>VZRV01002859.1:135331-159825 GCA_013398115.1 Falcunculus frontatus
CCTCGGCCCCGGAGGAGCGGCGCGGGCGGGCGAGGCTGGCTCGGCCCGGGGGCGGCGGGAGGAAGGATGTCCTTTGCCGGGGGGGCCCGGCCTCCACCGCCTGCGGAAGTTTTGCTGCTGCATGCAGCGCAGTTCTCCGAGCCGGCTGACAGGGCACAGGTACCGCTCGCTCCCGCTGCCGGGCGCCTGCAGGCTCTGGGAACCTTTTGTGGGAAAAGTGACTTAATGCTCTGAATAAGTGGCTTGAAACACTGGACGGAAATGGCCTGAAGAGAGACTGCCCGAGTTCTGGGATTTGGGAGAACAGGTACCCTTGCCTAGGCAGGCTGGATGCTCTCGCTTGGCGTCTGTAGGATCTGTCTCTTTTTCTGGCTAATTCAGTGCCGTTTGGGATCAGCCTGACAATGGCTGTTAATTATGTAGTGGAAAAAGAAACGGCGGTCGGCGTGTTGTCGTATGGCCAGCGCTGTTGCTAGCAAGCTTTTTTATATAGATATGTTTGTGTGTGTATATATAAAAATAAACTCGTCACGGCATTATGTGTTTATAAACCAGTTACGAATTCCGGAAAGTGGTGGCTTAAAATAGAGGTGCATTTTGGTTTGGCAGTTGCGTTCAGAAAATGTGTGCTCCAAAGCTAAAATGGGAACTTTGATTTCAGCCCTTTGCTCAAGCTCAGTCCTTGCTTGTGTGGTTGTTATCTTGAATTCACTCTTGACTGGTTACCTGTTCAGCGGAACAGCAGATGGTAGCAGGTCTGCAGAGGTGCAGAAGGCTGTGGTGAGCTGATGGTGGGCTGTTTCTGGGGAGTTTTCATTATTATTATCTGAAGGGAGAGCCAAACCATTTTTAAACGCGATACAAAAAGTACACTGGGTTCTTGTGTGTTTTTACAGATCCTTCAGAAGATCTATAAACTAATAGTAACGTTTGCTTACTGCCAGCACCGAGTTCCCTAAACAGTGTGGGGAGCGAGTAGGAGGCTTTAGAAAGCAGCAGTTTCGTGAGTTGGACGATGACTCACTCTGCCTACTGACTGCAACGTGGCTGATCTAAAAAAAAGTTCTTCTGTGCCCCGTATATTTTTTAGTCAAAGGGATAGTACTTAGCATGTTGTATAATATGTCATTAGTCACTCTTGGTCTTTCTCCTGTGAGTAATAATTTGATCATTATATGGTCAGCATAATCAAATTAACTGGTATCTTTCAGTTTTATTTGTATTTCTGACAAAGTAAACATCTCCTACCTGACTGTTTCAGTGTACATCCTGTTTCCTGAAAACTGTGATAAATCCACGTGCCGGAGTTGAGCATGACTTGGAGGGGTTCTTGCACAATCCTGAAGCCAGTCAAATGTGATGATCATGGCTAAGGATGATGTCAGAGCCCTTCTGTGTGTCACTACTGTTACCCTTTCCCAGGAACTGACCCATTTTAAAACCGTAGTTGTAAACCACTTAAGAAACCGGTATCTTTGTGTTTCCCTCTTTAAACTTCGTGTGAAGAAGGAAGTAAAAGCATCACTTATAAAAAACCCGGTAGCCTTGGAAAGGTGACAGCCTAGATGAAAATGTCAGTCCCTGCGTCAGCGGCCTGTTCAGCACTAATTGGGATGATAAAACCCCCCCTTTTTTGTACAATAGTCCATTATACGTTTCAAGTGGCTAGAACATGGGATTAAGTCATTTGCTCACAGATAGGAAGCTTGTAGCAGGTTCAGGTCAAATGAAGGCTGCAGTGGGTTGGTTGCTTATGTTGTCAGCATTTGTTTTCGTAGCTAAATCACTCTGATTGTGGAGATCATTGCATGCTCTCTGAAAAAATTGTAATTAGCGGTCACCTAGTGAAAGGATAAGTGTAAACTGATGATTAAAAATGCATCATTTCAGACATACAGAATGAAAATTTAAGGTCTCCTACTTCAGGAAGCAAGTGAGCCATAGCTCCCTTTCTCCCTGAAGCTGTCCTTTCATTGCTGCATTCAGTCATGGCAGTAGGGGGTAACATCTGAGTTATGGCAAAGAGGTGGTAGATCTTAATCTGTGCTGCTGATGGGCATCGTTTTGAATCTGTTCCTGGGCTGTTAAATGGAACTGGCTAAAGAGAGGTTCCAGATGTGTCACGCAGCTGGTGCAAACAGTTTCGGTATTGCTGCATGTTGAAGACATCAGCAGTGTGAAACAATAAGCCTAATTATGAGGCAGAATACAACTGGTAGATGGTCCCAAGGACGTAAAATGCAGCTTATTGCAGGGTAATTGAACAGAGGCCTTGGACCTCGAGCTAACATGAAATTTGTAGTATTGGTACAAAACTCAATTTCCATAACAACTGGGGGGTGTTGGAATGAAAGGTGGATGGGGTGATGTAAACTCTTTTACAGGCAGCAGCTCAGAATGAGTGAACCTGAAAGTAGTACATTTGAGTGAGAAAATACTTGAGAGTTTAAAAATGTTGAAAATCAAGAGGCTAGACTTCTGGGTTTTGTAATTGTGAACAGAGTTGGGTAGTTGCTGATGCTGTCCTCTTTAGGATAAATTTTACTTTTGTTCTTTAAGTAAATTCATGGGTATTTTAAAAGGGATCCTCACTCTAATGTCTTAATATTGGTGAGAATTCAAGGTACAGTTTGGGGAAAAGTAATAGTGTTACCTCATAGTGATTGTACTGAGGCTATAATAATCCTTGTAAAACACTGTTTAAAATTAGGACTCTTGCCACTGCACAAAGAAAGGCATCTTAAGGCAGGTTTAAGTCCCATGTGCTGCGTAGAGAAAGCTCTGAAGATCACCCTTCTGGCAGGATGTACCACATCAGTAGAGAGCAATGCTTTTCAGTTCAGAAATACCGCATTTAGTGATCTTTATTTAAAAAGAAAAACTGAGCAGAGGATATCATGTGTTTCCTTCTTCCCTGTGTTTGTCATGCTCTGTCCACACACCTGGAGGCAGGTGCTGTGTGGCAGGAGGGAGCGAGCCAGGGTGTAGGGGCTGTATCTTGGGGACAATCAGGCTTGAGCCTAAGGAAGGGTGATATTTAAATGTGTTGTTTCTGTTTGCCAGTGTGCCTTTCTTTCCTTTTTTTTCTTTTTCTCTATACAATTCTGATTACTTTAGTGAATTGAGGCCATTATTTAAAATATGTTAATAACTTGTCAGCTGCTCTTGCTGCTCTGTTAGGAGTGAGGAGACTTGTTTTGCTTGCTCCCAGTTGTCCCACTGAAACACGAGCACTGTTTTAAAGGAAAACATTCATTCAATTACTTCTGAAGTGTTGGGATAGTGAGGAGACCTTTCCATTTAGGTAGAGAGCCGAGGGAAGAGCTGAAATGTGTTAATCTAAGATGGAACAGAAGGCACGGAGTGGTTTGACGTGACCTATACGTGTTGGGGAAGAGCATGCAAGTGACTTGTAGAGGAATTGCCCAAAGCTGACCACACTGTGTAGTGTACACCTCTAACTCTTCCCTTTGTGGCATTTTTGAGCTTTTAAAAGAAGTGAGGATGTTGTACAAAAATGCACCATGTGGTCTTTATGACTGCGTTCTGCTGTTGCTGACGGGAACTTACTGAGAAAATTGCCAGTTTGGTTTTTCATAAATAGTAGGTGAATTCATTACACTATTAGAAAATAAATGATGTCTGAAAGAGCCCATATGTTAGGGGAAGTGGTTGTAGAATATATCAGTTACTCTGTGAAATGTAATTGCTGCTAGTTTTTCTCTGTAATCTAGGTTGGATAAGTGTAGAAATGATTGATAACATAACAATATTTGTCTGATATTTAGGAATTACCCCTGTGATTCCTGTAACAATGAGTCTATAGAGGCAAAGTTATTATTTGAGATGTTGGTAAATTTTATTGAAAATCACAAGGATTTAAGCTTTATAAGTGGCACTGGATGTGTGCTGTATATTCAGTAAATACTGGGAGTGTACAAGCTTTACTCTTTTCTTGTGACCAGTACCTGGTTACCTCTTATTATGGTGAAATAGTTAAACCTGATTTAGTCTTCAAATAAAAGTTTAGTGAAAAGAATTACTCTAGAATTTGCTGACAGATGCTAAGGATGCTGTTGCTTCTGGCTTGTTTCTTAACGGCTCTATTGGAGAATTACCAAGTTTGCTTTGTTAGTCCCTTTATTAAGACTCAGGAGGATTTTTTTTGTTGTGTGCCATATATTTTCAATAGATTACATCCAAAATGTTCACAGTATATGTTTGGAAATGGTGGTTGGTCATTACTGCCAGTTTTCCTCCACAAGTGTGAAAAGTACATATCATTTCTAATCAGTTTAACTTTTTTGATGGTTTATTATTTTTGTAACTGGACAGTAAATAAGTTTTATATTCAGGACAAATCAATGAGTTGGGCGAGGAGGAAGACTTTTATATGTGCTGGGGTACTGATGTATTTTTCTCTGCTTTTCAGGTTGCCACGGAGTAAAATGGATGGTAGCTTTGATTGTGATTGTGGTGAGCTGGAGCCACCTGATCATTAACAGAAGGCATCTTTTGTAAATCAAGAGCTGCCAGTTTCCCATTTAACTAGACTGTAAACAAAGAAGAGAAAAAGGAGGAAGAAGGAAAAAAAATAGTGCTTACCAGCACCATAGAATGACGCTGCTCAGGACCAGTCCAACACTGAATGTATCTGCACTGTGAGGAGGAGGATGTTAATAGAAGCCTATTATGTGCATATTTATTCACATTTTTGTTAAATGTTAACCAGTTTAGCACAGTAGAGCTGAGTGCATAGTATGTCATTTCATTCCGTTTGAGTTTCTTGTGAGTATTTTCTTTAATGTCTGCAGAAATGCTGTACCTTTCTTGAACTATGAATGCTGCAATCTTTCTATCTTATGCTCAGTTTGAGTTCTAGAGCTTACGGGCTCTAAATTCAAGGGGACACAACAGGCCTGGCTGGCTCACAATGAAATGAGAGTGTCAAGAAACCATCTTGCAGTCAAAGCCAAGTGTTTCTTCTCCCTTTCTCTAAGACCTTTCCTTCAGATACCAGTGGAAGTGTCTCCGTGTGTTTACAGAAGCTTAGTAGGTTGAGGAAAAACGTGAAGAATTTCAAAATGGCAGAAAAATTTGAAAGTCTCATGAACATTCATGGTTTTGATCTGGGCTCTCGGTATATGGACTTAAAACCACTGGGCTGTGGTGGAAATGGCTTAGTTTTTTCTGCTGTCGATAATGACTGTGACAAAAGAGTAGCTGTCAAGAAAATTGTCCTTACGGATCCCCAGAGTGTTAAACATGCTCTACGTGAGATCAAAATTATTAGAAGACTTGACCACGATAACATTGTCAAAGTGTTTGAAATTCTTGGTCCCAGTGGAAGCCAGTTAACAGATGACGTGGGCTCCCTGACAGAATTGAACTGTGTTTACATTGTCCAGGAATACATGGAGACAGATCTGGCTAATTTGCTAGAGCAAGGCCCTTTACTGGAAGATCATGCCAGACTTTTCATGTACCAGCTGCTACGTGGGCTCAAGTATATTCACTCTGCAAATGTTCTGCATAGAGATCTCAAACCAGCTAATCTTTTCATTAATACTGAAGACTTGGTGCTGAAGATTGGTGACTTTGGTCTTGCACGAATCATGGATCCTCATTATTCCCACAAGGTATGCAGAGAGTGGGAATATCTGAGTGCTAGACTGATAGCTGTGCCTTCTCCAAATAGCATCTTTCTCCCTTTTTTGCACAGGTAGATAGGCTGTGGAAGGCCACCTTAGCATGGTTTGTCTCAGATAGGACTACTGCAAGCATAAAATAATTTTGTTTTACTAGATGGGTTCAGAAAAGCAGAGGTTTTAACAGTGAGGACAGAACCTGATATGAAGAGCACCATTTAGTGACATAATTATAGAAGCCTTAGATAAGGTTTTAAGCAGTGCATTCATAGTGCAAGTGTGGCTTTTTCAGGGGGTTGGTTTAGAGATAGTGTCCTCCTGGTCTAGATGTTTCACAAGAGAGTTCAGTATCATCTCTGCATTTATTTGGCAGCTGGGAATGAGTTTTGCTGCAGTACCTCATTTGTACCTAATAAACAGTGTCTTATTTCTGTATGGTTGCTGTTCACTCCCAAAGATATTTGTAAAGGTAGAAAGAAGGTTTAGTAGAATGCCCACAATATAATCCCTGGGACCTTGAGACTGAAAAATCTTGTTAGCGGTGCATTAAAAAATAAGAAACAATTAGAAAAAACCATAAGTCTTAAAAATCTAATTAATTTTTTAAAATTAATTTCATCAGGGCCATCTTTCTGAAGGATTGGTTACCAAATGGTACAGATCACCCCGGCTTTTGCTTTCTCCTAACAACTACACTAAAGCCATTGACATGTGGGCTGCAGGTTGCATCTTTGCTGAAATGCTGACTGGGAAAACCCTCTTTGCAGGTGGGTAGAATAAAATCTGTGTATATTCATAAAAGGAGTGTTTCTGCTTAATTATCTTCCTCAGGAAAGATTGGTTCTTGTGGCTAACATCAGTAGTCATTGGTTATCAGGATATGCAATATTATTATGCACCCATATAAACTATAAATGGATGTATTTGTAAAGCAGAAGACATTTCAGTTTTGTTCCTTGTATTGGTGTGTATTTAGATAAATATCACAATTTAATGTAAAAGTCATACATGGTAAGTCTGTCTGTAATTATGTTAAATTAAATTTATTGGCTGCCTGAGAAGTGATCTGATACATGTGGGTTGGTGTATCCAGGGAGTATTTGCAGATTATCAATACCCTAAGTATCATGGACATAAAGATTTTTTTTTTAATGTAGTCAACCTAATTGCTTCTTGCTTCTCTGTATTTTAAATTATGAAGCCCCAGGGGTATAGATTTAATATTTAAAGGTGTAAAATGTAGTGCAATACAGCAAGGAAATGTACAACCTGCTGTTTCAGGTAAGGTAAGAAGCAATGCTCTGGTCTCCTTGGGCACATCCATATTAGAGCTTTGGTTAGGATCAGGAGCAAATCTCTTGATGGCCATCCTGTGCCGTGTTGCTGACCTAGCTCAGAGTACAAAATAGAGCATTTTAGATAAAGTGAAACTGTCATTTGCACTGCAGGAGATCACCACCTGCTGACAAGCACTCGGTCCATGGGAGCAGATGAGTAAACTGCTGAAGTACCTCCGAAATTCTTATTTTTGTGCACCCTGGGGCCTCAGCAGCAGCTGTCTCCTTCAGGCTCACTCTTGGATTTGCTGCTGTTGGCCTGAATTATAGGAGTAATACAGATAAAACCTCTAAGAGCTAAGCTTGCATTTCAAAGTTCACATTCCTTTAGACACATGTGGACTGAAAGCACACGTCTGCAGTCATCCTTAGCTTTGCATGAAAAGGCATCATAACTGAGAGCTTCCTCCCTTTAAGTACTGCTAATGGAGAACTGTCACTTGAAAGCATTATTTGGTATAAATCAGTGATTAATATGTGCAGAGGCTTCTCTTAACTTGCAGTGAGTTTTTCACTCTTCGAGTTACTAACTACTGGAGTAATGTCCCCAGAGTATTAAATGCTTGCCTGATACAAGATTTATTAGGTTCTATTGCATGAAGAACTTCTGCTGGCAAACAGTGAAATAGTGAGAGAAAGTCTGCAGATTTCATCATTCAGCATAGATTGATCACAACTGCCACCATTTGGGCTTTTTTTTCTTTGAGTAGCATTGGTATTTATCACAAATTTTTATTGGCCCAACAGTAGCTTTGCAGAGAGTTAGAATTCTGTTTAAAAACTTGGTCTTTGTAACCAAAATTCTGAATTTGCAGGCTTGTTTATATGCCTTAATTGCATTGTGTAGATAGTTAGAAAAATATTTTAAATGCAGATGTGCACCTCTGAAAATTTAGCACTGCCATGGTTTTCTAATCTAAAGAAAAGTGGATTTCTTAACATCATGCATTTGGAAAGGGAAGATGGTTGGAGATAAGACAGTTATTCTGCCCCGAGACTCTGAATAAAGATCTTTTGCAGAGTTGTTCAGAGGGCTTGATTTGGTTAATTGCAATTTCCTGTCTACTTCTGAACCATCCCTTAGGAGTCATGCTGTTCAGAAAGCTGCTGAGAATGGGAAGGAAAAATGCAGGTTAATGGTACAGAATACCTGGGATAAATGAGGGAAGTTGAGGCAGAGGAATTCAGTAGCTTTTCCAAACAACTTCTCTACTTCTTTGTTCTAAATGAATATTTTGGAATGGTTGTTTTGCTGATAGTGGAAAGAAAGAGGATTAATATTTAGGCTGGTACTAATTACAGAGTAGAATGTGTTTTCCAGCAAATTACAAGCAATATAACATCTGATAGATCATATTGAGTAATTTGTTGTAGTCTAAAGCAGAAGAACAAAACAGCTCTTTCAGTCTGATAGAGAAGTTAACACGAGGCAGTACTGATTCATTTGGGGAACGTAGGTCTCTCTCAGATTTTCTGCAGCCTTTCCAAGTCCCTGGTGTGTGGTGGGATGTCCAGAGCAGGCTGCTGTGCTGTGCAAGCACTGAAGTGAACCCAGAACGTGGAGATTTGGAGATGGTCCAGTCTCTTTGCTGGCCCCATTTATTTTTATATTTATTGTCAGTATTGCTTGTGATTGCCCAGAGCTGCTTGGTGAAGGAAACATGCAATTAATCCTGTATAGTTTCATCTGCTAGTTGAATCTCTAAGGTCCTACATCCTTCTTGGAGCTGAACAAGCTGAAGTTGACACGCTGCATTTCTGGGTACTCCAGTACTGAGTATAGATGCTGTTCATTAGCCAAAATTGACCTGCTGTATAGGCCCTCATTGTTCTTACCCAGGGAAACCTCAGGTAGTGCTAAAAGAGTACTATAATTTCAATCATAGTACACTACTTTATTTTAAAAGAGTATCACTCTGTGTAACTGACAGGTGATTTTTGTCTTGCAGTTAATGCAGGGTTTCAGAGTAGAATATTAATACAAATGGTTGTGGCCTGTAAGGTGTTTTTCTGAGCTAAACCACTACTGTTTTTATTAATACAGGACATAGATTCAGTGAGGTCAACTACTGGATTAATTGGGTGGATCAGTTGAAAGGGGAGGATTGCAGCATATAACAAAAGGATATTGCTGTAGAGTACCTCATCCATGGTGCAAACACCCTTACAAAAGCTTAAGGTTAGGTCTCTTTATCTGGGAGTAGCAGCACTGTCATTCTTCATATGCCACGGAATTTCTTGAGAGCTCTTCAGATTTATTATCATTTCAATTCAGAACTTCAGCCTTTCCTCTGTGGCAGGAGATTATGATCTTTTACTGGAAATAGCTGCTCAGAGCACAAAGTTTTGACATGCCTCTCCTATACAGGGATCAGAAATGTTTGAAATGGAAATGGCAGCTTGTCTTTTCTCTTGGTGCTCAGGTGCACATGAACTTGAACAGATGCAGTTGATTCTAGAATCAATTCCTGTTGTACACGAGGAGGACCGTCAGGAGCTTCTCAATGTGATTCCAGTTTACATTAGAAATGATATGACTGAGCCACACAAACCTTTAACTCAGTTGCTTCCAGGCATCAGTCCTGAAGGTAAGTAATTTTAAAAAATACTTGTATTAATGTTTCAAAATCATAAAACAGTGTGCAACTTTTTTGAGGTGCAGGTGTGTGATTGTTAAAAGCAAGTTGCAGTTAGAAGAATCTGTGTTCTCTGAAGAAGGACTCTTCTGCTGTAATAAAAAAAAAAAAATTACTTCCATGATGGCTGCTTGGTCATCTTTAGAGTAGAATTGTGAATCTCTGCTGGACCTCTTTGCACTGGAATTGCTCTGTTTTGAGACACTGGCCTTTTAAATACAAGGGAACATTGGAATGGAGTCAGTACAGAAGGACTGTCTTTGAGATGTTTTTAAAAGACAGTTCCCAGGCCAAAGTAACAGCAGTGTTTCCTGGTAGCCATTGGTGGATGCTGATTCAGCTTCAAGCTTTGTGTCTCTTGCTATTTTTTCGTGCTTTAAGTTTAATTATGTTTGATCTTAGATTTGACCTCTACTCCTCTCTCTGATGGCTACAGGATGCATATTTGGCACTGTACTGTCAGAAGCTGATTCTTCACAGGCAGCTACTTTGAAACAACTACAGGGCTCTAGAGCAAAGCACTCACCTTAATGTTAAATTCTGAATGTCTGAAATTCCCCATTTAATGGTAGTTTTTCCTCTACAGCACTGGACTTTCTGGAGCAAATTTTGACATTTAGTCCCATGGATCGATTGACAGCAGAAGAAGCTTTGTCCCATCCTTATATGAGCATTTATTCCTTTCCAACGGATGAGCCTATTTCAAGTCATCCTTTTCACATTGAAGATGAGGTTGATGATATTCTGCTAATGGATGAAAGTCACAGCCATATTTATAATTGGGAAAGGTAAATTTATCACTTACTGTGGTAACGTAACTGGATGGCTTTGTGCTTGAAGTGACATTGCTTCATGGGCATTATTTCCTTTTCTGTTTGTTTCTTCTTCTTGAATTGACCTGAGGTTAAAATTTTCCCTTACAGCATTGTCATTGGATTTATAATCCATTAGAGGAGACTTGGCAATGCTGATGGATTCCTGAGTTGCACTCAGGACTCTAGAATCTAAAGTTATTATTTTCATTATTTTTTTTCTTCCCCAAAATATTTCTCTAAAAATAAATTTTGTTTAAGGAGCGTTTTAATTATGATTGTCTTGTCTAGTGCTTAGTGCATATCATATTAAAGAGATTTCACAGTAGTCATCTTAAGTCAATTAAACACTCTTTAGGAAGAGTTCTGTAAATGGAGTGAGCTATTGTACATAATTCTGGTGCTTTATGCCAGATTAAAGTAAAAACCTGGAAGAGGTATAATGTTGGATTAAGGAAAAACTTTGTGTTGAATTATTATTTTGTAAGGGAATTTCCAAACTTAACTGTCTCTGGAGCTAGAAGACTGTTTTTAGCTGCTAACACTTAGGAAATTGTTTTACAGATACCATGAAAGTCAGTTCTCAGACCATGACTGGCCTATTCATAATAACTATGAAGCTGATGAAGTTCAGCGTGATCCAAGGGCTCTTTCTGATGTTACTGATGAAGAAGAAGTGCAAGTAGATCCTCGCAAATATTTGGATGGAGATCGTGAAAAGTACCTGGAGGATCCTGCCTTTGACACCCACTTCTCTACTGAGCCTTGCTGGCAGTATTCAGATCACCACGAAAACAAGTATTGTGATCTGGAATGTAGTCACACTTGCAATTACAAAATGAGGTCATCTTCATACCTAGATAATTTAGTTTGGCGAGACAGTGAAGTTAACCATTACTATGAGCCCAAGCTTATTATAGATCTTTCAAACTGGAAGGAACAAAGCAAAGAAAAGTCTGACAAGAAAGGCAAGTCTAAATGTGAAAAGAATGGGTTGGTGAAAGCTCAGATAGCACTTGAGGAAGCATCACAGCAACTCGTTGAAAAAGAAAGGGAGAAGAATCAGGGGTTTGACTTTGATTCTTTTATAGCAGAAACCATCCAGCTTAGTTTACAACATGAGTCTACTGATGTTGATAAATTAAATGACTTGAATAGTTCGGTGTCTCAGATAGAGTTGAAAGGAATAATATCGAAGTCGGTGAGCAGAGAGAAGCAGGAGAAAGGCATGGCCAATTTGGCACAGTTAGAAGCTCTGTACCAAACTTCTTGGGACAGTCAGTTTGTCAGTGGTGGGGAGGGGTGCTTCCTCATAGACCAGTTCTGTTGCGAAGTAAGGAAAGATGAACAAGTTGAAAAAGAAAATACTTACACCAGTTATTTGGACAAATTCTTTAGCAAGAAAGAAGATGCTGAAATGCTAGAACCTGAGCCAGTAGAAGAGGGGAAGCTTGGGGAGAAGGAAAGAGAAGAGAGCTTTCTCAGTAACAGTGGAGAACTCCTCTTCAACAAGCAGCTTGAGGCTATAGGTATCCCTCAGTTCCACAGCCCTGTTGGTTCTCCTCTGAAGTCAATCCAGGCCACGCTAACGCCTTCTGCTATGAAATCATCTCCCCAGATTCCCCACAAAACCTACAGCAGCATTCTGAAACATCTAAACTAAAACACTCAGCAGACATTTCTTTTATATTCATGAGATGTGTTTGTCTTTTTTTATTACTAGTGTAAGTAATTTTTTTACTTGAATCAGATGGTGTAATTTTGGTATGGATTTCATTAGTTTTCTGTTTACCATTGTTTTTACAATCCAGAATTACTTTCTATACATGAGTTAGTTTTGTTTTTAAACTGGCATGTCGTTTGCACACAAAATTAAAGAATAGAGCAAAATAATGCAAAATGCAGGAGGTAACAAAAAAATGCACTAAACCAAGTAAAAAAACCATTCTCTCAGTAAAACAGTGTCCATGTTTTGCAGAAAAAGAACCTTGCCTTGAAATTTACACAGTGAGACTGTACATAATTGCATGAGAATATCTATTTTTCCCAAAACGTTTTTTTCATTCATGCGTATTTTAGAGTTTTTCATACTGTACACATTTCTTAGACACATGATACCAGCAGCAACTGAAATGAATGCAGAATTTGGTACGCATGTGTTATCTACCTCAAGGTAACAGCAGTATGTGGCAAAACATTAACCACCCATAGTGCTTCTCATTATGCACTTCTATTTAGCCAGCATTATTGTAGTAGCTATTCCTATTGAAAATCATTCAATATTTATAAATGTTCTGGTATGCATTCTTTATAGTGAAGTGTTAATATGCAGCACTTTTATTTATTTTAGCAAATAAGTATATTTCTGTAATTATAGAACGTCAATTTTTGAGTTACTTTTCAGATAAAAGTTTTTGTTTAGCACTATGGTTTTATTGCCTACATAGCTGGATATATATTAACATCGGCTTATTCTGAGGCTATCCAATACATTTTTACTTTCATTTTTTAGTTTTCATTTCAAGTAAAGCACTCACTGTGTATAGGAATTTGTAATTGGAGGTGCTTGATCTCTACAAAAGAAATTAGGAATTGCTTTATTATCAAATGCTCCTAGAAGTCTTAATTGTGTTCATTTTTTAAAAATTTTGTAATGTTAGTTGTGTGCATGGAAATAATTAAGGTACAACATTACTGTAGGTTAAAGTTCTATATGGTGAGACATTTTGTTTTTACTGTATGTTTTTACTGAATGATTCCTGTCCCACTCCCAACCCCTCTCAAAAGCAAGCATGAATAAAATTAGGTTAAATATAGCATGTAGCATCTCGGTCTTTTGAAAATTTGTTTTACCTTCTGATTTTTTGAAATACTGGATGTATCATTGGCTCCCCTGTTTAAAACTAAAAACAAATAAAAACATGGCCAGCACAAATGGCTGTTTGTGATGCTTTGCACCCAGTGTGCTCGTGGCAGCGTGAGAGACTGTCCCTGGCCTTTGGGAAGGAGACTCCAGGAGTTTCCTTCTGTCCTGGTGCCTGCAGCCATCCTGAGGAAAATCCTGTGCAGTGGTGTGGCAAAAACTCACAAATACACAGTGGTGTCCATAACCATTTTTGTTGAAAAAACCACACTGCCAGTCAATTAAGTGACCAAAGTTACTGTTTTATCAATGTTTTAGACAGATTAACATTAAAGGAGAAGCTGCTGCGAGTGTGTGCGAGCACCTTCACGCTGCTGGCAGCCTGGAGCCTGGCTGGAGCCCTGCCACGAGGAGCTTTCGGGAGCACGACCAGGTAACTCCTGTGGGATGTTTCAAAATGTGCAGCTCGGGTCTCTGTTGCAGCAAGCCCTAGAACAGTTTGTATTTCTCTTCCAGTTCCTCCCCTCGCAGCCGTTCCAGAGGGAGCTCATTAACTCTGCAATAAAGCTACATCTTCTGGCAAACTCCAGCTTTTCCTATCACAGTGCTTTAGTTCCTCTGGATTTTTCCATCCCTGCTCCTCTGGCAGCAAGCACAGCTGCTACTGGCCTAAAACAAGAATCTGCCCCTGCAGTGTGGCACAGGATGGGCACCCGGGGAGAGGGGACAGGGGCTGTGTCCTTGGGTCCCTGGAGGTTTGTGCAGCCACAGCAGTGGGGTGTGGGGCTGTAGGGAGGGGAGTGACCAGCTGCCCTTATGGGCAAGGGACTGTTCTCAAGGGCTGTGGGGGTTTTTGTTGAGATTGGATGAAAGCAGTGGGTGGGAAGTGTGGAGGAGCTGGCAGCAAAATTCTGCTTAAAAACACGTCTTGTACAAATGAAGTGTTTTTGTTGCTTTCTTTCTGTTTTCTTTTTTAGAACACAAGTAAAACTTAACAGTACTTAAGTAGGGGTACAAAGGGAATATTTTACACTAAAAGGGGGGCGAGCGTTGAGTGTTGAGCCTAAACCCAGCATCGTGCTTCATTACCTTTGGTCTTCTACCTGTGCTGGGGAGGCAGCACTGTACAGGCTGTGCTGCTTTGGTGCAAACCCTGCTCTCACCACAGGCTCCATCCACGCGTCCCTGGAGGGTGCAGCTGGGCAGTCGGGATTGTTAAATACAAGGAATTCCCTGTGTGGAGACAAAAGTGTTTGGTAAGGACCATGACAAGTGAAATCACTGCTGGAACATGAAGGTGCTCTGGGTGCGGTGCTGGGCTCTCCCCTGGCAAACTGCAGCAGTGTTGTTGTGTTGGAAGCACAGCCTGCAGAAAGTGCAGGGTGTCACAGGTGCTGCCCAGGGGGTGGAAGATGCTTCCTGCCCTGTTCTCATCAGCCGTGCCCATCCCTGCAGGAAAAATCGGTCACTTACATGTGTAACCCTTTGGCTGTGACCTAGCAACGGCATTGTCTTTAAAAACAAAATATGGAAGAGGTTTAAATTATGAACCAGATAAAGGGACCACTGTTTCATGCCAAGGTGCTTGCCAAGTACAATGGAACACCCTTATTTAACGAAAAAAGCAAATAAGAAATGAGAACATGAACCATCTTTTAAAAGTACCCTTTCTTCTGTAAGTGGCCTTTGGTTGAAAGGCAGCATTTTAAAGTATATTTAACAAGAGCTTCAGCTAGAAGAGGTGATGTTTACAACAGACCAGGACAGCCTTTTACACGTCCTGTCATCACATGAGATCTAATAACTGCTGAACAGTTTGTTCTGATCAGGAGTTCTCAGCCGTGGTCAGTTAGCTTTCTCACAATTGCTTTTAATTTTAATTAAATCAGAGTTGCTATATATATAGTCTTAGCTATTTTTATAGGACTTTGCCCACGCTGCTGGTAGTGGTGTGATGGCAGTGTGAGCAGCACAGCTCAGCTGGTGTTTGCTGTGAGCAGGGGCTGGGGGCTGCCTCTGGGGCTCTGTGAACCAGCTGGGCACCTGTACCTGCAGCAAAACCTGCGTGCCTTGATGGACTTTGTTCTCCTGTCACCTTGCTTTTGCTTTTTCTGTGCTGCAGAAGCTCTTGGGGCCGTGCCTGGTGCATCCTTTTAAAGCCTTGTCAAGTTCCCACTTTGGTCCAGCTGATTGCCAGGAGGCACTGGTTTATGAACGGGTTTTTAATGCCTTTTTTACAGGTGGGAGGCATCCACCAGAGAGGTTTTTTTCCATATGGAATTAATGTTGCTCTGAAACGGCTTTGCTGGGTTTTTTCTGTCCCCTTCTGACTGCTGTGATAGTGGGAGAGGTAGGAGCTTCTCCATGTGTGGACTTTCATCCCCTACTGTACACATGTGTATACTGCAAACCCCAGAGAACTGCAGGTAGGGTCCTGGGGAATTCAGTGGCACATTGTGGTGCAAATATTTCTGGATATCAAGAGGAAAAGCATCCTTGAGCTAAATCTGCTCCCACAAGTCTTCTTTTCTTTATTTCTACTCATGTTTCTTCCCTGCTGCTGAGGTCTGGAAGTGCTTGTCAGGCATTCAGCTGGGTTTTACACATAATTGAACACTAACCTGTCTTCGTTCCTCCAAAGATGCAATCCTGAGCCACAGCAGCCCTGAACCAATTTGCTCCTTACTCCTTGAATTATTTCAGTTCTTACAAAATCCTGTAAATTCTTGTTTGCTGTTCTGCCACTGTTTGCGTCAGACCTGAGCTGAACAACCTGGGAAGTAATGCCACGGGGTATTTAGCAACAAGCAAATAATCCAGATCACTGCTGGCACCCAGCACTGGGCTTCCATTCCAGTGTCTCTATATTTGAAATGGTTATCTGCTTACACTGAGTGCTATTCGAGAACTCCTTAAAATATGGACTGTTGAAAAGTTCAGTGGCTGGTTTTGGCTGGGAAGTGGCTGCTGGGGTGATTTGTGTGTAGCAGGCTTTGAGCAGAGGGAGCTGTGCCCCTGGGGACGTGGTGATGGCCAGGTATGGCCACGCTCTGCAAATAGCTGGGTCAGTGCCTGGCAGCTACACACGTGTCATTTGCTTTCCTCAGCAATCTGTCTGCTGCATCCTGACTGCAGAGCAGCCCTTCTATAGAGAACTCTGATAATAAAATACCTTTTGTGATCTGGGTGCTGGGCTACTGCAGCCAGAATTACTTTTAACCTTTCTGTCAGCCAGCCTGGGTCACTACGTGTGGAATGAAACACCAAAGTGTGCATTTGCCAGCTGGGGAGGGACGGGGAACTTGTGACTTCTCTGCTCTCAGAGCCAGCAATTCCATTGCCCTTCAAGCCCTTTGGCTCCCTTGTTGCCAGCACAGAGGTGCTGGGGGATGATTCCCACAGCTCCTGAGCTGAGTGAGAGCGTGGCTGTAGGGAAAGGGAGCAGGGAAGGGCTGTTCCATCTGTCCCTGGGCACTCAGGTTAATCCACACTTACATCCAATCTGTGTTTCTAGAGCACACACTCATTACTCACTTGGTGGCTGATGGTTTGATGGGTTTTCTTCAGTTTTAATGTTGGTAGAAGGCTGATTTATTTTGACCTAATTTGGTATAGTTCTGCATTATTTGTGTCTTAGCTTACACTTTCCATTTTTCCAGATTTCTTGTAACTTTTGGTTTAGGATGATAATAATAATAATAATAATAATTATTATTATTATTATTATTATTATTATCTTCTAGTAATCATTCATGGCTGAATACAGTCCAAGGCCTGTGGGCAATCCCTTGCCTGCTTGGTTAATGACCACTGGCCACTCTGAGAATAGATGTGAGGCCTAATAAAATACAGGCTTTCCTTTATATCTGGATTTTGCCACGTTCCTCAAGCCATTTCCCAGGGCTCTGGTGCTGTGTAGTGTGGAAGTTCCTTTGCCATACTAATCCCACTGTGGCTGGTGCAAGGTAAGGATAAACCTCATCATTTTTCTGTGTCATCATCTCCTCAGCATCTTCCCAAAAAGCAAGGGCAGCCAGGGCAGAATTTCTGCTTTACAAGATTGTTGATCTTTTAGTTTGCAGCTCAGGCTTCAGCAATGGATGCTCCAAAACCAGACTTAGGCAACAAAAGGATATTTTCTCATCTCATTCTTGGTGATGCCATACAGACTGGATTAGAGCTTAACTCTTCAGTGCTAGAGGCTGCAGAGAAACAACGTTTCCATTTAATGTCTGTCTTGAATTCTATAATTTATAAGGATTTAAAGCATAGACCTGAATAACTGAATGACAGATTTATTGTGACTTCTGTGTTTGTTTGGATACAGATTTAAATGGTACAGTTCTTGAAATAGCTGGGTAAATAGCAGAAACATTCTTAAAGCCTATGATTAAGAAAGCAGATGGGTTTGGTTTGTGTTTTGTATCATATTTGTCTCAGATATTTTCTGCTATTGTTACAGAGTCTTAGCAGATTGGATGTTGACACAAATTGAAAGATTAAATTACTTCTAAATACTAAATTATCTTTTGGACCCTTAGGCATTATATTTCACTGTTTTTCCATGATTCTTTATTTTCTTTTTACTTGTTTTTATACAGAGAGGCCCTCAGGTGTCTGAGTCTCTCAGTTTCAGATCACACCTAGCCCTGTGAAGCAGCAAGGTGCCAGTCTGTTGCAGTGTAGAGTGGACAGGAATGTCCTCTGGGATTGCTGCCATTTAAATCTCTACTTCTATTTGCCTTGTAACTGCATCACCCAGAGCACAGCATCCACTTCAGCAAGGCAAGATAAAAACCCTGTGACTGGCTTAGGGACCTGCACAGGGCAAGGAGATTCATCACCCAGGACAGAGCAAATCCAGGAGAAAAGCAAGCCCTGGAAGGCAAAGGGGAGCTCTGGGCAGCTGTGCAATGGCTCACTGTTTGCAGCTGGAGCATGAAGAGGCCTCCTGCCCACAGCTGGGTGCCTCTTGGATGGTTCATCAGCACCTTGCAGCATTTCTCCTGCCCTGATAAAGCCATAACTACGTCAGCAGCGGAGCAGGTGGTTTGGATCTTCAGCCAGCACAGAGTATGAAAGCACAGAGCTGCTGGAGCAATTTACTGGCCCAGTGGACTCAGAATGACTCTCTGCAAGCAGCTGGGTGGCCGTGGTGGGTCAGCAGGAGGTGCCAGCACCAGCAGCAGAGAGGAGCCAGGCGTGACCAGGGCAGAGTCCAGCTCATCCTCCAAAATGCTGGTGCAGCCCAGGGAGGAGGTTTCCTCCCTGTCTGCCAGGAATTGCAGTCTGTGTTGGCATGGGCAGGAGGAAAAATATGATGGGAAACAGGAAGATTAAAATAATCCCAGTGAAAACAGGATGTTGGAAAGCTGGTAAGAGAGTGGGGCTGCAGGGCTGGCTGGCTGCAGAGGGCTGCTGGGAGCAGGGAGGCTCTCACACAGGCAGTTTGGGGCAAAACACCCACTTCTCACGTGTTTGTAGGCCCACACCAAAGCCCTGAGGCAGAGGCAGCACAGCTCTGCTGGCAGCAGACTGGTATCTTGTGCTCCCCAAAATCTGACTGATCATGGCTATTTACACCAATGTGTTCACTCACCTTCTCTCAACACCTGCCTGAATTCCTTTTTTGTTGGATGAAGGTCATAAACCATTCCCTACAACACAGCAGCCTGGCATCACATTTATTTAACAGATAGGAGCTGCCAGGCAGGGATGGAGCTGTTCCAGAGCCCAGCTGCCAGCAGGGAGCTGGAGATCTCCCAGCTGATCACAGCCTGCTCTCCGAGCTGCCATCCCTGGCGTCCTTCCAGCTCCGACAAAATAAAAACCAGGCAGTGTTTGTGTCTCACTAAACTGGCAGTCACTGCCAGGGGGTTACAGCAGGGGTGGTGGGGCTGGGGGTGCCTGGGGGAGCTTGATGCCTCCTGCAGCCACCTAGAAACAGAGACTAGACAAGAGTAAGGGAATAAAGACAGGTATTTATTTGAAGGGCCTTCAAGGTACACCCTGGGGGAGCCAGAGGCTGCTTCCAAAAATTGGACCCCAAGATGGACCCCAGGTCACGAGTTCTTCACACTTTTATAGGTTTGGATCATTTGCATATCAGGGTTAATTCTCCAATTAAAGCCCCAGTTTAACGATGTAACTCCCCTCAGCTTGCCCCCCTTAGAATCTTTAGTTTACACATTTTGGGCCTAAAAACAGCCTGGCTGTCCTTGAAGGCAAAGCCTGGAGAGGCTTTGTGATGTCTGCCCAGTACGAGAGAGCAGGAATTACAGGCTCCAAGGAACTTCAGAGTTACACTCTGAGCAGTACAGAATTTGAAAATATAAAAGTTAAAACCTAAGGCATCAAGCTGGTTCCTGTCCCCAGTGCCAGTCTGTGACCTGCCACAGGTTGTTGCTGGCTGGTGCCCAACCAGATTCTTGAGTGCCTCACACACCCTGCACTGAGGTGTTTCTGCTCCCCTGGGAGCAGCACAGATGAGTGCCAGACACTGGTTTCAGCACGGTGGGCTCATGAGAGGGCTCTGCATTGCAGGTGCCAGGCTCCAGCAGGTGCAGAATGAGCATGAACTCAGTGCCCCGTAATTTATGAGGTCACTGAGCTGTTAGAAAATGCATACTAAAATCTCTGAGGCTAAATCCAACTGGATTGTTCTTTAAGGTAAAATGAAAATTGCTATTTTTCACGAGTCCAAACTGCTATGCACTCATTTACCTTCCATGGCTAAACTGAATCCTCTGTGTACACTGCAAGTTGCCAGGGTTTGTCAGTGCAATGCAGAACAGCCCTCGGATGAGGAAGAACCACAGCCCCAGTTTTAACCAGCCAGTTAACACAGAGCAATTCTCCCCAGACATCAGATTTTCCCCCAGTTAGGCAGCCCAGCTGCACAGGCATGGCTGCAGTGCTCAGTAAAGGGCAGGTTCTGCCCAGCACCACACAGGTCCTGCAGCAGGGGAGCTGGGGTTCCCTGGTGTATCTGCAACTTGCTTTTCTCACCAGTATTCCGGATGATTTGGGTCCTGAGGATGCCAGAGTTTCCTATAACCTCAGATTCTCTTCTTCCATGCTCAAAAAATGAGACAGATTTGTTCTCTAGGTCCATGAAACAGTCAAAGTCCTATGCTCATCCATGGATGTCCCAGATGTTCACTACATCACTTGACTTTTATGATAAGTAATAAATAATAGGAGGAGATGGAGTGCTTAAAGTGAAATAAATGACTGCAGTCAGTGGCCTGACTGCCCCCAGAGGTCAGGCCATTTTCTGGAGTAGTGGCATCCCCAGCTCCTTTAACAATCAGCCCCAGTACAATTTTTGTCCAAGAAGAAATAAAAAGATGTATTTTCAAGATGAACTTCTTCACTGTTGCAGGTTTTGACATCAATTTTGGTGTCTGCAGGAAGTGTCACAGGAGAGCCAGGTCTGGGGAGCTCCCTGCACACCAGGAGGGGAATGTGGGGAGCAACACCCCTGTGGCAGCCCAGAGACAGTTCAAATTCATGTCAGTTTTACGTGTTTGACACCAGAAATCTCTCCAGGCACCACTTCAATCCAATTTACAGCGTCTGGCTCAAGTGAAGTATGAGAAGAATTTGCTTAAGCCATTTGAGTGGGGAGCTGGGCAAGCAGGCAGGAGGAGAGCCTGGGGATGGTGGGGCTGAGCAGCCAGGAGGGCTCCAGCCCCTCAGGAGGGCTCAGGAAAGCTCCATCCCTCAGCACAGGCCCCCTGCTCTCTGCCAGTGATACCAGGTCAGGAACAGGCCAACTTGGTCCTTCCTCCCTTCTCCTTAAAATACTCATGAAGCTGCTGTAAAAACCAAGTTGGAGATGCTACTGCTCGTGCCCTGGGGTAATTCCCAGCAGGGAATGTTGCCTCTGGGCATCAGGGCACCCCATTTCCACCTCACTGCCACACAGCACCCCAGCCCCATTGCCCACCCAGCTGAGCTCACAGAAATTTGGGAATGAAATGGCTTTTAAACAGTTTAAGATATCTTCCTGCAGAGGGAAAGCGAGTTTCAAGAGGCTTTGCAGCATGCACAGATGTTAATTGCCTTGCTCCTGCATCCCTAAGAAATCTGTGTGTTGTCTTCTCTGCTTTACAGCAGGGAAAATGAAAGATGGGGTGGTTAAACCCCATCCTGCAAGAGCAGGGTGCTGACTGGGGTGGGACAAACCAGGCTCCCCTGATGCTGGAGCTTGAGCCACCTTAAGGGAGGTGGATTTTCCTAAAGAGGAAAGTCATTTACAGCTTTAGCTCTTATTTTGTCCCTGAAATCTCTGCAGTGTCCTGGGCATTTATAGAAATTAATGAACCTTGTCACCTGAATATGGAGCACTTACAGGGAGAATTGGAGCAGTGATGCTGATTAAAGGTGGCATCCAGAGGAGCTGGGGTGGAAGAGCCCAGCCCTGCTCCTTTGGGAGAGGGCTGTGTTTGCAGAGGCAGCACATCCCACCTGGACAGAGGACATCCAGCCTGGAGACAGTGCCCTGGCCATGCTGCCTGACAAAGCAAGTGAGGAGGAGGGGATTCCTGACCTTACTTTCCAAAGGAGGGGAAAAAGCCGGGTGGTTTGGTCTGGGCTGGCTGTAGAGGAGGGAAGGCCAGTGGTACCTGCTGCTGCTGCTGAAGCTGTGCTCTTCACCAGGACAGCGGTGGTGGCTTGGGCCAACGGAGAGTTCTCACAGATGCCATCATCACCATGAGCTGGGATCTTCCACTGCTCCATTTCTGGAGTCCCTCACTAGGAAAACAAAGTGGGAGCAGCATCCAGATGCTGGGTAAGGACTCGTTTGCCACAGCAGTGCTGTGCACGTGCTGGTGGCCACCACAGCACCTCTGCCTGCAGGGACAGGGCTGCTGTCCCCAGAGCTGAGCTGTGCTGTGCTGTCCCCAGAGCTGAGCTGTGCTGCCGTGGGGATGCTGAACTCAGACCCCCCGTGCCCCACGGCCCAGCAATGTGGGGTGGGGTGGTGCAGCTTACCCAGCCTTGCAGGGAGCAGCTTGTTGTGGCATATGGTGGGAACAGATGTTTTCAGGGCTGCAGCAGGGCAGCGTGAGCATCCAAAGGGTCCAGCTGCCTTCGGTGCATCAGACATGGATTTGATGGGCATCATCACCACCATTCCTGCCTCCCCCTCATGGGAGGGCTCGGGGAATAATCCATTCATTAGAAAACATCGCTGCATGAATGACGACATAAGTCATTTTATAGTGCTAAATGGTCAGTTCCAGTTAATGCATTTTTTTAATTTCTGAGAACAGCTCAGCAGCCCCTCGGGTGATGTCAGCAGCGTCCCCACCCACTGTCACAGCCCGGGCACCAGGACACTGACCGGGCACTGCTGAGGACACTGACCAGGCACTGCCGTCTCTCCTGTGCTGGCAGCACATCCAGAGCATTACAAATGAAAGTTTCCAAACACGAAGGCAGTGCTGAGAAAGAGGAAAATTACCCTTCAGGGAAGTATACTGCTATTGTCAGGGCAGTGTGGAATGAAAGCAAAAAGGATTTCAAGACTGGGTTTTGGCTGCTGGTTGAGGCTGTGATTATCAACTGCAGCCTGAATGCACCGTGCCCAAGCCTTAAGCCAAAGGATTTAAACAAGCTCTTATGTAACACGGTTTTAGTGTTTCCAGTAGAAATAGGTGTTCTAAATATAAATGATTTGCAGATAAAATAGGCTTATATAAAACGCTTTTACGTTTATATAACCCCAAGTTGGCATTGCACCCAACACCTCCATGGGCTGCGAGCGCGGCGCTGGGGGCAGTGCCCGGTGCTGGCAGTGCCCGGTGCTGGCAGTGCCCAGTTTGGTCCCAGCCTGCTGGGCCACGGCCGAGCTGCCCTGGGCTCTGCAGCACAGACCCATCCCGTCCTGTCCCCAGCCCGCCAGTGCCCCTCAGGACAGCGCCTGCTGAAGGGATGTACCTGGGTTGGAGCTTCTCATGTGCAATCCCCTCCCTGCTCCCTGCCGGGGCTCACTCACAGCAGCTGCGGGTGTCCTGTGGTGCTCCCGCTGTGTCACTCCTGGGGCAGTGGGGACAGCTCTCGTTCCAGCAGCAGTGGCGTGGGCAGCGGGGATTGTCCAGCCGGGTGCTGCACACACCGGCCCCTGGGGTCAACTGCTCTGCTCCTACAGGCAAAGAGAGTTGTTTTGGATGTTGAGAGATGGAATTCTCCTTCAGCCTGATGGCCACGCAGGGTGTCTGTGCATGTGTGCATATATAAATATAAACAAACATACATGTGTATGCATATATTTATATATTTATACACACACATACCTATGGAGGTATATATAAATACACACAAACTTAGATGTGTATGCATATATTTATATATTTATACACACACATGTATGGAGGTATATATAAATATACACAAACATATATGTGAATGCATATATATTTTTATCTCTATATATATACACACATACGCATGGTGGTATATATTTATATACACAAATATGTATGGAGACATATAGAAATACACACAAACATATATGTGTATGCATATATTTATATATATATACACACATACGTATGGAGGTGTATATTTATATACACACATATGTATGGAGAGATATATAAATATACACAAAAATATATGTGTATGCATATATTTATATTTATATACACACACACATAAGTATGGAGGTATTTATTTATATACACACATATGTATGGAGGTATATATAAATATACACAAACATATATGTGTATGTATATATTTTTTATATACACACATACATATGGAGGTATATATTTATATACCAAAAACATATATGTGTATGCATATATTTATATATTTATATACACATGTATGGAGATGTATATACAAATATACACAAACATATATGTGTATGCATATTTTTTAATATATATACACACACATATGTATGGAGGTATATATAAATATACACAAACATATATGTGTATGTATATAGTTTTATATATATACACATACCTATGGAGGTATATATTGATATACACAAACATAGATGTGTATGCATATATTTTTTAATATATATATACACATACGTATGGAGGTATCTATATTTATACACACAAACATATATGTGTATGCATATTTTTTTAATATATATATACACACGTATGGAGGTATATATAAATATATTCAAACATATATGTGTATGCATGTATTTATATACACACATA
>VZRV01002860.1:1598-60913 GCA_013398115.1 Falcunculus frontatus
TTGGTGACAGGCCACATCAACAGCCCCAAGGACTCATTAGTAACTCAGACACTCAGGAGCATTGATTAGAATCTGATCAGGCTGTGCTTAGCAATACAGATGTCTATTTTAATCAACAATTTCATTTCAAAATATTTTTACTGGTGAGCAGAACAATCATAATGGTCCCAGTGCCTGCTTAGTGAATTGCTGTAATGGAAGAAGTCTCAGAGGAGATGGGCGAGGGCGATGCCTGACTGAGCACCTCCATTGCCAGTAAAAGTGACATTATCGCTGCACAAGGGGGCTGAGAAGAGAGCTGGATTTTGTTTTAGTTCAGCTGATGGAATTGAGCAGCCATGGGAGTGTTCATCCCTGTAGAAATCAAAAAGAGTGCAGTGTCTTCCTCAGTTAGCCAAACGAGCACAGGGCCAGTGTATACCTTAGTCCAAAATAGTGTAAGAAACTGAAAGATTAACAGAAACATAAAAAGCAATAGGCCTGAGCTGGCTTTAACTCCCCTATATTGTCTTGGTATTTGAGCACACTCAATGTCTTGATGTCAAACATACTGCAGAACTATGTCTAGTTTTTGGCCTCTCGTAATGAGAAGGACATTGAGGTGTTGGAGCATGTCCAGAGAAGGGCAATGGAGCCAGGGAAGCATCTGGAGCACCCGTCCCATGAGAAGCTGCTGAGGGAGCTGGAGGTGCTTATCCTGAAGAAAAGGAGGCTCAGGGGGGACCTTATCGCTCTCTGTAACTCCCTGAAAGGAGGTTGAAGCCAGGTGGGGGTCAGCCTCTTCTCCCAGGCAACAACCAACAGGACAAGAGGAAATGGTCTGAAGTTGTGCCAGGGAAGATTTAGTTAGGATATTAGTAAAAGCTGCTTCACTGAAAGGTGGCCAGGCATTGGAACAGGCTGCCCAGAGAAGTGGTGGAGTCACCATTCCTAGTAGTGTTCAAGAGATGTGTAGATGTGGTGCTTGGAGACATGGTTTAGTGGTGGGCTTGGCAGTGGTTGGTTAACGGTTTAACTACATGATGCAAGCTGTCTTTTCCATAATTAATGGTTCTATGATTCCATGCTTGTATGACCAACAATTAAAATCATGTTTGTATTGTGATCCATCTGTGTATTGAAATGGCCACTCTCTGCTATGTGCCGTTTGTACTGGTGTTTCATTTAAATGCTCTATCGCTCTGCTAAACCAAAGTCCTATATAGCATCAATTAACTTGGATAAGTAAATTTTAATTTAAAAAAATTAAACCTTCCACGTGTATCAGAAGGTATCAGATGCTAACATCCCAGCCTAAAACTCCCCAACCAGTTAGCTGAGTACTGTGAAAGGTTATACATTTGGGAACAAAGCAATACAAACTTCTGGGACACAGACCCTAATGGCAGCAAAAGGAAAAGCAGTGATTTATCCTAATAAGATGCCTCTTCCAGAATCCATCATGGTTATTGACAATTTGTGCAAACATACCATGAATTATCTTTAATAGAAAATGCAAATGAATCAGTGATCACAATCTTCACAAACAGCATGTCCAGGAATAACTTCTAATGAATTATTCTGCAATCAACGCTAAAAAAGTTATGAGAGTTAATTAACTGCACTGTGCTGTTAATCCTGGAGATGCCAGGACTGTGAGAAACCATTTTTTCCACTAGGTCACAAAGCATATCCAAGCACTTAGAGAGCCTAAGTGCAGAATCAGCTGCCTGTGTAGACACTTGTGCTTCTGTCTCCGCTTTTTCCCATCTGCCAAATGTAACTGAGTTCTTTCTCTGGGGTATCAAGGTAGAAAATTGTTCCACAGTTCCAAAAAGGCCATGCAAGATTGGAATGCACAATCTGGGCACACTGACAAGGCCTCAGGGTAAACAGTGGAAGATGTGGGGGATGTATGCAGACAGATACAAAGTCAGGGCAGGAAAACCTGAGACCTTACACAAAGCCCAACAACCATGAAGTTCTGAAAATTGCTGTGCTTTAAGTAGGGCAATAGACCAGAGGCTTCCAGAAGCCCCTTCCCACCTATCTCTCTCCATCATTCTAAGAAAGAGGATGTGTAACACAACCACCTGGCACAGTGCTGGGGTAGCCCTAGCTCCCACATACCAGCAGGCCATAACATCTGGTTTGGCTGGCCTGCAAGAGAGAGGTTTGTGTCGTGTTGCAGCTGTGCCCTTAAATCCCCAATGTTTAAGTAGTCAGGAAGGATTTTGTTCCTAAACATATCTTACAAATGTTCAACATTTGAGTTTTCTGTGCCCAGGTGTTGGTGCTAGTAAAAGCCCACTCTGGTTGGAAGACATTCCCCTCTGGGCTCAGATTTCTCTGCTTTTCTCCCAGCACTCCCCCCAAACCTCTCCCTTGTAACCTCCTGCGCATACTCACCGAGGAGGACAACAACAAGGGCAATGCACACCAAGAGGAGCAGCAGTGAGATCAGCCATGGCAGCCAGAGTGGGTATTTCTGAGGATGGTGCTCAGGCTTCTTTGTCTCAGGAGGTACTAAAAGTGAAGGAACATACCAAACAAAACCAAACAAAACACCACAGTCAGCTATGGGTCTGTCAGTCCACAGTCCACATACCAAGGATGTACTACTCAAGGGAGAGCTCCTCAAAACAAAACAAAAGGAATTTCATTTCTGATGTGGAAGTTACATGGTTTGGGAGAAGGGCAGACTGGGACAGAGCAGGGGATGTCTGTGGTTTCCAGACGAAGTCAGATTCAGTGCGTGTGTAATCAGCCCAGCCAGTGAGCCAAAAATGCTAATTGTTGGTGTTTGGGGGTGAACCTTTCAGAGGCCCTCAAAATCTGCAGTGAAACTACATTTCCAGATGGAGCCCAAAGCTGCCAAATGCAACATTGCTCAAACCATGGTACTTGAGATATACATGGGAAGATTTCATGTTGACTTCTTCCTAGAAAACTTCTTCTGCCTGCTTCAGTTCCTTCTTAGCTTTTTGGATCTCAGGTGCAGAAGGTTGGTGTAATCTGAGTGAGGATGGGAGACAAAAAATGTGCAAGGCTATGATGGCATTGGGAGATGGGAGATTGGGAGATTTAATCTCCCAATCATCATTGGGAGATTAAAAGATATATTTTTCCCTTCCATCTCTGCTTTCCAAGTCAGGGTTCAGAGATTTGCTGTAATAAAAGTAGGTTGTGCTAGGCTGGATATCTGGGGAGAACAGAGGGCTGTGTCCAGCAGCCTGAGTAAAGTACTCAGATTAAGACTTGCCAGGACCTGACTTTTGTCTAGAGGGATATTGCCAGTACTGAGGAGGTTTGAGAGCAGGCAGGAGAGTGGGTCACAGGGAAGGAGAAGCAAACACTTGTTAGGGGATTGTTCTAGCTAGTGGCAGGTACACAAGCCAGGGCAAATAGGAGGGTAAAGAGACAGCAGCACTCACTGCAGACAGGAGTGAGGAAGTTTTTGGAGAGACCGATTTTAATTATAAGATTTAGAGAGCCTTCATTCGTTGTTCAGCATGAAACTCCCTGGTCTGTCAGCAGCAGTTTGTGCCTGCTAGACATGCCTAGTAAGCAAGACTGTCAGAAACCTTCTGTTTGTGGAAGCCTTCTGACTACTTCCCAAAGGCTTGGGAGAGACTGCTACAGCAGGGTGAAAGGCATCATCTTTCATCATCTGGAGAGAAAACATGAATAGACAGACAAGATCCAGGTTTCCCCGGTCAAATCATGTTTTCTAGTGAGAGCTTTTGCCTGGGTGAAAACAAGGAACTGGCTCATGATCTGGAGCCCAGCCATCTACTGTGGACAATAGCTCTAACCAGTTCAAACAATTTTTTTGCTATGCAGCACATCCAGAGACTGACTGACTGTTCAACCCTTGCCCAGTCAGATCTGAGCATCCCACACTCACACCCAGGTGGCTCAGGGAGCAGTGCATGCTGTGCACCTCAGCAACACAACTCAAGTGCAGTAATCTTGTGCACACTCGGTGGGTTGAGCTCCCTGCAAAATACTTTCCACAGGTGGTCTGTGCTCTGTAACATGTCCAGCATGATCCCAGCACAACAGACTTGATGTCTTTGGAATAATCATTTGGACAACAATGGGGAACTTCCACCACCCCCACCTCACCACAATGGAAATGCTAACTATATTCAGAACCAGCTAATCCTGGTGCATTGAAAACAGTGAGCTTTCAAGTCAGACAGGACTTGTATATGTACACTCTTTATTTCCATGATTCACGCCTCAGAGCAGGCAAGAAATAACCTGGAGCTGATGACTGCTCTGTTTGGGACTGTAAAACTGAGGTAAAGGTGTAAATAGGCAAGCTAATATCCTTAGGCAGCTGTGATTATTTATTTAATTTTTAACAACTTATTATTCATTGATTCATGCACACATACTTTTACTGTGCTGGAACCTGCTGTTGTGTAGGGTCCTGTCTGTCAGGGCAGAAGCAGTGAGCCTTACATAGAACATCTCTATGGGTTCCTACTCTGCTCCTACAGAGTACATACAAATCAGAATATGCCTTAAATTTGCACAAAGTCTAGTAAAATAACCATTTTACCACTGTAATTTTTAATAGGGAAAAAAATTGCTCTTTGGTGTGTTAACTGTTTCTCAGGAGTGGAAGACATCAATTACAGAGTTGGATCTCCCTCCAGATCTTAAATAATTCTTCTTCTATGTATTCACGTATTCTATGTATTCTATTCTGTGTCCACGTTTTGGGTTTCTCTTCTCCAAGGACCATTTCTCAATCAGCCATGGACAATGGGGTTATGTTTCTGCAGCCGGTACCACTTCCCATGAAGCTGCAGCATACAACTGACTGCTCTACTGTAAGCAGGCATGTTGATTCTCTGCTCCTACCCTCTCCTCAAGCAGCAATCTGTAGTCTCACTCAGAGGCAAGAACAACCAGGGCTTGGGCTTATTTGCTGCCATTTGCTGCTTTGGGAGTCCTTCCACCTTTGTGACAGATCAGATTGTTTGTAATAAACCACAGTCTCTACTGTTGGTACTCAGCATGGTCCAAAAACGACTCTTTCAAGACTACAGAACATATAGGGGACTGAGGGAGCCCAAACACTTTCCTTAATGAATGCTCACTTGAAACCTACTGTTTGTGCTCCCAGTAGTCATCCTTGTTCATGCTGAAACTCCAATTCACCTTTCCTCTTGGAGACATTCCTCGAGACTCTTACTTCAAAACTCCTTCAGTCTCCTGATCATTTAGCTCCTTTTTCTCACCAATCCATCAAGATCAGGTAGGAACCAGAGTCACAGAAGGAAAAATCTCCATTCCCTCTTCTTCAGCCCCTCTCCCTCCAGTTCCCTTTCTCCCAAATAACCCATTCATTCCTTACCTTTGGCCACGGGAGCTGGTGATTCATTTTTGAACTTCACCTCAGCATAGGTGATTTCTGATGCCATTTAATCACAGCGTGACCCTGTCCTTAGTTTTGCCACGTAAAAGGTGGTCCCTTTAGCTCCTTGTTTCCAGAGGGTGACATCAATAGGTTACTGAGCCTTTCCCATCCGTTCATTCACCCTCTGCCCATCAAAGAAGGCTGTGCTGAACACTGGAAGCACTGATGATAACCTGAGAATTCCTGGAAGTTCAGAAATGCTCCAAAGAGATTTTCAGTTTCTTAGCCCAGGAAATCAGTCCTGGCACTATGGAAGCTCTTGAGACATAAAAGAAAAATGAGAACCTAACAACTGAAAAGGAAGTTGCACTCCTTCCCCATATCAGATTCTCAGCTGACAGGCTTCCTTTTCAAGACATTTGTGGGGTTGTTTATTTTTCCTCTTTTTAACTTTTTACTTAACTATCTCCTCTTCCCATATTTTCATGCCTTTCTTTGTCTGTTAGTAATTCTACCATTGCTCTCATGTTTGCAGCTATCATGGGTCCTAGCCCAGTTTAACCTACAGTCCAGTACAAAATGCATTCTGCCCTACTTGTCCCTTGTGGTTAAGCTGCATTTGCTACATCAAACATTGCAGCTATGTCTCATTCTTCGAAGTCAGTCCCAGCTGGAAGCTACCACTAGAACAAATCTCAGACTAGGAAATGTTCCTGTAGAAGTGAGACTGGAGAGTCTCACTGGGAAGTTGCAGCCTTAGACAGAGCAATAAAAATAATCAGAAGGTTGATACATCCAAGAAGAAACAGAAGGATCAGGCTGGGGTCAGGGAGGAGAACAAATGAAGTGGGATTTTTTAAAAAATTATGTTGATGGTCCAAGAGATTACTGGGAAGAGTACAGACAGAAACTTTTCTATTAAAACCTGATTCACAGCCTGTGGAAGTTCAGAGCAGTGCCTGCTTCAGGCTCCACTTCAGAGGCTGAAAAGGGATGGTTTACATTTTTCTGCTACTTTTCCAACACTGTCATTTATCTCCCTTATCTGCTTTATGGTAAAGACCTCTGATATTACCTTGGGCAAAGTGTCAGTGTTTAGTCTGGTTTCAAGCTGGAGCAGATCTTGAAAGGAGACAAGGGAAATGGCTGCTGAGATACATTCTAAATCAGACTTCTGAGAACAGATGCCTATAAGTCAGGCAGGGTAAGAAGGTTTCAGTCAGCAGATAGGACTCAGGTTTGGGTAGAAGGGAACTTCAAAGACTATCTTCTCCAGCCCACCTGCCATGGGCAAGGACATCATTCACTATATCAGGCTGCTCAAAGCCCCTTCCAACCTGGCTCTAAACATTTTCAATTAAGGGGAGTCTGCAACTTCTCTGGGCAACCTATTCCAGCATCTCAGTGCCCTCATTGTAAAGAATGTCTTCCTTATATCTGATCTAGATCTGGCTTTTTTCAGTTTAAACCCATTACCCCTTATCCTACCACTACAGGTGCTGTTCAAAGGCCTCTCTCCATCTTTCTTGTAAGCCCCCCTTAAGTACTGAAAAGCCATAACGAAGTCTCCAAAACAACCAGAAGGAAGAAGCTGGTTAGTTTGGCTAGCTGGAATTCCCTTAAGGCAGAGCAGAATGAGATGCTCACAGGACATCCAGAGAGCACAGAGGGTACACAGGGCAGAGGTGGAGTTGAGGTAGGGCAGTAGAAGGAAGAACATGCACCAGACAACAGAGGGGAGCAACGTGGCAGAAGGTAAAGGGAATCTGAACACAGATTATGCAGAACTGCCCCTAAACAGAGTGGGGCATATGTAACTGGATGTCTTTACCAAGGACCCTCCTCATGTCTTGTGTGTCCTGAGCTAACTTTACTTCTCCTTTATGTATTGTGTGCAAAGATGGTGACTTTTACACAAGAATAAGAACAGCTGCAGGAGAGAAGCCTGGTCCCTCAAGATGATGCATGCTGCCTGCTTCTCTTTCCACCATGCTTCCCGCACTATCCTTTGTCTTCAGGCTTGGCCCTCTCACTGGAATTAAGCCTCCCTAAGCGCCTGCTGAAATCTAGTTAAGCCCTCAAATTTCCTGTTGAAAATTCAGAGCAATCCTCTGCATGCTTCCCCCTGTCCCCACCCAACAAAGCCTCAGCAGACCCAATCTCATGGGGAAAAAGCTTCCTGGCAGGGCTTTTCAAGATTTCCACTGTGATGAAACAGGAAACACAATCAGCAGACAGAGAAGGAAATTACAGAGCAGCTTCATGAGCTTTTTCCATTGAAACACATCTCCAAACATAGCTGAGGCATTTCAAATGCAAATTCGGGCTCTAGCTGCTCTTTTTATTAGATTACATTAGACTGCACTCAAACACCAGTAGACAGCTCAATTCTTCTTTCTCAGCCATCAGAGTTGTTGCTTGCTGTCAAAATTCAACCCTGAATCGCACTTCCATAGGATGCAGTGCTGAGCCAATGTGTAACAACAGTTAGGCGATATTCCTGAGGGAAAAAAATTTGTCCTTTGAATTTCAAATGCACTGATGGCACATAAATGAGTGGGAGATATGAACAATTGGACCCTGTAGTTAGTTGTGGTACTGAAAAAATAATTAAAAAAAAAATTTGCCTAAACCCCCCCAAAACTCAAACTTTTCTGCCTTGCACTCCCACTGCTGTTCCTCAGTTACTCCCTTCCCCCTCCTGTGCTCTGCTCACTCCCTTGTCCTTCCACAATACCTGTGTTTCCCCATAGATGTCTTTCAGCTCAGCCCTAACCCACACTTCCAGGTGCCTCCCATGCTCTCAGCTCCCATGTGCCTCACAAGCCCCAGATCCTTTCTGAGACTCCCATAGTCCTGCTTTCCCTCCTTACTCGTGCTCTGGCTGCTGGTTGCTCTGCAAGCTCCATGGGCGCCATTTGTCCCAAAGAGAAGGCAGCAGAGGCCCTAACACTCTTTCTCCCTTACATGTCAATGAGGTTTGAATAAGGTGGTATCTGCAAGCCTTTCACCCCACAGCCAGCATCACCCTATTTAGCAAGCAGGTCCATGTGAGCAGAGGAAACAGTGCCACTGCACATGCATTATTTCTTTTGAAAATCCAGCTGAACCTATTGAGTTAAATTCGAATTTATCAGCAAAGAGCAGGACTCGAATCCTAAAGCTGTGACCCTATATATCCAAAAGAAATCCCATTTTTAAATTGACCACAGCTGTGGTAGAAACTGCAGGGAAGGGAGACACTTCTTGCAAGCCAGTTTGAATAGAGAGGGGCAGCTGAGGGAATTGAGCTGAAGGCTTGTGAATGATCACAAGTGACATGGAGGTTACACAGGGACATACATTGGCCCCCCAAATACCTAGACCCTGTTTAGAAGATTTGACAAAAGGCAAAATTAAGCTGATGTGACTAAAATGTCTACCCAAAGGGATTATCAGTATGCATTTTTCAACGCGCTGACCTCGCATCCAAATGAGGAAAATTGAAATGAGCGTGACCTCCAGTAAGTGCAAAACCATAACAAAACAAAGGTGTCAGAACTTCCCTGAACCCTTTATATTTGATATATTGCCTTGAGGGCAACTGAAGAGCAGGGTATAAAATAAGCAGTCAGAGAGAACAAGGACATCAAAACAAAGCTAAATTAATTATTTGTCACAACGGAATAAATTGGTGAAATTCACACACAAGAATCCTGTTTTGTGGAGGACTAAACCAAAGGATCTGTCCAAAATAAAAGTGATTGTGCAAAAGCTATGGAATTAGCAGGTCTGGGCAAGATGGTCCCAGGGATTCTCAGGAAATTCAAAGGTGAAACAGTTGCTAATAGCAGTGGGTGGCCTTTTGCCTTAAACTATCTTTTAATCAACAAATCCCAGGCAGGCAGGGAACATATCAAAGAAGGGGAAGGGGAGAAGTCTCAGGGAGATTTAGGAAGTTAAAGGTTTGACATGTCTAGTGGCCAGGTTAATATAACAAAAGAATTAATTAATGGATGTGTATAAGTATGATGTACTTTGGGGAGAGTCCTTATAACTCCTGTAAGGAAATCCTGCCTCTTGTAGGTTTTACAAGAGACTTACAAGTGCCTCTTATGGCACTTCTATCTAGCACAGTCTTCCAAGTCACTTAGATAAAAGCCTAAACCAAATCCAGGCTTTAAGTCTCTGCATCTGGGTGAGAAGAGCATCAGAAGTGAATACATGCCACCCCCTTGGGTCTTCCCTCTCCACACCACCTTGCTCCTCTTCAGGGATTAAGGCTATGGAGGTGAAAAATGGAGAGCAGAGCGGCCAAGGGAAGAGCATAAAAATGCACTGGAACACAGAGAATGGGGACCCAAGGCCCGACATTGAGCAGTTAATAAGGGATGTCAGATACCACATCGAAGGGATGCAGGCAGCAAGAACTCTTTGAGAGCTCCTGAGGGATTTGGCTGGTTAGAGAGCATCCAGCAATAAGTGATTGTGTACCCTGCTGCATGGAACTGGCTAGGGCAGGGAGGGGCAGGATACTGCTGTTTGTACTGCTCCAGGGGACAGTGTGGGAGCACAGCAGCCTCCTGGGATCCGAGAGAAGGGCACCCTATGCCCTTCTCAGCCAAGGCTGACACTGGCCAGAGCTGCAGGGAGAAGACACCTCTTCTGGAAGGCAGTCAACCCCTCTAATGATAGAAGGCAAAACAGGGTTCCATACAGGTTGCTAGGAGACCAAGACAAAAATGGCTTATGTGGAGCTGTGAAAGCACAGGAAAAAGACATTTGAGCATTCAGGGGTGAAGAGGAAACAGGGAAGCAGTGAATGGACAATGGGAAATGAGAGTGAGAGCAATGAGTGGGATGGATTAAACAGAAGGTAGCACTGTGAAGCCACACAAGTTTCTGGCAGGTGGCAGCACTTCACCACAGGCAGGCCTGAGTCAGCAGAAACACACAGAATCCTGAGCAGAACCATCCAGAGTGACACGGATACATTGCCAGAGATCAGCAGCACCCCAGAATGCTGTGGTTACAGTACCATGCAGAACACAGGGGAACAAAAGAAAAGCAGGAGAGATGGAAAGAAATGTTCCTCCCCAAAACAGTTTGTGCGTTTCTCCCCTGGCCACATCCCTGGCAAGTTTTAGTGAGGGCTGAGGGTTTCAAGCAGGAGAGATCATGTCCCGAAGTTACCTGAGCTGAGGGAGCTCAAACTCAGTGAGAATCGGGAAGGGAGAGACGTGTGCTCACTCTAGTGTGATGATAGGTTACCAAAATCCCTCAGGTATAAGGAAAGGAATAAGAGAAGGAAGAACGTGATCCAGAGAATCTTCAAAAAGGCAAGAGACCCCAACCTGCCTCCTTCCACATAGCATTAACAGAGGATTTTCTTCAGAAGAGCAAAGATATGTTTTATTTATTTCCCCTAATTAACAGATTACCAAATCAAAGCTGACAGAGGGCACATTCAGATGCAGTTGCCTCAGAGCTTTGGTTTATGTCATTACTGGGAACATTGCACCTTTGCCTCCTTCTTTTTTTTGGATCTGAGACACAAGTCTCAAGGCTATAAATTGTTGGAGATCAGATCCAGATACCACAGTTGCTTGCCACAGCACCACATCTGACCTCAAACCTGGGCCAGATCCAAGTACTGGTCAGACCCCAGCGGGCTGCTTTCAGAGGTGGGGATGTGAAGTTTATCTTCTTAGGGTGGGCATGTGGAATTCACATGAAAAAGTTGTGGCCACATAACACCTCCCCACAGAAGCAATTCTTCATGCTTCATCTCCAGTTCTGCCTAAGGATTGCACAGATCTCCACAGCCTTGTATTCAGTTTGGCTGCTCTCTGCCCAGTGAGGTGAATGCACATGATCTCCATCTCTTGAAGGGGGAATGGGGGGAGTGGAAAGAAAAGCACAAAACCAGAAAATAACCACAGTCACCAAGCAAGTATGGGGGCTATCACATAAGGTCACCCACACCCTTGCTGTAACCTTAGGGCCACTCTTATTGGAATTTAAACTGTTTCCCTCCACATCCTCTCATCCTCTCCATGCATGTGAGGGGAATGCAGTAAAAAACCTTCTCACAGGGAGGTGTTGGGGAGAGCCATACTGGTTAGGCTGTCCCAGCAGGCGGTACTGGAATAGCAGCACAAACCTCCCTGGCCCTGGAGAGCTCCCTCACGCCCTCCTGTCCTTAAGGATGGATTTATCAGGAAGATTGCAAGTGGCCTGTGCTGCCCCTTACCCTGTAGCCAAGGTGGCTCTGCAGGCCATTTGCAGCCTCCCAGCCCAACTTGTGATAGCCAGCAGTGAGGTGAGGGGACATCACCTGTCTCCGGGGCAGCCATCCCATGTATCCAGTGAGGATGGGACAAAGCAAAAGCCATCTGGAAACAGCTATAGAAAGCTGAACTAAATGCAGGCAGTACAGTCTGCTCAACCAAACACTCCTTAGCACATCACTAATGAAACACGATGGGGAAGTTTTAATGCCAGGCAGGGAGTCCTCAAGCTTCAGGGTTCAACAGTATGCAGGAGTCTCCTCATGACACAGATGTCAACACAGGTAATTTTTCTTTTGAAGAGCACACTCTCCAGGTGCCTGTGTCACCCGTTTTTACCAACCCAGGACACTGAAGTCAGCACAGTGAAGCAAAGGGGGGGGCAAATGGCATTCCAGGTGCCAGCCTCCAGCACAGAGCAGGCACTGACCCAGAGGGCAAAGGGCCCTGCTGCTGACTCCCTGCTGGCTGGGACAGATGAAGAGGGCAAAGTGCTCCTCGATGACTCACACTGGCCTGCAGCACCATGGCCCATGTCTCTTAGACTCTGCCTCCAGATCACAGTTCTTTGCATATTTAGCATTTTAAGACTGGACAGGACAGTCTCAGCACACCATCCCGGTCCTCACAGAGCCTCTGCCCTTTCTGAGGTGAAGGATGACTGTCAGATCTCAGCATTCCCCTTCACTGACCAATCCCCCATGTCAGACATCTCACCACTCTGCTGGCCCAGCAGAGGACCCATCCCACCACAGCTGAGCACAAAAGTTGTGCTAGGAAATACTTCCGACTGGAGGTACCTCGTTCAAACCTTGCTCAAATCAGGACTACTTCTGGAGCTAGACCAGGCTACCCAAGGCAGGTTATCTGCTTACAGTAACCCTGTTTCTGCATGGGATGTATTGCTCAAGGGCTTTTCCTGGTTTTCTACCCAAAAAGAGTCATTTCCGTGGTAGTGACTTCAGCTTTAGATCCTGGTGGCAGTAGCCCCTAGCTCTGGGCCAGACATACAGCTGTACCTACAGCCACTTAGCACATATTCTCCAAAGAAAATGCTCTCCAACCCCTTACCTCTCACTGGAATCCAGCTCCTTGTCCCTGCCAGCAAACCAAACGGATGGTTTGTGTAGCACTACTGACATAGCATCTCACACATCTTTGAACAGCTTGCTTAACACCATAAACATGGACTCATGGACAAGTGCTTAGCCATCACTTTAAAAAAGAGCAGGAGGAGTTCCATTCCTTTGGGCCAAACTTTAAAGACAACACACATCCATACCTGTACGGACACCGACCACAAGAGGGGATGTGTGCCTGCCCAGGGTCAGCTCAGTTCCAAGCCCTAAGTTATAGTGTCTGTGCATGAGGGCATTGAAGCACAGAGGGCAGTAGGACAGCAGGACACAGCTACGTTCAGAAGCACCAGTTCCATCACTGCCAAACATTCATACACTGTATGAAACTACAAATCGCCAGCTGCAATTTCTTTTGAGAGAGCACCCCACCAGTGCTAGCCAGGTCTCAGGTGATGTCTGCTTGCATCCCGCCCGCCACCCTCTCGACTGCTGGGCGCCCAGCCGGTCCCTGGAGAAGGTGGCTGAGCCTAGGGACTGCGGGAAAGCCCGCAACAAAGGGATTCGGCAGCAGATGGCAGCACACGGTCACGGGAGAGACCGAACTCAACGCCTGGTCGCGGGTGTCACCAGCCTAGCCAGGCTCGCAGACCAGGCTTGGGAGGGCAGGGAGCGCTACACCTCTGTACATGCCTAACACACAAGGCTCAACACAAAGGCTGCAAGTTACAGGCGGCTCCCTCCTTTAGGGAACGTCTCTTCAGACTGCTTCAAGGCTTGAAAAGCCAGTCGACTAAGCAAGGCAGCTGCCTCTGCTTCAACACGCAGGAGCTGCCATCCTACAGTGCCTGGGAAAGAAAACGGAGAGCAGGCCATTGCAAGCTACCTGCCTGGCCTGCTCCAAACAAAAGTGATGCAAGAAGTCCACTGCAGGATCCCAGCAGTGACTGGAAAACATAGCTCTGGTCAGGAGCCACTACACGGTCCAGCTGTTGCTGTCTGATCTTCCTATGCTCAGCTTCAAGGAACATCCATCAGAGCCCCCGCTCTGGATGGGGACATACAGCTATAGGTAACAGCAGGTGGCAAAATTAAGCTGCCATCCTGCAATGTGCTTTCCCTGACTGTTAGCATGGACAGAGCTATTATCTTGGAAGAAAGAGACCAGTAACAGTCTCCAGAGTGAGAATCTATTGTTCACATAATTTAATGAGCACTCAACAGACTACCTAGACCTTGAGGCATTACAATGTGTATTAACCACTTGGGCCACAGTGCTCTGCTTATGTACATTAACAGCCCAGTTGTTCTTCCTCCTAGAACCTTGTAGGTTTATGCTGATTTAACAGGATGAGTTCAGATTCAGAACCTTTTACCTCATTATAAAAGTTCAGGAAGACTGGGGGTTTTGGTTTCCTGTTTGATTTTTGTTTGATTTCCTCCAACGTACAACCCTTCCTGTCCATTTCTTCAGGAGTCCACACACAGCATCAAGGCTTTGTGAAATGTGGCAGGTTTGAGTCTGCAATCCGTATTACGTGGCTGTGGTAAGAGCAGTTGCTGCATGGCTGTGAGACATGAAGTCACAGAATGTAGAATATAATTAATGGTAGAAGGGGCAGGGAATCACATCCCACTTGAACTACAGCTCCCACAGAAGAATTGACAACCAAAAACCAGATAAAACTGGGATATTCCCTTTGACACTTGTTTCCTGATTCTTTCTATGTGCTACAGTCTGTCTCCCAATTGGAAGAAAGAAGACTTGCACAAGACTCACCAAGCTGTGCATTCTAGCAGGCCTTGCTGTGAGAAAAGGCATGGGGACTGGGAAGATCTCCACAGAGGACTAAGCTCTCCCTCATGAACTGTTTCCCAGTCTTCTGTGCTTCTTTATGCACAAACAGGAGTATATCCCAGGATTTCCATTAGGTGAACCTCATCTGAAAATCCTCCTGCTCTGGAGAAAGACCCTTTTAGGCTTTTCAACTCTTTTTGCTGCAAGTACCTACTGAAAGGTTCAAGAAGCTCCACCATAGCTTATGGGTAAAATGCTTCATCTTCTCCTTGCCAGGACCTATACAACATACCCATCCTATTCACCAAAATAGGGCTTTGCTCCTAAAGCTAAAAAAATGTCATTTTTTTCCAGCCACAACAGATACCAGAATGTTTGACAATTCAAACAGCTGACTTAAAAGGTTAAGACTTCTCATCTTTACCCAGACCACAAGACTTCTGTTGTACTTTCAACACAGCCATATAGACAACTTTGCTGTCTGGCAGAGGACCATGGAGTAAGCATGCTGTGCAAGCTGCAAGCAGCTTGACAGAACAATGTCAGGGCCCTGAGCATATTCTCCATTTCCTGGGGGATTGGCTGCCTGGACTGAGGTCCAGCTTAAGTAACAGAGGTGTTTAGCTTTGAGAAACCTCAGCAACATTGGCCTTATCATAGCTAAGAGTCTCACCCTTGGCCCCTGCCTGAGCTAGCGCAGCCATGCCTGCCCATGTCCCTGTCTGGCCACATACCCTGCTGATCTAAATCCTCATCCTGACCCGCTCTGATCTTTGTGCTTGGGTACGTCAGGATTGCTCTTTTGCTGGTGAGGCCACTGCCCCTGCCTGTCCTGCTGTGACTCATCTTCCTGCTTCCTCTCTCTTTCCAAGCAGCCTGTCCTTTCTGCCCCTAACAAAGGGCCCACTCAGCTCACCTTGCCCATCTCTGCAGTAGGCAGAGACTGCTTCCCATCTACCAGCATGAAAACAATAGTTTCTGAAAATATCCGCAGGCTGTAGAAGCCTTTAATGTCTGAAATGCTAACTATCAGGGTAACCAAGCTTTCTCACTTGCTTGTTTTATCCACACTCTTATCAAGCCCCGCAGGAACCTAGAGTCAGGCCTGTTTCCATGTTGTCGATTCATGTCTGGTACTGTGTGAGTTTTTTACCCTGTTTGGAACAGCCATGTCATTTTTGTGTCCTTCTTCCACACTCCCACCTCTTTGCCCAGACAGAGCCTGAACCCATCACTCCTGAAGTTGCTCTTGTCCAGTCTGCAGGCCACAACACATATGCAGAAGGGTAAGTAGACTGTGAGGATCTTGCTGGAGACATGAAGACCTTCAACCTAGAGGCTTCCAAAGCAAAAACAATTTGACAACTTAGAAGACTCATGACATTCTTTTCCCCAGTATTACTTGTTTAATTACCATTTGCACCAGTACATCTTATGCTTTATATACATATATCTTTAATTTTTGCTTCTTCAGCTTTTCAAATACATAATATATTATCTCCAAAATACTAAGACAATACAGAAGAGGCTCCTAGTTAGTTGTTAATTGGTGCCATGAACTTCCTTGGTTGGGGAGTTGATACATAGTTGAAATGACAGGACCTCACAAGGATTTGAGCAAACAAAAGACAAAGAAAACAAAATGCCAACCCAGCAGAGTCTGTGATGTTGCTTGCAGACTACAGCCATCCACAAGTTCAGGAGGCAGGGAGCTGAAGTACAGTGTGTAGGAGGGCAGGAGTGACTATGAAGGCAGGAGAGGGCTGGCAGGGGGAAACACCAAGAGAGCCAAGGAATCAGGGTTAAATGACTACTTAAAATACATCCAAGAGCAGTTTGGTCCCCACTTCCACAAGTGGAACTGCAGCAGCTTTAGAGCTATTTCAAGAATGTTGCTCCCCAGAGGGATGGTCTAAGTGAAACTGTCTCCAAAATGCCCTCAGTGTAGCCAGACAAAAATGACAAGAGACCTTTGTCAGTACAAGGTGCATATGTCTAACTACTCTTTTAAAAGCCTCACCAGAAAATTTTTGCCCAAAGGGAAAAATTTCCTCGTGAAGGTGTGCTAGAGACCCAAAAGCATTGCTATGTTGAGTGTTCAAAACAGGAAGAAGCCTTCCAGCAAAGCACCAAAGCCCTAGTGTTCCAGTAACTGGGTACAGCTGTCCAAGAGTCACTGAGACCACCTTTGCAGCTAGTGTTTTGGCTTCTGAGCCAGCATGAAGGGTAGCAATTCAGCATTGTGAGGTTTCTGGCCTGCCCTGTGAGTTTGGCCAGAGTAATCTACACACCCCAGATCACATCCACAGCTGCTGAAGATGAAATACTGTCCACACTGAAGGGCCTCAGGAAACTCTCCCCAAAAAAAAAGTACAAAGTCATGGCCTTTTACCCCTTTGTAACTCCCTTAGCCATACAGGAAATAGAGGGGGCTTGGACATTAAAAATATTAAAAAAAAATCTAAGTTCCAATAACCAGCTCACATCCCTGAAAGTTGGGACTCAGAAGAAAAGTCATAGTAAGGAACACAGGTGGGAGAATTTTGCTCCCATAGATCTCAGGATTGAGCCTATTATACATTTCTTGAGTTGAAAAGGGGAAGGAGACTGTCCCTTCATCAGAGAATAATCTATTTTCCCACCGTAATTCTTACTGTGGATATGCAATACTTTTAACACAGTGCCAAGTCACAACACAAGGCCAGGGCTCAGGACAGTGGTGCAGGAACATGAAATGCTGAGTGGTGGGAATCACCTGGTTGTCATCTAGTGCATGTAACTACCAAATTGTAAAAACACGCTTTTTTTTTCTTAAAGCTATTTCCAGTTAAAACAGCTCAGTGACAGTGAGGCCTTTGCCTGGGGAGAAAGGAGATAAAATGAGAGAAGTTCCTCCAGTGAACCTGCAAGCCAAATCAGGAGCCTTGAGATGGGGCGCCCACCTGGAACTACAGCGCAACGGCAGCAGGTCTACTCAAGGACTTGCATGACTCCTCCCACAGGAGCATGAGGACATCCAGCTCTACCAAGAATTGCACCAAAGACAGAAAAGTAGTGTGTGCATGGGGAGGGTCACTCCTCACCACAGATGTCATTAATCCAAGAGGGTTTTGTGTTGAGATAAGACCTATCTCTTTAGAGGTTCCATTTAGCAGGTGTAGCCAAATGCAGCTGTCCTCAGCACCGCAAGCTGCAGGGACTGCAGTCACTACTGAAAGCAGCCACAAAAAGCAACAGCCTAGCCGGAGAAAATTTAAAGGACAAGGAACCCAGAGGCACCTAGCCAGCCTCCTCCCGTACCCACTTTCTTCAAGATTCTTGCTTCCCCTGTATGGAAAGACAGGGAAAAAGAGCTAGGATGTACCATGTAATGGCCAAGTGGATGGAGGAGACAAGGCTACCTCTTTCCTCCTTGCCCATCCTGGGAGGAGTCAGTATGTTCTCTCTAGGTTCAGTGGGATCAAAAATAGTAAGTTTAAGTGAAGGTCTGATCTAAAAACGAAGGATTGTCCCAATTTGATTGAAGACTAGAGAGGTTTGTGCCCCCTCTGATCCCATTTGGTGCCTCTAGGTCATCAGTTTGTCCCATTCCACTGCTTCGATCATTCAGAACTGGACCCAGTTGGACTGCTGAGGAGCCTGATTGGGAACAGCACTGAAATAAAAAAAGGAGAATCAGATGAGCAGATCCAGTAAGACTTCTTAACTTATGGTTCTTCCCATGCCCATCAGGACACTACCCTTCTTGTGTTCCATTCATCACAGATTACCTGGATGCAGTGCTGAAGTCTCCCCAGAGGTCTGTGGTAGCTGATACTGGTGCCTTGGACGCAGCTGCAGGAGCATCTAAGTCTAAAAGAATATCTAAAGCAGAAGAGAGAAAAATACATCAGGCTTATCAAGAAAACCCCACAGGCATTTAAACTGTCACCTTAAAACAAACTCCTGGATGCAGGGGCAGAAAATCTTTGAAGGGACTCCAGCTTTCCCTCCAGGAGTTAGACTTTTTGAGGGGTTTGTTACAACAGCTTGTCCTTTTGCTCAATGTGCACGGAGCCCCCAGCTGACACTGCAAGGGTACATTGTCTTCAGGAACTATTCAGTCTCCACTCAGCACACTACCTGACAGATTTGTCACTTCATTTATATGTCTCTCCCAGCAGACATAAGGCTCAGACTCAACCCAAGCTCAGCAATCGTAACAGCTGCCAAACAGGCACCACATGAGCCAGCTCAGAAGCTTGTGGTTTCTTCTCACTCAAACCTGCGGACTTCAGCTCTGCTGAAGTCTCTGCCTTCACAAAGGCATCATCAGCTCTCCAGAGACTTCTGCGTGGTCACACTTCTAGCATCCAGAAGACTGAAGCAACCTCTTTGTTACAGAATCACAGGACGATTTAAGCTGGAAGGGACCTCCAAAGATCATCTCATCTAGTCCCACTGCCATGCCATGAGCAGGGACATCTTGCATTAAATCAGGTTGCTCAAAGCCCTGTCCAATCTGGTCTTGAACACTTCCAATGAAGGGGTATCCGCAGCTTCTCTGGACAACCTGTTCCAGGGTTTCACCACCCTCACGGTAGCTAATCTCTTTTTTATATCCAATCTAAATCCATCTTCTTTTAGTTTAAACCTTTACCCCTTGCCCTGTCACTACAGGCCCTGGTAAAAAGCCTTTCTCCATTTTTCTTAAAAGCTCCCTTTATACAATGAAAGGTCTCCCGAGAGCCTTGTCCTCTACAGGCTAAACAACCTCAACCCTCTCAGCCTTTCTTCACAGGAGAGGTGTTCCAGCCTTCTGACCATTCCCATGGCCCTCCTCTGGACCCAGTAACAGGGTCACATCTTTCTTGCACTGGGGACACCAGAGCTGCCAAAGAGAACAAAACCCTTGGGACACACCATGTCTCAGAGGGCACTGGTGGCACTAGGTTGAACACAGGCTCGCTGAAGCAGCACCTGCCACTGTCTGACAGACTGCTGGCTCAGTGCTAAGGTTTACCTGCACTGCTCGCATTACTGGATTTCTGCACAGGAGGTGGTGTGACATGGTTGGCAATGGCTGTGGAAGAAGGGGGAGGTATAGGAGGGACTGCAATTTTGCCTCCTGGCGGGGGTGGCAGCAGGCTTAGGCCCCCTGATCCAGACACACGGGGCTTGGCTGCTCCTCCTTTCTTTGACGTCATGTTCTGTATTAAAAAAAAAAAAAAAAAGAAGTGTTAAGAAGAATTTCCATCAGCATATCCAGAGAAATAAGCAGGGCAAACTGATCTGCTTACCCCAATGTTTAGTTTGATGGTCTGCCCTTCCTTAAACCCTAAGTCTAATTTGGGACGTGTGTCAGCTTCCTGGGACTCCTTGGAGATTTCAGTCTCCTGCTTCACCCACCTAAAAAGAAGAGAGGAAGACATGAGACCAAGTGGCAAAAACAAACAGTGTTTTAGAAAAATGTGTGGTTTCTCTCCCCATCCCACCAAACCATCTTGTCTTGTCAAACCAGCTACCTCCCTACTCCTGGTGTAGCACAGCACAAAGCTGGGACCACCACAAACCCATGAGGCTGTTTAACACTGCACCTGGAGCATCACAGGACCTAAGCTTAAGACTTACAGATCTGACCCTGCAAGGGCTCTCGGCCAGCATGACAGCTGGCAGCACACTCAAGTGTCCCTTGCCAGAGCAGGGCTTCAGGGCCACCCCAAGGAAACCTGTGCTAAATCAACATGCACCACCACCCACCATGTTCTACAGACAAGAGGAAAAACAGCATTCCAAAAGAGCAAAACTCACTTGAAGTGATCCTGCAAAGAGACGTTGAAGTCAAAGGCATCACCACGATCCGTGAAGCCAATGCCTATAAAAGCACTTCGTCCTAGCAAGGAGACAGGAGGAGTCACTGGAGGTGCCCTGCAAACGGGCCACAAATCCTTCTGCTTGTCCTAAACCAGTCTGTGCTACCTCTCTCTGACACACCTGCAGCTGGATGCCAGCAGCTCACAGCAGTTCATTGTCCCTAGCTTTCAGGATACACCCTTCTTCCCATGGGGCGTGCTTGGAAACCAAATGTTCCTTCCCAGCCCAGCCCCCGGACTCTGTGCAATGCAGGAACCTCCTTTGTTTACCTTGCCCTCAGAACCCTCCAGGCACACCACCTGGCCTTTTCAGCACTCCCAATACTATTTCCATCCCCCTGGCACACTCCCAGCTCCACCTGAGTATCCTCTACCCCTAGCACTTGGCACAGACGTTGGCCCCCAACTCACCAGTCCCATCCTGAATCCGAATGACAAAGTAGCGGCTGGAATCTGCCACAGTCTCCACTGCAATGCCAGGGTATTGATCTATAGGAGCCTGGGCAAAAAGCTCTCCTGCAGACAAAGAATCAGGTGTAAAGGAGAGCAACCCCTTGCTAAAGTGTGGCCAGGGCTGCCATGCACAGCTCTGGGCAGGCTTAGAAACACAGGGTCATGGGCAGCAATCACAGTCACAGCCTCGCCAAGGCACAGCCTTTCCCTTACCTGAAACCTTATCCTCCAGTTTTATGTAAGCAGTTTTGCCTTTGGAGGTGACACGAAGCCGTCCTGTCCAGTCTGGATGGTCCAGTTTCCAGTCAGATGCCCTGAAAAGAAGAGCAGCTGATCATTGACCATAATCAGCCCCTCCAATTCTGCCCAGCCATCTTAGCAGAAGTCTCTGCTCCCAAACCCTCAACACCTGCAGCTGCCTCATTCCACTTCCAAAACAAGACATGGGGTCTCAGCTCCTCTCTTGTTGCTGCCAATTGACACACGACTGTGACTGGCCTCTCTGGGTAAAGGGAAAGAGACACAGGTCAGAGAACATCAACTCCTCACCTTTATAAGCTTGCAAAAGAGGGGAGACAGAAGCCCAGAAACTCACTTGAACAGGAAATCCACAAGCAACAAATAAGTGACTTGTGAGCACTGCGAAGACCCCAACAATTAATTAGTAACATGCTGAAAAGTCACTCCATTATTCTACCTTATTGTTGTAAATGAACACTGAGTACTTCTGAACCTAGATGCAGCTGACTTACACCAGGCAAAACACACACACATTCTGGCTGACCCATCACACTCTTTGCCACAGACTCTTGAGAAGGAAAAAAAATTAAAAAAAAAAAAAGGAAAGAGAAAAAAACCCAACCTACAGAATCACAGAATATTCTGAATTGGAAGGGACCCACAAGGATCACTGAATCCAACTCCTGACCCTGCACAGGACACCCCAAAAATGACACCATATGCCTGAGAGCATTGTCCAAACGCTTCTTGAACTCTGGCAGGCTTGGTGCTGTAAAATCTACAGGATTTTACAACTGGAAACAAACATCCCCGGCCAGGCACAACATCCGCCTACAGTCTGTCAGGTTCAGGGAGTACACAAACCCCCTCCTCCAGCAGGCCTGTGGGCACAGCTTACAAAGTCACACTCTGCTGCTTTTGGCTGACCAGAGAAGGGATTTTTAACTGCTAGTCCTGCAGCCTCCTCTTAAAAATCACCCCGAATTCCTCCAGCCTTCCTCCCCGCCACTGTGAGAGCCACCGAGCCAAATCCAACGTGCCGTTACACCACATCAGCCTCACATCCCAGGGAACCCAGCAAACCGGGAGCAGACGTCAGCTCTGCCTGGAAAAGCAGCTTGCGCCCTCACCTCCTGCCCCTGATTAACAGAGCAGCCCCTGCTCCTCCACAGCACGGAGCGGAGGCTCCTCTACTTTCAGGCGCTGACCACCTGCCCACGAGAGGCAATTCCAGCCGGCGGCTCCCTCAAAGCTCGGCTGGAGGGGGCTCAGGGGATGGCCAGACCTGCTCGCGGCCACAGGACACGGCTCTGCCAAGGGGCGAGGCCGGGGTACGGCAGGGCACAGCCCAGCCCCCGGCTGCCCTGCGGGCAGGGGCTGGGCCAGGCCGGGCCGCTCCGGGGCGATCGCGGGCGCCGCACGCTCCCTCACCTGTACCCGCGGTTGGAGGTGCGCGGCGGGATGCGGTAGACGTTGACATCGGGCTTGACGCAGAGAACGGACTCGTACTCCAGCTCGGCCGCCGCCATGTCGGCCGCTAAGCCCTTCGAGCAGCGAGCGGCGGGAGCCTAGTGACCAGCGGCGCTACCCACCGCCATCTTTGATGAGGGCAGACACCGCCTGGGCGCGCCGGCGCGGCCGGGCGGGACGCGGGCCACGTCGGAGAAGCGGAAGGAGCCATCTTGGATCCTGGCAGCGCGGAGAGGAGGCGGGAGGGCGCCATCTTGGAGCCGCCTCTGACACAGCAGCGGCGGCCGGCGCCATCTTGGGGCCTGGCAGGTCCCGCGGCGGTCATGTTTGTTTGGGGCGGCGGGAAGTGGCGGGCGGGATGGCGGCAGGAGCAGCGGTGTTTGTGCCGCCACACGGTACCGACCTGCTCGTCTGCATCCCCCGGGGGCTGCTCCCCTGCCGCCCTCGGCCAGACATGGGGGTTTAAGTGGCAGTGTTCTTTCTGTGGTGCGGGGATTAGGTGGCTTTTTGGCAAAAGAGCGAACTAAAAAGGAAATGCGGCACAAAGCACGACAGGTTTTGCTGCTGGAAGTGATGGAAATGCCAGCTACGCAAAGCTTAATTTCAGGAGTGGGTCTTCCCCTGTGATAAATAGATGCTGTAATATTGGCTTCCTGCAAATGTTAAGCGATGTTAAAAGTAACTTTTGTAGCAGTAGCTTTGTCACAAATAAATGTTATCTATAAAATAGCTTTACTACAGAATAGATGCTACATAAGGTAGCTTTGTTGTGAAGATGTGGTTTTTTTCAATACTTTTTTTCATTCAACCAAAAACTTAGAAATAGCTATGCTTATGAACTATTTACTTGGAATCCTGCTACAGCATATCAGCAACAGATAAGATAATACGCGTTGCCAAAAAGCTTATGCCCCACAGCGATCTGCTGGTTCCCAGAATTACCAGCAAGATGGGAAAACTACATTCCATTTTGAACTATTCTGGGAATGGGTTTTGAATATGTATAATTGTTTATGAATATGTAATAAGTCATGTGTATGTAAAGGGAATCTCCAGGATAGCAGGTGTGCTTCTTGGCTGAGCGCCAAAGCACCCAGCTCTGTGAATTTTGCTTTATTGTCTTTGTCCTTTATTGTCCTTTCTTAAACTTTTCAGTCCTAACAGGAGAGTGAACCTCGTTTTTCACACCCCCAAAACGTGGCCAATGTCAGGGTGTAGATACTAGTTTATTGATCAAGAATGATAAGGCTGGGAGCATTTAAACCACTCTTTTAATGGTAGCTTCTCAGTGGAGACTGATGTTGAAGTTTACTGCTGTGCAGCACCCTGTGACTGAGTCTCTAAAAGTACTTATGTTTACTCTGGAAAGTGGAAGAAAAGGCATCAGAAAAGTTAGAAAATTGCATAGAGCCATGTCTCAGCATTCCACGTCAAGCACTGGAAGGGGCTGCCTAGGGAGTCACCATCCTTGAAGGTGTTAAGGCAAAAATAATCACTGAAACATCACTAAGTTTGAGGAATTACTCTTTTTTCCCCTCCTAGTAGGGAATCACATTAGTTAATGTGGACAGAGCCATTCCCAGCCATGGCTGTCTAGTCATTATTCTCTATATTTTTTATTGTTCTATAACTTTTTAAGATCAAGGACCAATACAGCATTCAGAATTCAAGAAGCAACTTACATTTACCTTTTGAATAGAGTTGCTTGTTGACCTAATTTTTCATTAGAACTTCCTACAGTGACTGCTAAGTTTTTTCATTGATCGCTAATAACTTACTGGGAGTACACCCCTCCATGTGCATAGTTACGGTTGCTTTTCCAAGTTCAATGATTCACAATTAACAGTATTAAATTTCACCTACCTCTTTACAGTGCTGTCATTCAGCGTGCCACAGTCCTCCTAGAAGGAGAGCATCTCGGATGAGGGAGTGGCAAAGGGCCAACTATTATAAGGCATGTGAGGAAAGACTCACAAGCAGCACCAGAAGGCCAGGAATACATCTTCCATTCAATTCCATTGAGACTTAACCAGCAGAGAACATAATATTTTTCTGCCTGGTTTGAACAAGCATCTCTGGACCAAAAAAATACAAAGCACTGCCAATAACCACTGAAGTTTACATTTTTATTTATTTTTTACTTTTTTTTTTTTAAGGATTCAGCAGAGAGGTTGAAATCTTGAAATAAAACACATTTCACACTATGAAAGCAATGAAGGATCCATATTCTTCCCACACAAAAATCTTCAGTTAACGAAAACCAAAGAACAGCAGAAGTCTTGGATGGAACTTCCACTCTGACATGCTAGACATGCCTCTGCAGAGGAACAAACGGAAGATTGGAGAAGGGCTGCAAAGCTTTTGAGAACTGCAGAAGGAGAAGAAATATAAAATACAAGTGAAATTCTCAGCTCTTACCAAAGGTTTCAGAGACAACCTGCTTACTCTTGCAGGGGGGAGGCTTTTGTAAATCCGCTGATCATGTTTGTAGAATTGCACATGGGTGTAATTGTTTAGTAGCTGACAGACCGGTGCAGTTTCGTAGTAGCAAACCTGGAATGGCAATACACATGGCTACTTGCATTACGGCTCTAGCCAACTTGTGCTGGCCAGTTGAGCCGAGACATCAAGATAAACTTCAGTCTGAACATCCTCATAGACAAACTGATGGAGTATGGGCTAGATAAGGGGACAGTGAGGTGGGTGGAGTAGTGGCTGAACTGCTGGGCTCAGAGGGTGGGGATCAGAAGAACTAAATCCATCTGGAGACCAGTCACTAGTGGTGTCTGGCTGCAGCTGACACTGGTTCCATAATAACTCTTCATTTATGATTTGAATGATGAAGTAACGTGCATCCTCAACAAGTCTGCAGATGATAAAAAGATGGTAGGAGTGTGGCTGATGCACCAGGTATCTGTGCTACCATTTAGAGGAACCTGGACATCCTGGAGAACTGGGCAGTCAGGAATCTCATGAAGTTCAAGAAGAGAACGGTCCTGGGGAGGAACAACCCCATGCACTAATAAATGCTGGGGGCTGAGCACCTGGAAAGCAGCTTTGCAGAGAATGATGACATTGTGGTCCTGGTGGACAAAAAGTTGAACATAAGCCAGTGATGTGCTCCTTGTAGAAAAGAATGCTGATAGCTGCCAGGGCTGGATTAGGAGGAGTGTTGCCAGCAGGTCAAGGGAGGTGATCTGCCCCTCTACTCAGCACTGGTGAGGCCCCATCTAGAGTGCTGGGTGCAGTTCTGGGCTCCCCACGAGCAGAGAGACATGGACATACTGGAGTGAAATTTGTGGAGAGCCACTAAGGTAATTAAGGGACTGGTACAGCTGTTATGCAAGGAGAGGCTGGGAGAGCTGGAACTGCTCAGCCTGGAGAAGAGAATTATAGGATGATTTGGATTGGAAGGGCCATCAAAGATCATCTAGTTCCAACCTCCCTGCAGTGAGCAGGGACACCTCCCACTAGACCAGGTTGCTCAGAGCCCCGTACAATCTGGAGAGAAGAGAGAAGGCTTAGGGGGATTCTTTTATCTGTCTGATGGGAACATTAATGGAGATGGAGACAGACTCTTCTCAGTGGAGCCTGGTGACAGGACAAGCGGCCAGGGGGACATAGTGAAACATGGCAAGTTCCATCTGAACTCAAAAAATCACTTTTTTACTGTGAGGGTGGTTGAACATTGGAACAGATTGCCCTGGAGAGTTTGTGGTATCTCTTTCTGTGGAGATACACAGACATAACTGGACACAGTCCTGGTCAGTCTTCTCTAGATGACCCTGTTTTGAGCAGTGGGGTTGAGCTAGACAGACTCCAGACAGTCTTCCAACTTCAGCTAACCAGTGACACTGTGAATTAGAGCCTCTCTCAGCTAACTCAGTCAGTTTATCATGAAGGAAACAGGGAGAGCCAGAGTAAAATACAATGTGGTGATTTGGGATTAACATCAAAGCTTAGAGAAGTTTTAACCTGGAGGATAGAACTGGTGAAGGACCTTCCTGCAAACTAGGGCTTGACCAGCAGGTCCTATGGTGGTGACCAGGCTGTGTGTCCCTCAGCCAAGAGGAGCCCATAGGAGTAACCTCCTATCAGTGCTGCCTGTCTGGGCCCGAGGAGTCCCCCTGGAGGGATGGCAGCTGAGAATAAGATGAAGCTAGAGGAATTTTCCTGGCAGGCTGCTGACAGCCTGTCTATCTTTGTGGGTACAGCTCAGCCCTGGCCTGTCTTCCTTTTTCTGGTTTTGTGTTGGAGGCAGCATCTGTGTGTTTCACAGACACGCTCAGGAGCAGAACTCTGCTCTGTCATGGTTCATTTTCCAGACCAAAACCAAAATACTGAGGCTGGTTCTTGTATGTCTGGGCTTTGTCATTTCTGCTAGCAGTCTTGATTTCCCAAATTGTGAGGGGTGAGGGGGAACCCCCTTGTTAAACATTACAAATGCCTTGCCCTGAAAGTCTTTCATTTTTATTGTCTTGCCACATTTTGTGCAAACCAGTATTTCAGTTAACTACTACTATCTTTTTGTCAGTCAAGTTCCTTTTCAAAAAATAGACTTTTAATACCCTGAAAAGTAAAAGGCAGATTAAAATCCTTTTGTCATGACCAGCCATGGTTTGCTGGGTACAGTGTTCTGTATTTGATGAAGTAAACTGTCTCGAGCTGGGACAGAAGCTGATCTGGATTGATAAGAATCCTAGAAATGGGATTAGCTAGGTGAACGTGCTGACCTGGTAAGACATAGAAGTGGCTACAAGACAATGACAGATCGGACATTTGATGGCAACATGGCAGGGTTGGGACTTATGAATTACTTCCAGCAAAGGTCAGCACTGTGCCAACAGGCAAGATGTCATTCAGTTGTATTACAGAATATAGTAAAGTATATATCTGTGCCTATCATTCCTGTGCTTTCTATTAATGCTTTATTTAGGGCACTATTTTATTTTGACAGTTTTGAGAAACTTCCTGTGGTTTGACTCTTTATTTTATGAGCAGATGATATCTAAATCTTCAAATGACATTCAAATGAGTCATTTTATCAGGGTGAAAGAACACACTTGGCACACACATGCGCATGCAGGAAAAAAAAATGCAGTTCCTAAAATGTCATGTGAGTTTTTTCAGTTGCTCCAGAGACAGACTTGCTCCCTGACACAGAATTAACTGCTTCACTCAGGTAGGTATCATAAGCTAGAGAATTTTTCCTTCCTCTTCTACTTGCCATTTATTATTCTTCACTCCTGAAAACCTCTCTCCCTCCTCCAGTTCTCCCTTCCATTTTCAAACCACATTTCAGCCCTTTTAGCACTCTTGAAAACATAGTGTGGGCAGTATCTTCTAATTGATTCATCCCTCAGTTTACTTTGGAGTAGGACTTGCATTACTATCTTTACAGCATTCCTTGTTTCCCTATCCTCTTCATTCCATTTTCTCTAGCTATATGGGGAGGCAGCAGGGTTCAACTCTTCCAGCACTGTTAGCCAGTTGTCCCTCTAAAAGTCACTTCTTCATGGATCAGCAAGACCACAGGAAATGGAACAAACTTGGGAGAATTTTAAATTAAGCCTCCAGCTTTAAGTTAAGCCTTCCAGTAACTTCTTTCATAGCCTTCCTTGGAGGTCACCCTTACCTACCTACAAATCTCTTAGCAGATATTACCAAAAAACTGATAAATCATGATGTTTGTTAAAATTGTTTATCTCATTTTCTTAGTGAAGCAGTTCTAACACTTATGCATCGCTCCACATTCAGACTGTATGTTATGCAAGAATGAGATTGAAGATTTGAATTTTTTTAAAAATAATATTTATATTTAGTCCTGCATACAACAGTCTCTGATTGATATTTTAGTACTGGCATAATAGAGGTTAAAAGAGGGTCAGTTGTCTTATTTATGTCTTCTCAGTTGCTTCTGCAAGCTGTATTCAGCTCTTCCCTCTTCAGTTTCCTTGCATTTTGGTAACATTTTTAGAGACCCTTCAGCAATGCAACTGCCTTCATCAATTCAGCAAGGGTTTAATTAACAGAAATTTTATAGACAATTCTATTAATGCCTAAAGGATGAAGATCAGGTTCTTTTTCTCTCTTCTATCTTGGCTTTGCTGACTTTCTTTTCCTTTCTAAATTTACTAAGTCCAAGAATTATTGAGCAATTAACATTTTTCCTCTAGTATGATCATAGTTTATAATGTCACTTAAGTATGCTGTAGGTCAGCTTCACTGTCTTGCAGTAAGACACCTCATATCTAAAATGGCTCAAGAACATTACTCTGTATTTTTATTTTTATTTCTACAACTAAATATCTACCTGTTCTTAAACATTCATTTCTTGTCTTTCATAGAATCTTAAACCATTAGTGTCTTGCCTTTCTCCTCATCAGGACAAGCTTTCCAAGGAACCAGCAGACAGCTCAGAACACAAGCAAAGGAAAAGGAAGTGGTCACTGACATTTCCCTAAAATACCCCTTAGCCAACAGAGTTGATGTTCTGTTTATTACATTTGTAATGTTCAGAAAGCAAAACAGGGTTATTTCAGAAAGATGGGAATTGCTTTCTTAACTTAAATGTATTTCACCAGTTATGCCAGAAGAAATAGCTCATTTTAAAGGGAACAGGAACTAAAAATGCTGATTTGCCTTTGTGAAGCAGGAAGTCAATCAGGAAACACAGCTGGGGACAGCATGGCCATGCGAATAGAGAGCTCCACTCTGGAGACTAAAAAGAACCAGACAGAAATCAAAGGGGATGATAGAGATAGGAGAATATAAGTGTATAGAGCCCCTTGTTTGAATAGTGGGCTTATATAATGTAGCCACCACGAGAACGATGAAGGTGTACAATGGGCACATTAGTAACAAACTTGTATAGACCAATGCCTTTGTACCCTGACAGCTCTGTCCTGTCACCTGACTCAGGGATGCTTCAGTAAAGATTAAGAGAAGAATTTGGGGAGGAGGATGTGAATTGCTAGTAATTTGCTTTCTGTTTTATAGCTGCAGAATGCCTCAAGTCCTGGGCAATAGCAGTTCACAGGAAGAGGCTGCTGCATATTATGCACCAGAATCAATTGTCTCCATTGCTATCTTCATCATCGTTTTCATCACAGGTATCCCAGGCAATGGGTTAGTGATCTGGGTAGCTGGTCTGAAAATGAAAAGGTCTGTGAACACTGTCTGGTTCCTAAACCTTGCTGTGGCTGACATCATGTGCTGCTTGTCTTTGCCGTTTTTCATTGTTCACCTGGCCCTCCATGAACACTGGCCCTATGGCTGGTTCCTCTGCAAAGCCGTTCCATCAGTCATAATCTTCACCATGTTTGCTAGTGTCTTCCTACTCGTGGCCATCAGCATTGACCGGTGCCTCCTGGTGATGAAACCTGTCTGGTGTCAGAACCACCGAACAGTGAAATTTATGTCGCTAATATGCGGTGGCATTTGGATCTTGGCCTTCATTTTCTGCTGCCCTGTCTTCTACTACCGTGAGACAAGCACTTACGATGGCAAAACGGAGTGTGGGTACTATTTTGGACTTGATGATTACATAGACGATCCTGTAAATGCATCTGTAAATGCATCTGTAAATGCATCTGTAAATGAGTTATGGGAAGAATACTCAACCTACAATGATAGTGACTTGTGGGGAAATACCAATGAAGGTAATTATTCTGTACCCCTTGCCCTGGTGGTAATAAACATCACTAGGGTTGTCTTTGGCTTTGTGCTCCCCTTTGGCATAATGGCAGTTTGCTACGCCCTCATTGTTTCCAGAACACGTGCAAATCAGTTTCACAAGCCACACAACAGGATGCTGCGAACAATTGTGTTTGTGGTAGCTGCATTCTTCATCTGCTGGGCTCCATACCATGTAGTTGGGATTCTCTCCATTGTACCTAGTCTTGGAACAGGACTGCTGGAGTCACTGATCCTATGGGATCACCTCTCTACAGCACTTGCATATGCGAACAGCTGCATCAACCCCCTGCTTTATGTTTTTGTGGGACGGGACTTCAGGGCAAAGGTACGGCAATCGGTGCAAAGAATCTTGGAAGGTGCCTTTAGTGAGGAACTCATATCTTCAACCCTTCACAGAAGCCAGACTTCAGCAGAGAAGAATCTTAGCAGCACCTTGTAATGCAGGACTTCCTATCACCAGTGTAGAAAGAGCAGGCTATGGCGCTGCTCATCAATCACTCTCTGCTTAGCAGGTGTTTTTGTTCCAACATGTTTGGAACAACTGAATTTGACTAATCTGCAGCTCCAGCCCAGGACACTGCAATCATTCAGATCATGACAGATAACCCCCCTTCTATCCTACACTAGAGAGAGGGGAAGTTGGAAGTACCGAGAGTAATAATCTAAGGGATGACTGTGGTGAAGCAGAAGACACAGTATTTTAAACCTACACATAGTATTTTGAGAAAGCAGGGCTGGCTACAGATTTGTGGTGGGAATCATGTAGTTGAACCTCTCAACTGAGATGCTATTTTATTTGCATATGTCTATGTTCTACATCTCCTGTCTCTGATAAAGTGCAGATAAAACTAACTTGGATGTTGCTCCTTGGAAGGTAATTGCATCTTTTCCCTGTGACTCTACGAGGGGTCTGAGGGGGGTGTGGGAATATCTGAAGATTTCCCTAGAGGGTACTGCTACATTTCCTTACAGCCACGCACCAGAACAGCACTTGCCCCAGTCAGCGGCATTGAACTGATTTTGTGCCCTGGTACATGCCCATTATATTTCTTTGTCCTGGCAAATACATCACTGTATGGTAATAACTGGTCAATACACATGCTGTGCCTATGTTCATTATTAGTATGTGCACACTCACTGTCTTCCCAACACTCCCTCTACCACCAGAGTCCCAAATCTTCCTTTTAGGAAGTAGTTTGAGATTATGCAAATGTACCTACTGCATTTTGAGATGGCACATGAGCAGAATTTGAGCAACTGCAGTCATTGATTACCCAGATTAGGTGACTGCTGGACTATGAGCCATTTGGCAAAACCCTGGAACTGAGAAGTGATAATGTCCAACTTGACCCCAAGAAGGTAGGGAATGACCATGTTGTGGCTCAGTCACGTCAGGTTCTCTTTACAAGAGAGATCTGCTTCTTACGTCCTTCCAGCAGAGAAAAAGTTTCATCCAGTCAGGCTGTTTGGGGTGCTCCCAAGACTGAATGTTCCCTGCTCCAGAAAAGGAGAAATGTATTTCCTAGGTACTCTATGGAAGCAGTTTAAAATCTGCATTTTGTGTTAGGTCTTCCTTAAAAGAGAAAGGTCAGCAAATAGTACGACAAACAGACACTAAGCATTGGTAGAGTTTTCACTCTGCCTTTCTGGCGAGCACAAACTGAAAGACTCTCAGATCTCAGTGCCCTGAGAACAGCCAGCTGGGAGAACCTTCAGCTCTTAACATCCTAAAAAGTCTCAGTCTAAAGTACATCAAGGTGTGGGCTGTCCATTTGGCCAAGTCCACACCCAAATTCTAAGGTGGGATCCGAGCCATCGTGACAAGCGCCGCTGAAAGAAAGAAATCAATACTGGCACCGGAAGAGTTAAACCATAAACATTCACTTTTTCTTTTTATTAAGAAAGCATGCACAAAAATAAACTCGTGAGACCACGCCCCTCTCTCCCTGACCACTGACACGAAGCATTGGGGGCCACATCGGGCTGGAGGGGCCTGCAAGCCTCCTCTGTGGGCCAGGCTGGCCCCCCTGCCCTCCCTGCAGGCCGGTGCCAGCGCACCCGCAGAGCTCCACGCCCACCCATCCATGTCTTCTCCCACGCACTAACAATGCACATTGATTTCAGGGGCAGAGGAACGAGGCTAATTTGCACACTGACCGGCATGTATTTACATATGCAAATGAGGCACAACTTAATACGCGAATGAGGCAAATATGCAAATGAGGAGCACTTGGATACGCGGAAGGAGCCATCTTGGTTCGTTTTTCTTCCGGTGGTGTTTTCAGACTTCCACAGGGCCGGCTGTCAGTAATGTCCTCTGCAAAACACTAACTGGCACCTGCCGGAAGTTGTCTCTCATTGTTGTCTCTGGTGCCACTCTCCACAGAAACCTATCACACATGCTTCTAAGCTGTATCATTCCCATCCTGAGGCAGCAGAGATAACAGCTGACTCCACGATGAAGCTGTCTGGGATTCCTCATTTCTCTTGGAAATGCTCAATGACGAACTCCCCCCCAAACACACACTTAAAACAAACAAAAAAAAAGGGGGGAAAAAAAAGAAAAAAAAGAAAAAAAAAAGAAAAAAAGTGTTGTTCCCCCCTTCCAATGCAATGAGACTCTGTCCGCTTCCCTGACAACAACCCAATTTCCAATTGGTTTATCCCTACAGCAAATTTAAAAAGCAGCGCTAGTTCCCCCCCCTTCCTGCAGTCAGAATAGAGGTTATTACTTTCCTCCTGTGCTCCAGGTCTGTCAAGCAGCCATGATAGTCTATTTCCATGTTTGTTCCCTTCACTGGTAAACAGGGAATAAGGGCTGGGGGGAGGCTTTATGAACCATTAAGAGGAAACGAGGTTTGACAGAACAGAGCCATACCAGAAAAAAAGGGGAACACAGGACACAACTTTGGGGAGGAAGCATCTCAATGCTCACTCCTGTTCCTGCACCTTTTCCACCTTCCTGATTTGCACGTGCTGACAAAGCTTATCCTTCAGGATTTACGCTAGATTACATCATCTCCCCAGCTGAACTGCAAGGGGTCTGACACACCCTCCTCCCTTTTATACGACACTCTTTGGCTGGTCAATTCAAAACCCCTCCCGACTTCACTCTCTCTCCCCTAACGCCCCTCTTACAAAAATCGCTCGCGAGGGCCTCCCGGTCCCTGACCAGAGGGTCCAGCCCTTGACCAGCAGCCCCCCAGTTCAGCCCCACTCTGCACAGCAGCTTCCTCTGCCCACCATGAGCCCATTCACCAAGTGGGAACTGCTGATGGAGAATGTGCACCTACACAGCCAGACTCGTGTTGCTGGCACTCTCAACCACAGGCAAGGACAGCCTCCAAAGAAATATGAGGGGTAGAGGGCCAAATAACAATTGGACAAATACTGATGAGAGAAAACTTCCAAATTTGCATATGAAAGGAAGAGCCTCACTACATATTTTGAAAAAGGGCTTGAAGGGGTGTGGGGTGAAATGAAAAGCTCTGGGGAAAAGAATTTGCTGAATCGCATATGACACCCCTGACTGCTTCTTTCACCTGATGGGTATGTCAGCTTCACCTAGAGACTGCAAAAGGCAGTGTAGGAAATGGGTCAGGATTCCCTCAAAATCTCTCTCAGTCTTCACAGATGGCACCACATTCTGAAACCCAACTTCTCTGCTGAAATACCATCTCTGCTACATTCTCCTTTCTCCAAACTCAGGTCTGCCCTCCCAGCTCAGCTCAGCTCTCCCTACCTCAGGGATTACCCTCTCCTGTACTTGGGAACACCACTTCTTTTCTTGCTGTTCCTGCTGGTGCGACAAAGTTCACAGAGCTAACATCACCCCTCCAGTGTCCCTTCAGCCCCCTGACCTTTACAACATTTACGAAACAACATAACTACAGGCTCCCAGGGTCCACTAGGCTCTCTCACTCCAGTAGCCAATACGACAGATTCACCGGCCACCTTGAAGGGAAAGAGGGATTGTTAAACGCAAAATGACGGAGGCAGAGAAAGATGCACTCGAGGATTCAGCCTTCCAAGGTCTTTTCATGGCACCAAGGACCCATCTTCCCGCCCTCCACAGGGCGCTGCGCAACACGAAAGAGCCGATCCGATGCGTCCGAGGCCACCGGAGGAGGGGGAGGGCTGTGCTCAATTATTGGTAATAATAATAATAACAATAATAATAATAAACAAAAGAAGAAAAGAAGATAAAACAGGACGCAAGGAAGGATTATCTTCGGCAGCATCTTGCGGTGGCTTCTCTGGCGGAGATAGAGAATATATATCTATATACAGGCAAGGCAGGGAGGCTGGGGAGGGCGGTGCTGACACCATTGACCCCATGTCCCCCTCCCCTCCCACGTCCTTCATAAAGGACGGGCTATCAAGTCTGTAACTCGCTAAGTGATCAAGTCCCAGTCGAAATCATCGGGGATTTCCTCATTGGCGCCTGGAGGAGGCCCTGGAGGCCGAGGGACCAGATGATGAGCTGAGCCAAAAACAAGAAAAAAGAAGAAAAAGGAAAGAGAATAGTTAGAATCAAAAACTACATGCTTTTTCACAGTGGGCCCTTGGGCAAAAGAAACCAGAAGTGATATAGGCCTTCTCCTTTCCAACTGTCTAACAAACAAGAACACTACTGGCATCAATCCCTCTGTCAGACATGATCTACCAATGTCTGGGGGTGTTCTGCTGTGAAATTCTCCACAGCAGGCCTCTACAGAAGTTAAGTTTCAGTCTCCTTTACTTACCTCATAGCTGACTGCTGACAGAGCACAAAGGACTTCATCAACAGAAGCTTCTCATGTACAGTTGTCTTCAAACAACTAACTGAGGGTGAGGCTAAGCTAGAAGACTTTACGTGAAGTGAAAGAAATCAGGCCTTTGAAATCCTAAACCTTCCCAGAGCTATGACAGAGCCCTAAATGGAGGGTCCCTTGCAGTCCATGCTCCCTCTCTACCCACAGTGCTCCATTTGATTACTAAGTGCTTTGGGAGAAATGCACAAAGGGGTTGGGAACCAGTTCTTTAATATTAATTGGTGTAATATGCCTTAATGTCACCCCTTACCTGGGCGATTATATCCCGGAGAGTCCTGGGTGGAAATCTGGTACATAGGAGATGGCCCGGAGAAGAGATGGGGAGGCTGGGGCTGACCATAGGAGTTCACTGTGAAAGGAAATGAATTAAGAAAACAAAAAAACAACTGTTAATGTTCAGGTCAGAAGCCTTGGCCCTGACTGGGTAGCAGCTCAGCCACAGAGCAACTCACTCAGACCCACAGGATACTGAGGAGATGTTTAGCTGTTGGGTCCTAACTGCAAGCTATAGCTTGGTCAGGGATCTTGTTCTTGAAACCAGCAGGAGTTTCTCTATTATTGTAAAAGAAGAAAATTTTCATCCAGAAACACCACAAGGTGGCTCAATATCACCCATTTAGTTCAGTACTAGATGACACACACCATTATAGTTCTATCAAGACCATCATATCCCCTCCTCAGAATGCATCCCCTACTCCTTGCACAGTATTTTTCCAACACGAGTGCAAGAGCTTTCTCCTTTACTGTTCCTGCCATCTGGAATAGCAATCTCTCCACCTTGCCATTCCTCTCTGTTGGTCACCTAAAAAGCACCATCCCCTTCTCCTTTTCCAGGTTTGCCTTTTAAATATATTCCTGCCTGGAGGTTGCCTCTCAACAGTATGCATCACATAACAGCAGTCTGTCCAGGCCAGAGGTATAGGGCAGCCCTGTTCTTTAAAGCCAGAGGAAGTGGAGTTGCTATGAACAGCTCTGACAGCCTAGCTCTGAGTTGCTCAGTGCTGCATTGCCTGGTAAGGCTGCAGGTAGTTTAGGATACTCACAGAATTGGGCCTTCATTTGCACGTCATTTTAGTTTCCTCCCAATTACCTTGGTTCATGGATTGCTCCTGTTTGCCACTGTTCAGGGCACAAGAATCAGAGATTCGAGGGGGCTGCTGTGGGCCAGCCAGATGAGGGAGCTGACCAGTCTGGGTAAGGAAGTGATTAAGGGAGTCACAGAGGTTGGCAATATGGTGTTGATCCAGCGTCCAGTTCTTCCGCTCAGCCTGGCGCAAACTCTCCATGAGCTCTGCAGGGGACAAAGGACAGTGTCAAAGACAGTAGTCACACTGTCTTCTGCCCCTAAATCCTACCTCCTCCTCACAAACCAAACTTTATCGTTTCAAATCTGTCTCCAGACTCCTGAAGAGTTCCATATCTAGGATATTGTCACACTGACTCAGGTAGGGCAAGGAAGAGTTGGAAGGAAAAATCTCAGTTAGCTTTCTGACATACTTTTATGAATTAATTCTCCCCGCCACAAATCCTGCAGTGTTCATTCAAGTGCTTCAGGATCTTTAACAGAACCCATGAAGTAGGACACCTCTTTTTAAAAATGAGGTGAGTCACTGAAAAATCCAGGTACTTGCCACAGTTACATTGAAAAAAAGATCCCTGCACAGCACTCGTATGTTCTAGACTACAGCCCTAGTCACTGACTTACTAGCCCTAGTCACTAGGCCAACACTGACCTGAGAATTGGGAGTGCTCAATGCTAGACCAGTTCAGCCGGTTTACCATCTTGAAGCTTTCTTTCAGGGAATCAATGTTGGAGCACCAATCAGGGGGAAACGCTGGAATGAAACAGGGACAAGATTAATACAATACAGATCACCCTTTCTCTCCACCCCTTAATATAAGAAGATTGGCCCCTCTTCACCAAAGAGCCTGATGCAACAGCAGCTAGAAATCCTTTCTCCCTTGGAAAACCAGGGATGGTATCTCCTTTTTCACTAAGGCCCTGACTTTATGCTGCATCCCTTAACAGAATTCCAAACCCAGGGTGGATATATCTATCCTCCATTCTCCAGTAAGGAAGTAATTTCCTTCTCAAATTTCAACCATATCTGGCTTTCCCCTATTTTCTACACACAAGTAGGCACTACTTAGGGAAAGTTCACTTGTGGGATTTCTGTCTGGGGGCTGCTCATTGCTCCCTTGGCCTCACCTGTGCTTTCCACAGCCCCTGACTCACCAAAGCCAGCACTGTTGATTGAAGCCTGTGACTGCTGCTGCTGCTGGTGCTGGTGTGGCTGCTGCTGTGGGTGGGAGTGCGGGTGATGTTGTTGATGCTGGTGGTAACCTCCATGCTGCATTGGGGGCGGGTGCATGGACATCACTGGTGGAGGGCCATAACCTTCACCACCCTGCTGCTTTCCTCCTTGGGATGGGCAACCCTCTGGGGTTGGAGTGTGGAGTGGGGGAGCAGCACCTACTGAGGAGGGGCCTTGCTGCTGCTGCTGCTGGTACATGTAGTAATTGTGGTTGGAGGGCTGCATGTCACCAAGGAGAGAAGAGAAACCTGCCGAGTAAATGAAAGAGGAGGGAGCTTTAAGACAGCCTGGATCAGACCTCTGCTTACATTATCCAGCTCTAATTTCACACTGCTCATCCCGCTATTTATTAAGCTTTCGGAGTGCCCTCTACAGGCTGCCAACAACCATCACCTGTGCAGTTAAGCCCTTGCCGTGCTCCAGACTGCTCAAAACAAAAGGCTCTACAACAAAGACCCAGAAGGATTTTAGTACAGTGTTAGGCACTTAAGTTTCTCCCTGCATTTTTTCCTAGACCCAACCGCTCCTGAAATGTCAAGCACGTGTTGTTTTCCTACAAATGACCATTAAGCAAACATAAACAGCAGAACATTTAGAAAATGGTAACTTAATACTTAATTTGACTTGCTCTTTCCCAATGCTCCCTTGAGTTCCCTTCTTACAAGCAGCTTGGTCAGGAATCTTCACAATTTTTCTCATACTGATCATAAGAGGTCATAAAAGACTCAGCTTTTGTACAAAGAGCACACTATACACATCAGGGCTCCTTTATTACTTTCATTCCTCCTGACTCACTGGGTGTGTCATTTCCATCCTCCTGTATTTCAGGCAACCCCTACACACGAGAGCATCAGGTATTTTCCATACTTCTCCAACACCAGGAACTCAGCATATCTCTTCTGTCTGCTTCCCCTGTTCATTCTCCCCATACACTAGGGAACCTCTGTGGAAAACCAGTCAGGGGCACTACATGCCATTAACCAGAGCTACTCACTTCTTACTTTCGGTACCCTTACTTGACCATCTGCAAGCAAGCCTCACATTTTCATTAGATTCAACTTCAATTTTCATAAGATCAACCCTTAGAGTATCCTACTACTGTCGTGGGGCAAAAGGATGAATACTGCCATCCTGACTCAAAAGTTGTCTACAAAATTTTTTCAAAAACTGCAAGCTTTCCTACACTGCCTTGCAGTCTAAGACTTGAAGGGAAAAAAACAACAGACAGCTGCCAAGTTTGTAAAATCAGAGGAACACACCAAGTCAAGGTTCTTCTCTACGTTTTTGTAGCTTGCTTGCTCATACTACAGCACCTCACACAACGGGCTCTTACTAAGAGTGCCAGCATGATGAAAGCAGTAAAGGTATATACATTTTTATTTCACTGAAGCTTCAAGTTCAGGAGGCCCCTTCTAGAGTAGCAAACTTTGCCTGCACTGTGTGACGGCTGATAGCACAGGTGAGAAGCTCATGTAATAACACACTCATTTTTTACACTAGATTAATATTTAGAAGAGTGTTTAAAAGCAGAAAGAACTGTAAGTTTTTCTGAAATATTATCCGTGGACATCTCATCCCTGCAGTGATCCTGCCCTCTTCTGGCTGCTTACTCAATCCCAGAAATGCTAGATATGAATGGAGTTGGAGGCTCTCTCTTTCCCTGCTCTCAATCCACAAAGCTCAATTCTCCAAGGCCTTGTACAATCCTAGTTTTAACAGATCTGAGCAATGATGATTTTCCACTCTCCTTTTGAGAGACTCCAGATGCAACAGTCCCCTCCTTCTTATAGTTTCTAGCCTGACAGATTGTGAATGTTTCTCTGACATGCATTTCTTCAGGACTTCATTTTCCTCAGTTTCTGCCATTTTAGTATTTGCATTTGTATCAACACAAGGCATTTTTAAATCATTGTGCTTTTTTATTCCGAGAGAACTAGGGAGAGCAATGCATAAAAGACGTGCAGATTTCTTATCAGCTTCTGGCAGAAGTAATTACAGCATGCCAAAGAAGGAAAGTCTGTTTGCACAGGTCCCTGAACGAGGAAAGATCTGAGAGATGCCAAATGGACAAGACTGTGTGGGCAGATACCTGCCCACCCCACATGACGCATGTAGTTACTCACCGTGCTGAGAGGAAGATGATTTCTCCAGCATGGATTTGTAGAGATTTCGGAAGGACCAGCTAAGATCCTGGAAGTTGATCTCAGAGTAGGAGAACTTGAAGTCATGGTTGGCACTGTACAGCGGGGGTGGCACATCGGCCCCTTCACGGCCCTGCCCCCCTGCTACAGTAGAGGCAACATCCACAGGCCCTGCACCCTGCTAAGGGAGGGAGAAATAAGTCCTTTAGCCCGTACTAGGTTTTGCAGCTTGAGACAGAGATCAGAGACCAGATATGCATAGAACATGCACTGATATCCTGTATCACTTTGCTCATCTTCCAACAGATCTTCCCAAATGCCATTTTCCTTGAGGAACCCCAGCCACAACCCTTCCTCTGCAGCACAATGGCTCCAGCCTTTTCTTCAGCTATGTAAATACCATTATGCCTTTATCCTTATCCCCATCCAACCCTTTGCTAAAATTCACTTCCTCCTTATTTTCTATCTCTGCAATTTCAGTTCCTTCCCTTCTTTTTATTTTTGCCCCCATATCACAATTTTCACAATTCCCTCTCCTCACCACTTCGTTTTTCCATTCATGCACTCCTCCCACTCTCCTTTTCCTCCCACTTCCATCCTTTTCTCCGCGGCTCACCTGACTGTAGTTTGCAATGGGGGTGGTGCTCTGGATCGACATCTGAGGGGTGGCCTCAGGTGGCAAAGAGGCTTCTGTGCTGACTGGAACAGCCCCTCGGGGGCTTTTACTTGCCTCTTGCTCTGGGGAGTCTTGTGGTATCTGTGGATGGGGAAGAAAGAGAAAAGGAAAGGAGCAGAAATCAAAAACAGATGGAGAAGTGAAAATGCAGATGGGAAGCCAGCTCCCCCGCTGTAGAAGTTCATGGCTTAAAAAAGAGGAGGACTGGGCCTTAGTCACTGAAAAGTCAGGATAAAGGACTTTAAACAAGATTAACTTTCGTACTGAATAGCAGCAACAACAGCTAATGAGCAGGACACACACACTAGGTCCTTCAGTCCTGGCCTTTGTCTCCCCATCTGTACACCCTGACCCCAAAACATTATCATGGTCTGGTGCTGAAGGGAATTCCCAGCCCACTCCATGCTGTGTGGAAAGAAAAACACTCACGTCATCATCTGGAGGATGCCGCCTCTTGCGAGATATATCTGGACATGTATCTATTGTCCAATAAGAGCCCTGGAAAGAAGATCCATTTGTGAATGCATGATGAAATCACAGAGCTTCCTAAAGTAGGGGGCTGCTGACTCAAGGAATGCAGCACCAACTAAACATTAGGACCACAAGGACCACCCTCTAGAACCTCAGACAACCGAGACTTGGGTGTTGGCAAGAGATTCCTCTCTTGCACTGGGTTGCATTGAACAATGAGGTACAATGCTACTGGTGGAAGGCAGAATTCTCTACTTTCCATCATTCTGAAACAGGACACCAAAAGGATGCTTTGATCCAAGCTACGTGAACTCTTTTTGGCCTGCACACTCCATTCAGTAGCTTCCTCATAACTTGAATTTATTATTAACTGATGAGAACCAACTCAATGCTGAGATTTGGCAGAGACAGCTAGAAGGACTGCTCTTTTTCCATGGTTGTGAGACTCCCCTTCGAGCATCCACAGAGGGGCCATGATGGCTAAGAAATAAACCATGGTTAATAACTAAAACAAATAATGTACAGAGAGCTCTGTTTAGCTTCGACAAGAAAAAGCCAAGGGGATCAAACCACTGTCTCCAACTGCGTAAGGGTATTATAAAAGATGACAGAATCAAATTCTTCTCAAAAATGTATAGCACAAGAAGAGGCAACAAATACAAGTTACAGCAAGGGAAAGTAGAGTCAGATATAAACAAAAATTTCTTCACAATGATGGTGGTGCAGCACTGGAACAAGTGCCCAGTTTTGCTATCTCCATCCCTGAAGACATTCAAAATTCGACAGATCTCATCAACCTAATGTGATTGTTCCTGTCTGGGAGAGGACAGAGGTACATGTTGACCTCCAGAGGTCCCTTTCAACATAAAATAGTCTATAATTATGTGTGTTGTCTTCTGAATAAGTACAAAAAGAACTCTAGAGTGTGATTTAGCTTGTTTTAACCTCCCATTGAGATCTGAATAATCTGAATAAGTAACAAGCACAGAACAGGTTTTCATTATAAACCCAGCCCAACATGCCAATGAACACCTGCAAACATATACCCTTAAGTCAGTTAGGATTTCCTGGAATAAGCCACATAATTAATGGTAGTTTTGAGCAGTGATCTTCAAAGATCTACTACTTCCATTTATAGATCCCAACTTAGCACCACACAGTCCTTTAAGTATAACCTGAAATAAAAGGCCTGAGCAAATGGTCTTTTCTTTTAACTGTAGGATGAGGGGGAGGAGACAATCTTTCTGTCTAAATACATAGCTTCTTGCCCCTACCATCTCCTCCTGCTTGTTCAGTTGTGGGTTTTTTTAAACAATAACATCTGCATGCCAAGATGCCAAGTCCTGGTTTTGCTAGCAATCCCCCTTTACAATCTGTATATACTATCAGAGCCTTATCAATCCTTAGTAAGCCAACAAACTCCTAAATTCTTGAGTTTTACTCATAAATAATTTCTACAGATTTAAACTATGTGGTGATGACACTTTTTTCCAACACCAAATATTTTGCAGTCTATATAGGTAGTAATTCTGCTCTCATTTCCATGGATCTTTCCTCCATGAAATCCATGATGTCACATCACAGTCCTGCTGTTCACCAGCAGCCACTGTGCTCTCTCATAACAGAACTGGTTGGACTACATCCGCATTTTACACACAAAGATCAAGAAGAAAAATGAACAAAACTAATAAAGTACATTCAATCACACTTTTGACTTATGCCAGTATCTTTAGAGTCAACTAAAGATCACAGATAAGAAAAATAATTACTAAAACCCTAAAGCTCCTTCACAGGTTCCCTTTAAGTAAATGCTTCTGTAGCCAAAGGACTGCAGTAAATCTTACTACTGCTTCCATTTTTGCCTACACTTTAGGTTTCAAATTCCAACCATGAGTTAGAAAGGGCAACCCCAGCTTATTCCCTGCAGTTTTAAATTGCTTGCCCAGGAGCATGCAGATTTCTTACCTTCCCAGGATCATCTCTTGGTCGAGGCACCTTTCGAAAACATTTATTCAGAGAGAGGTTATGACGAATAGAGTTCTGATGAGAGAGTAAGAGATACAGGTAAGTGCTATGACAAAAACATACAGTCTTCTGAGTATGCCCTGGAGCAGGTAGAGAAAATAGGATGGTACATACTCCAAAGCCAAAGCTCACTACATATTCCTGGAATGGGGCAGAACTGAAGTCGTGGAAATGGATGGATTAAAATGATAATATGGGGCTGAACCACCTCTACACCTACAGAAGGTACAATGAAAATAGCATCAGTGTGATGCAGAGGACGGTAGTGACATGGGTTTTGTGGGGGCTTTTTTTTTGTTTTGCCTGTCGGTGTTGGTGGGTTTTGTGCACACTCCTTCTTAATGGATCACCACATACATTCAACAAAACTCTCAGAGAAAATGGGACTTCTGGCTCTGAATTTTCTCCAGTTGCTCAACTTAGTTTTACATCAGCCTTATTTTAATCAGTGAGGCTATTTTGCATAGAATTAAGAAAGTAAGTCCTATAATTAGGCAAAAAAGGATACTTCAGTGATGCAAGCCCTCACCTTCCAACCAATACCAGCATTTTTGTAGTAGGGAAAATTGTCACAGATCCAACGGTAGATCTCACTAAGCGTCATCTTCTTGGCAGGTGATGAGTTGATGGCATATGTGATCAAAGTGGCATAGCTGTAACGTGGCTTCCCATCTTGGTGCACTGCAGCCTCATCCTTACTCAGTGTGGCATTGGGATCTGTTGGTGAGCCTGGGGGACACTTTCGGGCAGATCCTGGAGGTCCTGCTTGTGAGGAACCCCCTAATTTTTCAATAGTAGCCCTTAAAGTAAGCTGTGGGAGCCAGTCTATGGAAGTGAGGCTGCTTTCCAGGTCAGAGGCCATGGTTCTGGAAGCAGGAATATCTGTGAGGAGAGAGGAGAGGAAAGGAAACCCTTGAGACACAAAAAAGGTGAAGCATAAGAACAGAAACATCCATTTGCATTCTTCTTCTGCTTCTCCCCCTATCACAAATACCTGTATGAAGATGATCCTACTTCATGCATCTTATTCACAGCCAGCCAGAACCATCCCAAAAGGCCTATGACCGTGCCTCAGAAAGGACCATCCGTACTGAGAGCAGCAGGGCCAGTGCTTTGTAACACTGATGGTAACACTGCTAGGGCCGTCTTAGGCAGGGCACTGTTCCCAGTTAAAGAACCAAGATCTGTTTAAGGGAAGCGGAGCCCTTTCAGGAGGTATATCACATTTACTCCTTTACTACATAATCCATATAACCTTGCTACCCTTCACCAAGATTACCTGTAATCCAGTAGGTTTACAGTGTCAGGTAAGAGGAAAATCATAGCTAAAAGGGAGTACTCATTCATGCCATATACAAACCACAATTTAATGAGATCATCTGCAAAATCAGGACTATCTTAATTTGAGGGGAAATTAATTTCTCTCTGACGTCTAGCCTCTCTTTTTTGCATTAGGTGACATTATAATGAATCCTATTCCTTAGAGCTAGGATTACATATCTCATTTTAAAACACCAAGATCATGCATAATACTATATATAGATAATTACATCTACCATGTCGAGTTGGAACAGACTATATTAAGCTCATAATAGTTAAAGCTTTGCCTACCATAACCAGTTTTTCATATATATATATATACATATATATAATTTTATTGAATTAAATCCTGCTTAATTCACAATACCACAGGCAAGAATTTTCTCCAACTCTGAGGCACAGAAAAAACTTACTTGTCTGAAGTCACGTAAGTTTGCTACAGGAAGAGACTCAGGATCTTTTATCTCATAAATGTTATATACTTCCCCTCATAAAAACAAAACATACCCAGTTAGCAGTCGTACACAGGAATTTCTATTTAACAATTATTTTATAAGAAGAAAACATTTAGCAGCATGAACTTGTATGAACTTGGACACTTAGCACACTAACTTTTATGTAGTCTGTTGCAGTAACAGAAAGTTCATCATTCCTACTCACAAGTGGCTGCATTACTATAACTAGGAGCAATCCCTTGAAGTCTGGACTAAGGTAGCTAAGTTTCCAAGGCCATGACTTGCACTGCACTTTACATAAAGAGAAGAATCATGTCCTGAAGGGATGCAAGTTCTACACCTCTCATTTCTGAAATTAGTCTTTCCAGAAGATTAGATGGTACTGTCTTTGAGCATGCTGGAGCACACACAAGGCAAACACACTTATGTATGTATAGCAAATTAAACACTTGCATACATATAAGAGAGAAGAGACTGACACAAACACACTCTGCTTAGGAAAGATTCGTCAGCAGACACCTCCCACTGAGTGCATCACTCAGATTAGTGGATCAGATGAGACAGGGAGACACCCATCTGCATGAATACCAATTAGATACTCGTTCTAAAAATAGGCATTTGACAATAACACAGTGTGGATGCACAGATCCCGAGACAGATGCACCCAGAATTTTGACACTGAAGCTACCCGTTCTTCCCCCACAACCATATGCATTATACCTTTCACTTCTGCACTCCAGTGCTCTCGCAGCACTAAAGCACTGAAGTCCATACTCCAACGCATTCATATGCACTAAACCTTTCATTTCCATGCATGTGCTCACCACGCCTCTTAGGGCTCAAACACCTACTCAATACCCCAACAAAATCCATCCCTCAGCCCCCACAGGCAGTGGCTCCACAGCCCTGGCCTCAGGAAACACCTCCTAATTGCACAGCTAACTCACACTCTTAGGCACCCACAGACTGAGAAGTACAGTTGCAGCACCACAGTGTCTATGGGAAGTGGAAACATTTTTATGTCTGTGGAGGAAAGGAAAAGCCCAACTGCTACTAATTTACCTATCTACTCATTTGCCACAGTATCACTTAGGATAGGGATGACTACTTGCTACACAGCCAACTAGATGATCCAAGCTGCAAAAGGCTTTCCATTATCCCGCCCCCTCACGTTGTGCTTTATTGAATAACTCTTTTTGACTGATTTAATCTAATATTAAACATTTGAAATTTACACAAATTTTTTAAAAAATAGCAGGACTATTCCTTCGTGAATAATACAAGGGAAAAGCAACAATATATTTTTATCCAGTGGGGATGGACAGACCACAATGTAATCAAAATACAGCTACATTTACATGGTAACCTCACAGGTAAAGCCCTCACTAAAGGCAGCATCCCACTTGGAAGAAAACAAATATGAACTAAATATAAGTTGAATGCTTCATTTTGTAAGTGTGTCTCATATAAATTTTAATTTCTATGGTGCAATCAGAAAACAAATTACTGCTTCTTGTTAAACCATTATGAAATATCAGTTGCACTAACAATACAATTCCAAAGTAAAATAAATACAATTTTCTCTGCTCCACCTCCTCCCTTTTTGGTTTTTTTTTTTTTTTTTTTTTAAGACAGGCATAGAAATCAAGAAAATTAGGTTATAAAAGCCTATGGCAGTTTAAGATACCAATCTGAAACACCAGAAATTTAAGAAACAGAAGAAAGCACTGTTGTTTTCACAGAGCTTCAGATTTGCCCAGGTTATGTCAGTAGAGCAGCTGGGATGATTGGCTATGCAGTAAAATGTAAGGCTGATATGCAACATCCCCGTCATCAAATACACACGCTTTTGTGCATTTGTATAAAATACACTCGTCAGGGAGACAAGCAAAATTAGAATTGGGTCAGATTACACCCACACTAAGAATTTTAATATTTTCATTCCTCGGCTTATAAAAATCTTTGACAAGAAAACAAAATCCCAAAATCTTAAAAAAAACCCCCTGTGTATATATATGCACTTGTCACCCAGTACTGAAACAACCACTTTTCAGTAAAACGCAGCAGCTTTTTAAGAACATATACGCTAGACAGTAATTTAGGACGGAAAGCAAAGACTCAGACCAAATAGCAATCACATGGGAAATTTCAAAGCAGTGGAATAAGACCTTTTTTTCTGAGTTTGCACTTGATCATGTTACTGGATTTGCTGGCAATATGGGATCTGTAATAATCAGGCATATTCAAACATTAGGTAAGGTGGCAATTCCAGAACACTTTCAGGGCAACAATAATTCAGTGTAATTGGCTACTAAATTATTTAAAAGAATACTTGGTATGCAGTAAATATTACTGTTAATTTATGTTGCCTATCTCATTCACCTGACCCAAGTGTTTGGTGCATCAGCTTGACACTACTTAATGGTATGATAAAACAAGACTGCAGCCAAACCAGAGCAGCTGATAATTCTTCCAACTTTCCTTTCCCAGCTTATTGCCTGGCAAATCTTTTGAACTCTTCTCTTATGATCCCACTCAAACAAAGAAAAAAACAGTAATAAGGAATAAACACACTGAACTGAAATCAAGGGTGCTTTAAAAATCCTATCATATTAGCAAGTCAAAATTAATTTCAAAGAAGTAAAAAGGAAGTCAAAGACCAGAATTCAAAATTTCCCTCTTTACAAGGTAAATGCTATCTGTTTATGTATTTGGCTGAATTTAAAATCAAGGGCAGGGTAGCCAAGGTCATAACCACCATCAACAGCTGGAAGGTGACTGCAGAGTCTTCATTTCTCAAGCACTAAATAGTTACAGTACAATCCCAAGTCAGACAGGTCAGAGAGATGCAAAAAGTCCAGCCAAGCACTGATCCCAAACTACAGTTAAACAGACAAGAATCTCTCAAATTCGTAAGAAAAATGCATTAAAGAAAATCCTTGCATTGAATACCTTTTAATAACAACTAATTCACTTGGGACTAGCAATACTCCCCTACAGCTTTCCAGGAAAACTAGTGCCTTCCTTTGAATCTCTGCAACTAGCAAATGGAAGCTCCTGCTGCAAATGCAAGCCAGGCTTTTGTCTATGGGACAAAAAGGACCATCCCTTAGCAGCACTGAGAAATCTATACTTTGCTACTTTGCAAATGCTCACCCTAAGCCAGTCAGATCTTATCCAGGATCACTGCTACTTGCAAATCAGGACAGAAAAACATATGAAGTGTGGGGAACAACACTCTAAGGGTCACACTGAATGCAGTTAATAAACATTTATAGCCTGAAACATTCTCTAAGGCTGGACTCAAAGGCCAGTGAGGCAGAATCAGTTAGGACTGAAATAAGGAGCCATACAATGAATGGCACCATGCTGTGCACTGCCTACAGAAGATGCCTATTCTAGAATAAATCTCTACCTTTACATTTTTCTGTTTACTTTTTTGCTTTATTTGTTGCTATTCTGATCCAATGAAACACTATGGCAAAAGATTTAAAGGAGACTCAAGTTTCTCAATGTGAACTTTGAGAGAAGAAATGAACAAGAGACTACCAAGCAATGACAGACACTGTTGTAGAACACCTATGAATATATAACCACTTCTATTTAGGTGCCTGAAACACAGATCCAGTGATCTAACTAACAATATCCATCTAATATACTCAGAGATACTCCTAGACTCTAAGGTATTTAACAAATAAAAAAACTGGCAAAAAAGGACTATTTGACTGCAACCTTTCTGAAATAGTGTCACAAAGTAAGGAGGAAAAGTAAAACAAGAATACCACATACATGAAGAAATGGAGAGCCTCTACTTTGGCGAAAAAAAGGCAGTTCTGACATACTCGTGTAAATTACACATGCAAAAGACCCTCTGTCCTCATCCAATACAAAAAGGGGAAAATAATCCATTTTGCTGAGTCTAGAAGGAAGAGAAATTTGCCATTTTAAGATATGTGCTTACCCTCAAAAAGAAGGTGGTGTGAACTAAGATGGCAGGAATAAAACACTTAAAAATCTGATCTTCTCTAACCAAACACTCTCACAGAAATATTTGTTTCATGTAAGAAGTAAGAAAAGAGGATACTGATTATCTGCCCAGTCTGAAATTGCTATCCATCATTTTGGTAAATACTTGTGAAAAGCTTTCAGGAAATGTTTGTATTTCTGGAATCAAACGCAGAAGGAAGAGAGGCTGCTGGGTATTGTTCATAAAATGAACTTAACCTGGAAGGAATGATAGGTGTCATGTTAGTGACAAAAGAAAGGCATTACAGTTTGACAGCACCCTTCTGTCTACAGTGCCATATGAAAGGAGGAAAAGCCATCCCTGGGGCAAGGAGGTAAGAAAAATTCTCATACCCTAGAACCACGCTTCCCTTTTTGGGGAGCAGCAGACAAGCCAAAAAATGTTTTCCCAGTTAACTATAGGCTTGCAGATGTGGTAACAAGGGGCACGTGGTTCTCACTAGTCATGAGCCACAAAGGGAAAAGGGATCCAACCAAAGGAAGCTTCTGTCACCTAAGAGCACACTGTGTGGTACTGCCTATATGAGTATGAGCTGTCACAGCGTGCACCTGTCCACGTGCCAGGGTCTGACTCCACAGCCCTGCCCAAAACTACTTTGTGTGCAAGACAGAATGGCTTCGAATGCTCAGTGCTATTGCGTGTAAAAGAACACAGGTGGTACTGTGATTACAGTGTCCTGAATGGAAAATTTGCTCAGAGTTACACAAAACACTAAGATGGTACTGAAAATTACCAGTTAGAGGAAGATGAAAACTTTGAGGCCTTGTATAGCTTAATATAAATCGCTGGAATAATTGTTTTGTTATAATTAAATTGACATACAGATATGATTTTCCTTTAATAAATAGAAATCTCAACAAAATAAGGTTCATATTAAGTCTCAAAGAAAAATAAAACAAATTTGTTTTCACTGTCATTACAGATTAAATAAATATCATGATAGCATATTTTAACAGGACCTTTTGATTCCCTCCATTTTGTGAAAGGTGCACTAGCAAGCTATAATTTTGTGTTTTGAATTTAGTAAATGAATGGCACTGACTGTGCAGGCATTTTTGGTACTAATGAAGCACGAAGTCTTGTGAGAACTATAAAGTCACCCAAACCCTCATGTTGGAAGAGCATCAGGATTCAATTCCAAAGGCAATTATGTCCTAGCTTTGTATGAAACTGACAAATGGTATAGTTTACAAAACCTGACCTGCTTATTTAAACTTATCAACAGATGGCATTATAGCCAAAGACTGAAATATGCTCATGTCAAGGGAGGCAGTATCTTTATGGGCATAACAGGCTAGGATTGAGCACAGCTAGTGCTTTGCCAGATTTTAATAAGGCCAACGAATCAAATGTTTTTGTTGTCTGCTGTATAAACATATAGGAAAAAAAAACCATTGAGAAATACTACACAAACACCGCAGACACCCCTTAGACAGTCTGAAAATGTGTTCAAAGTTAGGACCAGTTTGTTTATTTATGATGCTGTGTAAGGTAAAGTGGGGAATATGTAACACCTGTCAAAAGAAACAGTAAATGATACTGAGAATACTGCTATACATAAAATACTTTTGAGCTGGAAATTATTTCCTTTGTAATAAGACTACTAGAAAAGATTTATTCTAATAATAAGCCAAATGTCCCATGACAACCCTCCCAATAACAGATTTGAAGTAAAAAGTAAACCAAGCACTTTGAAGAAGTGCAATGAAAATACATCACCACAGCAGAAGCGTCTCTGCAGCATCCCTCCACCCTCAGTACCACTATGCAATATTTCACCGTTGGAAGTAGGAGCTGTAATTCCAAGCATATGCCAAGGCAAGAGAGAAGTCTTTGACATTTGCTTTAAGAATATTAACGGAACAATTACTCTTACACTGAGAAAGGTATAGGGTACCGGTTTTGGAATAAGTCAAATTTATGAGCACATATCTGGAATGAAATTTTCCCTTGGAAACCGGGATGTCTGTGGTAGAGAAACAGTATGGAAGAGCAGGTATTTCCCCCAGCCCTATGAGACCATCCAAGTTGAAGGATTTCAATTTTACCTGCCCATCAGAATCACATCCAGTAATAAACCTTCAGCGCAAGATATGCAAACACTGATATAATACCTAGATTGTCTCTGAAATGAGAGACAACATCAGAAGAAGATCAGCATGCAGACTATCTTGCTCAGAAGATCTGCACAGCATTGCAAAGACACATACAGAAACCCATTCGAAAGAATGTAACATGCTTATAAATGAAAACTGTATTCTTACTCACATTAAAAAAATGGGTCTCTTGGTGAAAAATTGCTGTTAGCCTTGCATTTTAATGACAGCAATAGTGAAAAGCTTCTATGGTAGAGAAAGGAATGTCAGCCACATATAGGGAAAATGAAAATCCCACTGCAAGTGGTCAGAACTTGTTCACCAAAGGCTGAACCACTGAAAACAGATTAGTCAATATGAACTCTGCAATAGTTGCTGAAACAAACCACAACCCACTTGTGGAAATGGGTATCAAGCACTAGCAAGAACTCTGTACTGAATTCATAGGAAAAAAGGAAATTGGTATCAAGTGCAGATTAGTTGCATACCACGTGCCCAAAATGTACATACAGCACATGCTCCCAGGGTTGAGATTATCAAAGCACTGCAGAGAAGCCTGTTAAAGAGGAGTCTGAGAGCAAAGCACAGCTGAAATTGAAGTTGGAGAATGATCAGAAGCATCAAATAATACTGCGTGAGGCTCATAAATTCAGTCTCAACCACTGTTTTAACATAATTCCTTTTTACTATTCTGTTAGCTGTTATTCTCAAACTGACAAAACTCTCTTCCAGTAGACGAAACACCTGACAACCCCTGGCCTGGCTCACAACTTGCAAAGGTTTGTACCAAGCTTGAAGGTCAAGAGGATTCAGAACCACACTGCCACAGAATACACACCCATTAATGGTTTCTTCTTGCTTAAAACACTAGTACTGCTGCTTGGCTTTCTGCAACCTACTCACAAAATGCTCCATTTTGTGTAACATCCTGAAACTAAATCTTCTGTTCATCTCCTTACAGACCCTGAAAGAAGTCCCTTTCTTCCACACACATGCTTGCCACAGTTGTCACCTTGCAGCTGCAAGTAAATATCACTCTGCTCTAACTTTGAACATTCCAGTCTTCGAGATGTTGTGTCTTTCCTTACAACAATCTTTATTCCTTTTGCAATCATCCTTCTTCACAAAAGCAGCCAGGGAGAGTGGGGTACATACAGTAAGATGACTACCTTTGAGTATCAGTTAGACCTCTGAATAATTTTCAAAAATGCAAATAATGGCTATTTGCATACTTGAAAACAGCTAATTGCAAATATGCAATTAACAGTGGGACTCAATGATCTTAAAGGCCTTTTCCAACCTTAATAATTCTAGGATTCTATGAAATAATTACTTTCCAGTATGTCTGGCCTCTATTGGCTGGCAATATTCCTGTGTGTATCAAGGTATGAGTCAGCTGAGGAAGAATGCAAAGAGATGTTCATGCAAAAAATGGAAAAGCACAATGTCATGCTTGTGTTGCTGGCAGAGCAAAGGACAGTGCAGTAAGAGACAGCAACAGATAGGGGAGAAACAGAAATGAAGGCCTCTTAGAGTGAGCACAACAAGCTGGAACCTTACGTGATGGATGATAGCCAAAGCACAGGCTTGTCAAGGAGGAGATGGCAACATGTTGAGAAAACATGCCAGGAGGATAGCTTCAGCAATCCTGTTTTTAACAAGACAAGAAGGTAACACAGTTGTCAGAGGCCAGCAAGAACAGCTCGCAGTAACAGAGATGGTAAAGGAAGAAGCATAAGGGTTACCCAAAGAGACTGAGAAAGAAGCAGCAAAAGATTCAGGCCATGAACTGGAAGATGAGTCCCTACACTGTATGTTCAGAGCAAGAACCTGTTATAGGCCCAACTGTGGAAGCTTGCAGCAGAGGAAAGCAGGAAACAAAGGCAAATCTCAAAGGAGCTTTCTCGAGTTCCATACTGGCCTCAGGGGTCTTAAACTTGCAGCAATTAATTTTAAAAATATGTTAACGTAGTATGCACAGTTGCATAATTTAATATCCCTGGCATGAAGAAGGTAAAGAAAAGCAAAGAGAGGATACTAGAAGTGGGTCATTGTGTCTAACTTATGAAAAAAAAATAAATGGAGGGAGGTAAATAGCTTAGTGCAGAAGCTACTGAATGAATGACTAGAATAGTTAGAAGGGAAACCAGGAAAATACTGTCACAAAAGTCAAGGGAGGACAAGATTTCAAGACTGGGCATGATCAAGTGTCAAAAACAGCAGGGAAGCCAAGAAGGATGAAGATGGAATAGAGACCCTGAGACTTGGCCAAGAAAAGGTCATTAGAGATCTCAGGAGAAGCTTCAAGGGAGTGAGAATATCTATACTGAAGTCAACTTACGAAACAGTTCTAGACTGCACACAATCATACAGGATCTTTCCATTTTGGAGTGACTGGTCCCTCAATGAAACAGAAATGTATTGGGGCATCATGCTTTCACTGTTTCCTAATGGCACAAAAACCGGCATATAGAGGTTTTGAGTTCAACATCACATTGTAATTAAGGCAATCAGCAGTAAGAACAGGCAGCCATTATAAAGTGGTTTTCATCCTTATACTTCGGAATCCTTATAAAGGATCAATAACCTATTCCAGGATAAATGGGAAGCCATGCACGGAGAAGCATGCAGCCCAAGGTCAGGCAGCAAAGGAGTAGCAGAACCATGCAGAGAACGTTGCTCTCCCAAAACCCAGACCAGTTCTCTACATTCAAACCTTGTCTGCTTTGTTCAGGTAGAGATAAAAAGAATTTCAGGTGTAACTATTTTAAACTATTTTAGTTTATTTTTCTCTGCAAGTTCCTGATGGGGAGGAAGAATTTGTCTTGGTTTTACTTAACAGTAGTATTTTTAGGAGAAACTGAGAATTCAGAAACTTTGCTCCTTTAATTTGTGACCACAAAGTGTTCAGATTCTTTCCCAATTATTCAGATTTGAATTTTTAACAGTAATTACATATTTCTGCTATAATCAGCCACAGTCTTTATAGAGCAGAGAGCATAAACAAAATTTGAATTGCTAATGGTAAAAAACAAAAAAGCAAATATTTTTTTCCTCGAGGTATAAAAGCTCTCACTCATCACCTCACCCTGTCCCTCATTACTCAGTCTCTCTTATACGTAAAAAAGGCCAAAGAAAAACACACATTTCCTTAGTTCTTGATTTCACATCAAATAAACTGACCAGCTCAGAAAGATGAGGAATGAGGTACTGGGCCTTGCACAAAATTTTCAGCCCAGTTCTGAAAACCAAGATTCTCAAGTGCTAGAGGGAACCAGAGAATGTAATGGAAGGGTTTTCCATTCTAACCAACTAAAGTCTAGTTACTCCTGAAGGAGGAAAGGGGCCAGAAGAGAAGGGAGGGTGGGAGAATTAATTGAGTTGGACTATGGAGACCAAGTGCCATTCCCCAGCCAAACAGAACTAGATATTTTCAGTGATAAATAAAGAAGTTTCTTGAGACAACCTCAGACAAAAAATCCTACATGTCCACAGGCATATAATCTAACAAAAGGCAAACCAGGAACAGGTCAAAATGCAGATGTGGAAGTAAGACCAGAGCCTGTGAGATGTAGTAAAAGACTCCTGCCAGTGAAGAATCCTAGAGAGGAGATGAGGGATGCTTGCTTGATGAAGAGAAAAGCAGCATTTTAGGCTTCTAGGACCACGGGACAGAATGCCAAAGGGACTACAAGAGAAAAGAGATGCAAAGAGCAGGAACAACTGAGAGGAGGAGTGGGTGTAGGAGGAAATGCGAGTCAAGAAGTAGGCAGGCTGGGCCTTAAAGGTGCAGGAGAGGAACATGAGTGCCACATGATGCTATGGAGCCCAGGGATTTGGGAAAGGTCAGGTGCAACCGAGATCTCTGCTGTCTACCTTTAAATCTGTGCTGCCTACCTAAGTAAGTATCAGGTTCATAACAGGATAGTGTGGAAGACTGGGCAAGTCAAAGACAGACAGATAAAACAACAATCTAGTCCAAATCTTGGCTAAGCACCACAGGATACAGCATTTAACTGGTCTTAAAGTTGGTTGTGAGATCTCCAAATTTTGAAACATTCACAGTATTTTGCATTTCACTTCAAACTTAAGATGAAAATTTGCAATTAATTAATTGTGAAAACATACTGCAGCATGCTTGCTCTCTCTCAGTAATACACACACAGATGGCCTTTAAAAGTGAAAAACATGAGTACAGGGCAGAAATATGTTATAGATTTTCACGTTCATCATATATCCCTTAGAAGGAAGAAGGAAACAAAACCAGCAGAACAGATAGCAAGTAGCAATACTGCCTCCTATAAAGACAATAAGCATTTGGAGGTTGAACACATCAACTGGATATTCTTGTTAAAATAACATGTGCAACTGCCAACAATACAGCACATTAAAGGCTTTTCTTTAGGCTTCAGAGTTAAACCAACTGGAGAGTTCAAACATGTTAGCTATCACATTAGGCTGCCCATTCATCTAGGGACTACTCATCTTCTCTAAGATGCCTTCCAGACCAAAACCAGTATCCTTCGAAGTTTCAATTCTGAAGCATCACTCAGAAACACATTCTGCAAATGGAGTACTACAAAACATAGAAGGTTCTGTGTGAAAGTCACTGATTACTATTCTACCCAAGGCTGGGAGAAACAAATAGAAAAATGTGTCCAGAACCATTTTTCATCTTTTGGTTGCTAATGACTGAGATCCAATTCCTGCCTGACAGCTGTGTAAAATGAGATAATCAGCTCAGTCCTGCTCTTGAGGGACAGCTGTCCATATCACAGTTGCCATTAACCACACCTCCTTTCTGACATTTGAAGTAAAGGGCCAAAGATCCAAACTGGGAGGCAGACAATCTCCCACTATATGAAGGTCAGTGGAAGTTTAGGGGAAGAGGTAGTAACCTGTACCTCTGTGATAAGAATAAACTTCAGAGACACGAGCATTCAGCTGTATTTTTAGGGGGGTGGGGTGGGGTGGTGGGAGGAACCAACAAAAAAACCCAAACCAGAAGTACTACAGTAGTCACAACCCTCTCTCAGACTGAAAAATTAGATCCCAACTCCTCAAACTGGTTCGTTCTCTCATTCCAACTTTTTGGACTCCTTATTCTAGCCTAGAAACTTGCCTACAAAATCATATTTCAGATAAAACCCAAGAACTTATAGAACACATACTTAAACAGTATTATAACCTCATGATCTTTCAGTAACATAATCCTTTTCCCATAACTCTTTAGACCGTCTCATTTCATTTTGCTTAAGGGCTTGACCTGAGAAATGCCACACTGTCAGTTCTCACATGGGAGCTGAGTGCCCATAAGACAGGATCAGACTGCTTGAACTTAGAAAGTCAACTTTTGGAAGCATGAATGCCCAAATTTAAATTTACAAACCCATATACGCACAACTAAGTGTCTTTTTCCTCAAATGTAGAAGACTTCATTGCTTCTGTTGAAGCCAGCTCTACGTTCCTGGGCATTTACAAGAACTAGGCTATTTACTTAGGTACATTAATGTGGTTTTTAAAGTCTAATTTTAGGTGGTCAGGTTTAACATTCTTAATGTAAACTCTTATAGACATAACACTTTCATTTACATGTGTCTATAAAGTATCCTGCACTTTCATGAAGATAAACAATACTCTCCCTTTTTCTTGTATAGATACTTCTGTATAAAATAAATGGTGCAGAACAGCTGCAGTATTCTACCTCAGAGGAAGCTGCATTTTCACCTGTGATAAACATTTGATGTGAATATCATGATCACACTGAAGAGCTGTGCTCTCAAAAAATTATTCCCTAAAATTTATGAGTATGTCCCAGCTTTTGTATAGCTGTGTTTTAGATTATGAGATCTTCAGAGCAGAGATTGTCTTAATTTTGTGTCCAAGTCAGTACTGAATGCCTTGTCAGCAATTAACAAATAAATAACAATTAGTCTATAGCACACCACTTCCAGCCTTTTATGTCTGTAATGAACACCTAAAAGCTCAGGCAGCAAATACAGAATCTTTATCATTAATGGATGAAAAAAAAATGTTTCATGTGCAGAAAGGCAATTGTTGTGGAAGAGCAGAATTTTGTCAAGGCTGGCATACATATTCTGTAAAGTGCCCTGGCATCCATCAGAGGCAAAAGCACTTGAAAAATGTCAAGTCATTACTGTGAGGAAGGGGGCAGCGTGAGGTAAATTAACCTCAAGAGCATGAAAAGTCAGTTTATCCCCTTGAATGTACAAAGGCCAAAATGCCTCAGTTATCTCTTCCCTTGTGCTAGATAACACAGCTCTACTCAAAACAGGCTGATTGCATAACTATAGGGCAACAGGTAGGAGGGCATCTAACAGTACCCCCAGAACATATGTATGCTTGGTGGTTCAGCCTTCCTTTAGAAAGAGCCACCTTTGGAAGCTATGGATAACTGACAAAACTCTCTGCCAAAATGGGGAATCACTTTGGCATCTTTTGTCTGATCTTGCTCGCACGGTTTACACCAAGGAGTTCCTTCTTCAGGGACTCCCTGTTTAACCACTGCTCTCCCAAATGGCTTCCCAAAGGGCTCCCTGTCCTGGCCCTTTGATCTTGGATTTCCTCACTGCTATCTCACTAGAAACAGTAATACCTCAGGTGAGATACCCTTAAGCATGATTCTTCTGCTACTGGAATCTGCTTTGGCTTTATTTGAGATGAAGTCTCCCTCAGACTTGATTTCTCAGGAAATCACTACGTTGGTGTCAGAATACTCATTTGTGACTGGGAATTAACCGCCTCATTTACAAAAAGCAGCAGCTTGGCTCACACAGCACCAGCATCAGGATTCACATTCCTAGCCCCTGAACGCAGCATAAAACACAGATGAAGACTGGTGGCAACCGAACGGCTTCTTTTGGCTTTCAGAGCAGGTTCCACCAGCACTGTCACAGCTTTCATTCCCAGGCCCCTGAGCACCACAGGACCCATTCTCAAGGGCACTCTTTCCAGAATTCATCCCACAGTCCCTTAGATACATTAGGACACGCATCTCAGAGCACTTGCATGGGGATCTGTACATCTGGACCCCAAGCCAAGCAAGGTCTGCACCACACAATGATTTTATTCCCACAGTTACAACCATAGTAGGACCCACATGGAGATCTGACACTCCACCCTACGGGTGCATCCTTGGACACTGGCACTACAAATCACTGCTCCTGTCTCCTCAACTTTTTTTTGGCCAGTATTATCATTCTCAATGACCCCTAAATGACAGAAATTAATTCACGCCAGTGATGATTAAGGCTGAGCCTAGGATGAATAAACCAGGGAAAGAAAGTAGAAGGGAAAGGGCAGAGAGGTTTCTTACAATCAAACAGGGCTAAGGTCTCCCATAAGCTAAACAGTGAGGGAAAGAATCAGGTCAATTCCATATAGCATATAAGGGAGCCAAATGACTGAGACTGAGAAAGAGACACAGAAAAAGAAGGTGGGGAGAGGTTCAGAAACAGAAAGAGCTAAAAGATTAAAAGCAAGCAGATACGGTGAGAGAAGAAGAGACATAGAAAACAAGGACAGAAGGCGAGAGAGGACAGCTAGGAATAGAGAGGTGATATAATGTGGTCACTCACTCTGTCTGGAAGATTTTCTGGAGGGAGGTGGATTATCTTCAGTGCTGGTTGCTGGGGTGCTGCCCTTCACACTCCTTGTCTGAGACCCATACTCAGACCGTTGCTGTCAGCTATTCCAAGGGCTTCTTCGAAAAATATTTCGAGGGCGAAAGGATTGTGGATGAAATCAGGATCTTGAGTATTAAAACAATCTGCTTGGGATTGTCAGTCCCCTAAAACTGCTGTTTTTATCCCGGGATGGAGATCCTCTCTCCCTTTTGGCAGCTAACTACTAAAGGGGTGTTCCCCTGGGAAACAGCCTTTTCACTGATGGTCAGATTATTTCAGAAATCAATTTCCCCAATCTGCCTACCTGGAAATTTCTTTTCTCTAGGTACACCTTGTCCTTAAAGGGGGGGGGGGGGGAGAAATCTCTTTCTCTAAAAAAATTCTTGCTATGTCTGTGGATATTATCAGTGAAATCTGCCTTTTCCTCTCCCTGTAACTAGGAGGTGTGTCTTCTCTCCTTGCACGGGGTATTTGAAGAGAACCCTCTCGGGATCAGGGGATGAGGGATCTTCCTTGGGATGAAGGAGGATGAGATTGGTATTGGAAATTACCTTTATCTCCAGTTACCAGCAACTGGAAAAAGAAAGAATAGCTAAATCTCTCTCTGCTTTCTCTCCCTTGTTTTGCTCTATCACCTGCTGAGCAAATATAAATAATTAAAATTACTAGGTAAGTATCTGCAGCTCCTGCTTATTTCTATCCTGGGAACTGCCTCTCCTGGGCATACAGGATTTCTTCTGTAAAGACTCTCCTTACTACCTGGTCTGAGGAAGGGCTGTCTGCTCTGCTTGAGAGAGGACTTTCCTTAGTAGCAGGAGGGAGTGGGCAGTAAGGGTTATTCTCACAATCCTCAGGAACTGGGGTCTGAGGACACCTCTCCCCTTAACAAGTATCGAGGGAGCTCCAGAAGGCTCTATTCCACAGCGAGGAAGAGCAGACCTGCTTCTAGATAGTTACTAGGGCTGGCTGCCGGGGGCCTCTGCACACCCTCGGCTCATTAGTGGGGAAGGGGGCAAGTGTTAAGCTCCCTCACCAGCTGCGGGGAAGGGGCCTGGCAGGGGGGGCCGCCGGGGTGTCCGCACACCGGGCGCGGGGCTGCCTAACGGGGCTGCGGACGGGG
>VZRV01002860.1:65506-122523 GCA_013398115.1 Falcunculus frontatus
TGTGTGTGTGTGTCTGTGTGTGTGTGTGTCTGTGTGTGTGTGTGTCTGTGTGTGTGTGTGTCTGTGTGTGTGTGTGTCTGTGTGTGTGTGTGTGTGGGCAGCGCCCCGCGCCCCGCCCCTGCCCCCTGCTGCCCATCCAGGTGCGGGCTCAGTCACCGAATCAGTTGGGTTGGAAAAGACCTCATAGATCACCGAGTCCAACCTGTGACCAAACACCACCATGGCAATGGACCATGGCACTCAGTGCCACGTCCAGTGTTCTTTAAACACCTCCAGGAACGGTGACTCTACCACCTCTAAAGGCAGCCCATCCCAACGTCTAATCACCCCTTCTGTGAAGTAATTCCTCCTAATGCCCAACTTAAACTTCCCCTGGTACACTCAAGACTATGTCCTCTCATCCTGGAAGCCTTTAAAATTAATTTGCACAGCGGGTATGACAGAGTTCTCAGGGCAAAGTGTGTCCCTTTCCCACACACTGCGCTCGGGCTCCCAGCAGTGGGGTGTGTTCTGTCTCCTACAGCTGTTCCTTGCCCGAGCAGTGCCAGCACTGCCCAAACCAGCCGTGCTCCAGAGGTTTTAGTCACTGGGGAAGAGAATGGAATATTTTGGGTGGACAGAAGCTCCTCTGTCTCTTGCTACCCACAAAAGTGGTTTCCATGTGGACTGTCCTGTCTCTTCCGTGGGCCCACCTCTGCTTTCAAATAGGACCTACAACAGTACAGACTCTCCCTGAAATCCTCAGAAGTCCAAGACAGGGACATCAGCTGTGCTTCCAATACAGAGAGGCTTTGTTGAAACGAGGAAATTCCCAGCGTTCATTTTTTAGGGACTGAAGGATGGGTCTTTGTTTCCTCCAAGACTCGGTGCAGGCTCCATGCCATCCCACGTAGCTGTGATAGTCACTTTTCAGGCTGCAGCTGCACTTTAATGTGCTTTGAAGCAGGTAGTTCTGTGAATTGCAGAACTAACAAAGCCTGGTTTTGGTCTCGTAATTGGATTCTTTGATGACTGACAAGGCACAAGTTCTAACTGAAGCTTTTCCCCTAATTGGTGCATTTGTAATGTCTCTTTTCATTCTGGTTCTCTTAAGTCTTTTAAGTCTCTAGTTTGTACTGTGACCTTTCCCTCTGCAAGGACAAAAATAAAGCCTGTCTCCTGTATTTGGTCTCTTATTTTCATGAACCCTACATGAGTTCCTGGTTTTTTAGATCTCTGCAAGGGACCTTCATTCTTCTCATGGCTTTTTAGCAGAGGTTTAAACCTGGCTCAGCCGCTTTTCCCTTGATCTTTCAGACAGGCATAGTGGCTGTAGGTAGGTACAGGAACAGAGTAGGGCTCATTCCCAAGGATCATGAGCAGAGGGAGACTGCTCTTTCAGTGTCTCGAGGTCAAATGCCCTGTTTGAAAGAGAGATGTGCCAGCGTATCCTAGGCAAATGCTCTTGTTATCCAGCTTTGGATAATTGGAGGTAATTGCTTTTTAATGCTTTTTTTTTTCCCCCTTGAAGCTTATCCTCTTTGTGTGAATGATTGATTAAATATTCACAGAGACAAAAATAGGTGGATTATAAACGCCAGTCTTTAGGACATTCAGGCAGTGTATGGGAGATACCAGGGAGATACAAAATGACAAATACTTGCTGCACGATGCTTAATTGCATGTTCAGATTGAGGTATCTCTGACAGAAAGCAGTGCAGTGAGGCAGGAGTCAGGATACAGATCTGCCACAAACTGGGAAAAACATTTTAACCACAATGTTCTTGGTCTGCCCCAGCCCTTCCTATAGGTTCCCTGTGGCCGAGTTGTGCTGTGAATGGGCCTCTGGGAGCAATGTCTTCTGGAATGGTTGGGGGTAGATCATACGCGGGAGTCTTGTTCTGGAGCTTCCGTTCAAACTGAAAAACCTGGAGGGTGAAGTCGGAGCTGTCAGAGTCTGCAAGTGCTTACATGATTCTAAGTAGTACTTAAATGCAAACTCCCATTTGATCTCGGTGCGTGTAAGGATAGAGAGAGCAGGGACCCCTGGGGAGGGGACTCCTGGCCATTATGGTCTGGCAGATCAGGGTGTCGAGGTCTTCACGAGAGTTTCCAGTGTCTTAGGGTCTGCTGTGCTCTATTCTAGCACACTTGGGTGAGACAAAAGTGCTTTTTTAAGAAGAGAAAGGGGTGTCAATGGATGAATTTGTTCTGCATACATTTTCAAGTCATGCTGGTTTTCCTTCAGTGTAAAACATCTATAGAGTTTTCCATGAAAAAATTATTTCCATGATAATTGCATTTTCCTGACTCAAAAGGTATGCAGTGTTACTACGTTAAGGATTGTGAAGTACTCACAAGGGAAACATTTCAGTCATTGGACAGACAGACAAATTGATATCGAAGATCAGATTCTAGGGCCCCAAAGCTCACAGAGATACTGTTACACACGTTGTATTACCACAATGAATACAAAGTACAGCAAAATTACAAAGTGATTCTCCTCTAAAATGCCTACGTGAAAAGGTACCTTCTTACATAGCTATTAAGATGCTTAGGTTAATTTTGACTAACTTGACCTGATAGGCTGAAGTAATTTTTACTGGTTTTCTTGCTTGTTAGCCCTGCAGAATAAAAATAGCTCTTAGAGAGGAAGCTGGATGCTGCTCCTTCCTTTTGAATTGACAAAATTGTATTCTAATTTTGGATGCTTATAGCGAACAAACCAAAGATCAATTGGTAGCTGTCCTTAAAGGAAAACCCTGTTTTGTGCATCAAAGTTTGGGTCTTCATATTGGGCAATGGTGCCAGGGAAGGAAAGCTGTGGACACATTCCCAGGACTGGCAGCTAGAAAAGCTCTGGCTGTGTGTAAGTGTGGACAGAAGTTGCTTGAAACAGTAAATGAAGAACCACCTGAAGTCACTTTTCAAAGAGCCAGTGCACTTCACAGGCACTGAAGCACAGTGAGCCTGATTAACAGCCTGTCTGCCACTTCAAAAGCAGATGGTGTGAAAATGCAGACAGGATATAAAGTTTGATCGCAATAACTCAAACTAATGAGCAGTTCATGCCGTTGCGTTCTGACTGAGAAGCAGACATCAGAGTTAATAGTAAAAGATTAAAATCCTCAGAAGTGCTGGCGGATACCTATGATATCAGCAATAATAATAGTCTTGGATGACAAGCATTCCCTTGGATCAAAAGGAAAATAGGATACCTGTGTGACTTAACTTATAATTTCAGAGTCATGCAAGAGGTTCTTCGAAATTTACAGTAGGGAGAAGCTTGAATTTGCAGCATTTAATAATTAGGAGGGAAGATAGAACAGGGAGTTGCAGAGCAAACAATGAAATGAATGAAAAGGATAAATGAGAATCTTCCTGGGTGTGAGAACTGGGAAGCCTGTGAAACAATTAGTGGATGTGTTGGATTAAGGGAGGTTAACGAGAACAATCGAGAAAAACCTTGTTTTTTTCACATACACTTTCAGTTTTGAGGCTTTTGTGTTCCTGTCCTGCATGCATTCTGGTTTTTTGCAACGAAACAGCTTTCAGAGATTGAGAGTTCATAATGAGAAATGTTGGACCAAACTAATAATTTTAAAACATAATATGATATACCTCCAAGAATTCCAGAGAACTTCAAGTGAGAAGTAGGGGGGCATCTTGGCTTCTCGGGTTAGGAAAATGTATGGTCTCTCATAGAAAGCTGCCATGGTACCAGGGCTTCAGGGAACACAACACAGACTGTACCCACAATTTTAAAAAAGGTGCTAAGGATGAAGCAGAGAAGTAGAATAGTGAGGCTTTTATCTGTTTCTTGAAAGCTGGTTGGAATGGTAATTAAAAATATGTCAAAACACCTGGAAGATCCTGATAACTGAGATTAATTCTTAAAGCAAAGAGTATCTCATAAATCCTCTTCTCAGTTTTCGGGATGTGTCAACAAAGAAGTTAATAAAAGAGAAACATTTAATCTGATAAGTTTAGATTTTTAAAAGGCCTTTGAGACTGCTCCACAAAGGCAGAATCTTGATAGGGAAAAGGGATTACTAATGGAGGTCACTTTGGGGCCTTATCTTGTTTCATATTTGAATTCATGGCCTTGGCATAAATAAAAAGAGCATTTGGATGAAATTTGCTGATGGCATAAGGACAGAATGATCAGGATGTTATAAATGAATACTGAAAGATGGATGAAATGAAATCTTGGATGAGATTCGAGTGTGCAAAATTTACTACCGTGAATATAGGGACTCATAACTTTTGTTCCTGGGAACTCACCAACTGGAAATGAGAGAGAAGGAGAAAAAAAGGGTCTTTGAGTATTAGCTGGTCACACACCATGAACTGCTAAAAGGTAAATGTTATACAGAAGAGTATCAAGAGAATGTTCTATATAAAAAGTCTCATAGAGAATATTGTGAATAATTCTGATCATTCATTCTCAATAAAGATTCATTCAAATGGAAACAGGTGTAAGAATGGCTTTTAGGATCTTCTGGAGAATGAAGATCCTACCACCAGAATTTTGATTTTAAAACTTAGTAAAATGAAGGCTGGAAAAGGCTGTCCAGAGACACACTTGATAGTAATCAACAGATAGGGAAAGGAGCTTTTAATTGGGAGGATGCTACAAATTTAAGAACAAATATGTTGCCCAAAGTGAGGGTGAACAGTAGGGAAAAAAATCCAGAGTTAATTAAGGACCTTCTAAAATGGCCTTCTCTAAAATGACCCACAGAGGGAAAGTGACTGGGCAGCACAACAGCATTTGAAATTCAGTCTCAACAGTGCAATTGCAAGGGCTGATGTTACCCTTGTGGGGTTTAAATTAACTCTATAATAATCATAAGCATGAGATTTCATCACCATTGAGGACAACGTTGTATGAATGCTCTGGAGACAACATAGAAATCTGTCCTCAAATAGGAGACTTCAGGAAATGGTGACATGAGCGACTAAGGCATGCAAAAACTGTGAGACACTGGAAAAACTGAGACTGCTATTTTGAAAAGGAGAGATGTGAAAGTGGACAGACAGTTTATAAAATAATTGCTAGAGTAGGAAAAGTAGACTTAGCTTCTGTTCTTTCTGTATCATATATATGAGAACAAAAGGACCATTCAGCGAAACTGAGAAGTGAAAATTGGGAAGCACTTTTCCATATCATGAGGTTACACTGCAGAATTCAGCACTGAAGGAAGTGGTTGAGCCAAATGCTTCACTGGCTTTCAGAAAGTCCTGGAAATTTATATAACTCTCATGAGTGTCTAGTGCTGTCATCAGTGGCAATACAATTGGGGCAGGACCATTTGTTAGGGTTATGTCCCCACAAGCTGTTGAGGGGTTCTGAGGGGGAACATCCTGGCTACAGATGCCAAATTATCTGTTAGGTGGCTGATGCCCAGGAGAGACAATAGCAAAGAATGTCCCAAGGATGTGTGAGTCACACTGAAACACAACTGAATTTAAAATGAAGATACAGAGCTCAAGAAGGGGGCTGACTAATGTTTCCTTTCATGGACAGTCATCTGCTGTCCTACTCTTTCACTCAGCCCGAGGTGGAAATAGGAAAAGGAAACAGCCATTTAACTCTTAACTTAATTCACTTTCTTGTCTGAACTATTCAAGCTTTCCAGTCAGTCCACATTTGAAAGCACAACATATTCCTTCAAGTGGTGTTTACTACTGGCTAGACATGATCCTAATTAGTTGCAGGGGTTTTTGACAGTATTGCTAATTATGTTCTAAAGTTGTTGGTTTATAGGAATAGCCAGGATCAGATGCCCTTCTGTCCAAGGAACAAGGAACTGGGACAACTGTATTCCTGTGCATAATCAGAAGATTTTTGTCTCAAATATTTGAGGAAACACGGCATGAATAGAAGGGGGAGAAAGTGTTTATAAAGGCTTTTGTAAGGTTTTCAGTGTATTTCTGAATGGCTGCTGTCCCAAAAATACTGTCCCCTTCTTAAGGAGTCTGTGTCAGGAAGAGAGATTATTTGATACCTGGTAACAAATTGGTAAGGAACATTTGCAGAGTCCTTTAACACAGATAGGCTTGGTTCAATCTGTTAGCTTTGAAATCTTAACATGAAGCATTCTTAGTCCTTCTTAAAAATTGGTATGAGCCAGTAGTTCTGCTCTGGGTTACTTAAAATGGCATTGCTGAGGTTGTGGCATGCAGTTAGGGATAATGCAACTATTCAGAGGTAAGTTAGTCTGCGGCCTCTGGAAAAGTTACTGTCAGCAAGATGAGTAGCCATGTACCCAAAATGACCAGTTCTGGCCCGGAAGACCAGTTTGCCATTTGTATCCTATTTGATTTAGATCAACTGTTCTTTCCCGACTCCGTCTTTGTAGTGATTTTTGCCATATGCAAGCCAGTAGGTCAGGGCTGCAATGCAAGAGGTATTTCCCAGTATTTCCTCTTCAGTTCTTGGTAGGCAGCACAAGATTTAAGGAAGCTCTTCTTTCCAGTTGTGGAAGAACGTGGAGATCTGTCGAAGAAGCTCTGGGAATAAGGAACTCTATGTTAAGCACTCCCAGTAACCTGGCTTTGTTTCAAATCAGCATTGGCTTTGGTTCTGTTAGGGAGACTTCATATCTGGGATCAAATCAGTGGGAGTTGTGGCGAAGAGCACAAATGTGGTAGAGCAATGTACTTGACCTATTAACCAGTGTTTCCAGTAACCTGGATCCTCAAAACCAGCAACAAACTCTAATTTTCTAAAGGCAAATAAAAAAAAGAATAAATAAACTTGACTCTGTCATCATAGTGAATCAAACATTACATGTAGAGACACGTTAGTGAGAGATGACTTTGAACCTAAACTGCATTAGTCTCTTGACCCAAATTATTTTGGTACCATGCAGAGAGCCTAAAGTAATTGGGCTACATGAAAAATGAACAAAGTGTTGATAAATTGGCTCGATGCCCACTCAGAGAGTAAGGCTCACTCTGGCAGTAGATTAAACTTTGGTTTTGAGGCTACTGGGCATGTAGTGGCCGTACTGTTAAACTCTTACCCTCTGTAACAGTCTGGCTGCAGGCAGACTTCCTTCTGGAACATTCCTTCCCATGTGCTGACTTATAAACTGTGTACAGAACTGTAAGGACAATTTCTAGTGGGCTGCTAACTAAACTTTAAACATCAAATTTTAGTGGGGAGCACTCCAGCCACCATTTCAACTAGTACTGTTGTGTAACCAACTAATCTCTTTCACAAAATAGTGTACAATGACTGAAGATCTGTTCCTGGCCTAAATTGTAAAAAACCACTAGCATTCTCAATAAAATCCTGTGTTTGTGAAGTTTGTAGAGGCTCTTGTGTCTTTCAAACCCATGTGATTCACTGCCACCGTACGGTGGTGGGATGAGGTTTCCTCATTTTGGAGCGGAGTGGTGGACTGACAGGTTGGTTGGGCTGCCTGCGTTTGTGGTGTGACTCTCGAGTGCCTGCCTCTGCTCTGTGGCCTGAGCTGACAGTTGTGAATGCACTGAACATGAAGATGAAACATGAAACTGTAGAGAACTGGATGAGAAAATCACTGCCAGTTACAAGCCCTTCAAACACTCGGCCTTTGTGTCTTGAAAGTGGGTGTCAGAACTGATGTAGAGAATAAAAAAATAAATTAACTAAAATGAAGGATGTTTACGGCTGCACCAGGGCTCTTCCAATCAGCCCCTCTTGGAAGTGGGGCTGCTGCATTGCAGAATTCCTTTCTGGGACCATGCTGAAGGTCACAGTACTGCCAGATACCACAGAAACCTTCTGCTTTTGGTTTAATGTTGTGAGTGCAGATTCTGCTCACTGCTGTCTCCTGGGATCTAAATAAAGGATTAAAAGCAATGCCTCACCTTCTGCAGGGGAGGGCTTGTTTGGGCCCTCACCCACATCCTGTGTCTGGAGAGCAAGAGCAGACACAGGAGACTGGGTCAAAACTGACCTACGAGAAAGATGAACAGCACCGAAAGAACATCAGTGGCCATCATTAGTTTTGTGTGGCAAGGGAAGGTTCAGTTCTGAGCTGGGGCTAGTGAAGGAGCTGCTGCACTTCCTTGGATTATTTCACATGGAGCAGAAGCTGATGCTGGAGCACCACCATGAAGCTGGAGTGTGGCTGGCTGCTCCTGGGATTTCATCAGCTAAGTTACTTGGGAGTGACAAGATGTCGTGAGTCATCCTTGCCTGTGGGAACAACAGAGTGGGAAACTCTCTGTGGGCTCTCTGCCTGACTGGTAAAGGCAGTTTGTTGGAGTTTAGGCAACACGGTCATGAAGGAGGTTGGGTGGTTCCAGCAGCAGATGTGGCTGGGCTGGAGCAGGGAACAGGGGCAAGAGCAAGACTGGCATGAGGGAAGGTACAAAGGCAGGGCTAAGCATAAGTGGGAGCAACAGCCAAAGCAGGATGACAATCAAATGCCATTAGGATGTCCTGCTTCTGCATTGTCCATGCAATCCAATGATTTGGTGCCCTCCTTAAAGGGGAAGGGAATTATTCTGTTCCAGAGAGCAGTGAATTGACAAGAGGGTGAATTTGTGGCTACCTTCAGAAATGCTGGTGCTGCAGTGCAAGCCAGGCTCCAGCAGAAGCTGCAATAGTGCCCACAAAATGAACGTGTCAGGGCAAACCGTTTGATGAGAGAACTCTGCCTTTCATGAGCCCTCTGCCCCTAAGCCAGAGATGGGATGGGGCCCTGGGCTAGACAGAGAGGGAGTCTGAGGCTGGCTTCTGGTTCATATGTTCCTCGATAAGCAGGGATGCAATCCTTTAAGGAGATTTCTGCAACAGCCAGACGGGGTTGGTGACTGTACATTCATTAACTGACCAACTGTGGATGATTCATTCAACAACTCTCAGAGGCAGAGGGAAGATTTCTAATTTAGGGTGAGCTAAACTGCAGGATTTAGAGGTTAGGAGAGAGTCTTGACTACAGCACATGGAGTAGTCAAGAAAATTGCCAGTGTTAATTAAAAACTGTGAAGAACACTTGCAATGGCAGGTATAATCTGGAATCTAAATATCAAATCAAATCTAATCTAATCTAACCTAATCTAATAGCATTAATGTTCTCCTCTGTTCCCTTTTAAAGTGAGGAAATTTTGATGTGGCCCAAGTAAAGACCTGTGGAATAAACAGAGTCACACACTTATTTAGGTTGGAAAGGATCTCCAAAACCATCTGGTCCAACCTTTGACTGATCACCAGTTTGTCAGCTAGACCATGGCACTAAGTGCCAAGTCCAGCTGTTTCTTTAACACCTCCAGGGATGGTGTCTCCATCACCCCCCTGGGAAGCCCATTCCAATGGAGGAGAACAAGCCCCTCTCAGAGAATAGCGGGGCGTGGATCTTTGGTAATTTGTGTATCCTTCCAAGTGCTCTTCAGTTGCCACCAGATGGCAACAGAAATCCGTTTCAGCGCGGCAGGATCCTGCAGAGACTGCTCAGTTCCAGCTGCTTTCCAAAAAATACAGAAGCTGACGTGATTTTGTCGTCACTGGGCGCATACGCGATGGCTTTCGATGAAGTCGGACCCCTGAGGACAGCGAGGGAGTGGTGACTGGCGGGCTGAGGCTCTGCTGGCCGGTGGTGGGCTGGTGGCCCGGGCCTCACAGCTGTGGGCATTCCCTGCTCACGGTTCAAGAGGAGCGAGGATGTGCCAGCACACACTGCAGTCAGCCTCTGGTGGCTGTGCAGATGTGATCTCGGTGACCCAGAAACAGAAATAGCTGGGGATGAATTCAGGGTAGGCACTGAGAGAGATGATCACTGAGAGAGATGATCACTGAGAGGGCCCCGAGAAGCACCATAGTGGGGAGCAGTGAAGTCCAGTTTGGGGGGGTGGACGGCGGACGAAGGGGAGTGCAGGGCCACTCAGGCACCCAGAGCAGGCAGACTGAGTCATGTGGTCACTGATGTGGGATTTATCCTCGCATCACAATTCATTTTCTCTGGCAGCCTCGGTCATCATTTTGACCTCAGATGACTTGAGCGCGGTTGCCATGGGAACTGGATTGCTCTTCCCTCCATCCCCTCCACTTACTGTCTCTGAGAAGCAGCTAGATGTTCGCCAAACACTACAATAAATCAACCATTCCCCGGTGCCCTCTGCCGCTAAGCGGCAGGTGGTCCTGCCTGTCTCTGCCCTCCTGTTCTGCAACAGGTAAGGGAAGCGCTGCCAGATCTCAGCTCTGCTCCCCCCTGCCCCTAAGCACGAGCACACACCGCTTAGCAAACCCTGCCTGAGTGAGAGGCTGAGCTGGTTTCCTGGGGCAGCAGGCACATTTTTTTTTATCCTACAAATAACTGTCAGGGTACATCACTGCACACCTCACAGCCTCGGCTCAGAAGCGAACAGCGTCACACAGCGAAGTGACTGCAGGAAACGGAATCCCTAAAAACAGCCCTCTGGTGTCCGGGATCAGCAGGGCTGAGCTTGCGAAAGAGAGGTTTCCCGTCACGCACACAGCTAATGGAGCTAATAGAACTAATTTAGCTAATTCTGAGACAGGCGATGGCTCATCTGCCAAGTCCTGGCAGCGTTACAGCCATTCAGAGAAAGCAAAAAGGAAGAGAAAGGAAAGAAGGAAGAAGGAGGGGGAAGGAGGGGAGACTAGTGAGGGAAACGACAAAAGAAAAAGGGAGTGGGTGGAAGAACTGTGGTGAGGAGAGGCAGCAGGGTGGATTGACTGGGAGAGAAGCTGGAAAGCTTTGTGATGGGCACCAGAGAGGAGGGTGGGATACAGCCAGAGGTGGGAGGTTTGGGCAGTGAACATGTTGAAATAAAGGCTTACCAAGATTTAAGTACCCCAGAAAAACCATCTGAAACTTGTAGCTAAAAACAAGATAAAGGAAATTTGAAGTTGCAAAAGGATCTAGAGGTGGGAACCTTAGAAAAAAAATGGGAGGAAATCCAGAAACTCTCTTCAATACTCATACAACAGACATGACGTACATTGCAGAACTCTTGCAACAAAACAGCAAGAGCTCTGCTGTTGCCAAATAGTGCCTTCTATATTGCACTGTCAACAGAAAGGCTCTAGGAAATTTTACAGATCTGTGGACACCTGCAGAGCAGGCCAAGAAGCTCCTGCTGCCTGCTAAACCAAGATCATACATCACTATTTAAGTACAAAAGGATACAGCAAAACAAATAACTCTTTTCCGTGCTATTTAGTATAATCCACAATACATTATGGATATATGTGCCTACGTGTTGTTTTGTAAATGATCTGGCCTTTTGGGGCTTCCTGTTTATAATTTTCTTGTAGCTTCTGCCCTCTTTCAACAGCAGTGAGGTAAGAAAATCTAAGCCACTGGATGAAATGGTTAGGTGCCATAAGGAGACAGGAGTGTTGCAGTAGATTTGTGTGCATTTCAAGTCATAAAAGGCCTACTAATTTACCTTAAAGTTGAATGAGAACACAAAATAGATACCTAGAATTGAGATAAAGTTCCCTATTAATTCAGCCATCCTCAGTCTCTGAAGAACGCTGCAGTTCAGCAAACAGAGGTGGTTCAGGTGCTCACCCGGGTCCCTCACATGGTTTGTGTCCAGGACAAAGCAGGGCAATCCAGAGCCCCCTTTCCCTGCACTCGGTGCCCTGCCTGGGGCTCTGCACACCAGCCAGCAGAGGGAAGTGCTGGAGTGAGCTGGATCCTGTTGCACAGTCCGGTTTTTGCCAGCACCTTCCCGTTCCTGGGTACCAAAGGCACCAGTGGGAAGGTGGACTCAGGCCTCCTCCTTGTTCTTGATATTAGCTCTTACTCAGCCCTATCTGTAACCTTTTGCCTTCATGCTTTCACTTCAGCTTTATTTTCTAGTCTCGCTTTTGTTCCCTCTTTGCCTCCCTGTATGATTAGCCACAGCCTTCCTGGATCATGGCCTCACCTTATCCATATCTAAGACGGAAAAGAAGTTCTTTGTTCTTCTAAAAAAAAAAAAAAATTGTCATTGACTTTGAGGCAGGAGTGATAAACTTGGAATGAGAAGCAAGCACATTAACATAAACACATGTGAAGGGGAAGCAGCTTGTATCCTGTTTAGGGTGATGATCAAGTTGTGAAATGCTGCCTTTTTTTTGGTCAGAAAAGGGAGAAAAAAGAGATAAGTTTCAAAAGATAATGACCTGAAGAGGATAATGACCAGAACAAAAACGAGGAGAGACTCTTGGAAAGGATATCAGAAACTGATAAAACCAAATAAATATGCAAAGTGGTCTTGCCTCAATTAGGATTGTTAACATCACTTAAAGCCAGTCTGCTGAGTCCATATCAGGCTGGTTAAATGACCACATTATCCTTTGTGGCTAACATCACACCTTAAACTCAGTCTAGATTAACTCAGAGGGAGAGAGAGAGAGAGAGGGAGAGAGGAGGAGGTAGGTATTGGAAAAAATGAGGCTGGAGAGAAGAAGGATGATGGAGAAGAGATGATGCATAAAATAACTGCTGCAAAGGCAAGGGAGATGTGTAATGTGTGCAAGTGATGGGCATTGCTGGGTGCAGAGCAGGGCACAAAAGTTTGGGGTGAAAGGGGACAGGAGAGCGAGTACACGGTAGATGTGAGAGCATGAGGTAAGAAGGGGAGGCTGGGGGATCCAGCTGCACACTTCCATCATGTTATCTGCCTTGGAGCTTTTGCTGCAGAGATGCTAAGGTGAAAGAGAACAGAAGTTCCAGGAGGTGGGGAGCAGGGGATAATGGGATTATAAAATTAGAAGGCTTGAAGTCTATTTCCGGGTCTGGCATGACTGATCCATGTCATATGGCAAGGGCATTAAATAACTCTGACCTTTGTTGGGAATATTTGTTGTTGCTGCTGTGGACATTTCTCTGTGCAATCCTTAACACACTGTTCTTGGTAAAGGACTTAATGACAAATCAAGGCTGTCTTTATCTGGAGTGATATTAATATACCCAAGAAGATCCCCTTGTTCTAAGGCCTTGCTGGCTACAGTGGCTCATGTTGCCATTGAACCCAGCTGTACCTCACTTATGAGGGGAAATACACTGGTGTACATCTCAGTGGGATAATTATTCTGCTATGATTATCCTTACATCTCTTTCTATACAAAATAAAAACTACCTCAAACTGTAATAAGTACACTTTCAAAGCCATTTTTAGTCTGGAAAAAATTTTAGAACTTTGAAACAACATGTACACCAAAACCAGTATAACTATCAAAATAGTTAACCATATAACTATCAAAATAACCATTCACTGTGAAACAGGCTGATAAAAGATTTTATAACAGATCTGAGACAACGTGACTCACATGAAAAACTACAAGAGAAATTTGTTTACCCTTGTCAAAAGTTGCCCATTTGTGACCTACACTTCAACAAATTCAGATGAAAAGCCTAAAATTAGCCTGTGCACAACGGAAGAGTCACATTTTCTGTGCTTATTTGTCCCATGATGGCATAGAAGGAAGTGTTGTCAGGAGAACTCATCATGCTTTAGCATGCTCACGGATACCATCACTCCTTGTCTGAAAGAAGGAAAACTGTCAGCCTTCTACAAAGTTCATGAGACAGAGTAATGCCAAAGTAGTCACATTTGTTGTATATACATAGAGGCAGAGTCCTTGTCCCAGGTGGAGCAAGTCAGGACACCTGGATTGCTTTGGCTGTGAACAGAAGACAACTGGATAGCTTTAAAGGGGAGGAAGTGCCCTGTTGTGCTTCCAGGTTTTCCTACATGCCTTTCACCATGCCCTTTGGCAGTCCCAGAGGCACTGGGGAACTGCTGCAGCCTACTTGTGTTTGAAGAGTCAGCCTAACCCTGCAGCATCAGTGTTTCTATCTCTCCAGCCCCTCTGGGGAACAGGGAAAGGACAGCAAACCAAGGAACCTTGCAGACACTGCATCTGTCCAGGACTGCTAGTCTCAGGTTAGTGCTGGCATGTTGGCTCTGTCCCTGTGACAGTGAGATCCCCTTGGCAGCACCTCTGCCCCAGCCTTTTGGGAGTGAGGGGGGGAGAGGGAGAGCATAGGTGAGGGAAAAGGAGAGGAGGTCCTGATGGTCTGATCTTGGATTGGATCTGAGACCCAGCAGTACTAGAGTCTGGGTTACTGTCTTCAGTGTAGCTGCACTCCAGTTTCCTTGGCCTTCTTTTCACCAGGATGACCAGTCCTGTTTGGTCAGTGCTTGTGGAAGGGCAGCAAACAAGCTTTCTCAGGGGACAGGTATAAAGAGATCAGCCCCTCTGTTCCTCACAATGGAAGAAGATCTGGAAACAGGGTGAGATGGTACAGCTGATGTGCTGATCCAGATGTAGCTCCTCCTTTAGCCATGCTGCCTTTCACCTTTTCCTCAGTGAGGTGAGGCTGGCAGGCTGCGTGGAGGTTGGAGATCAAGCCAGGTCAGCTGAGACTGAAAGCCTGGGGGGTGTCACAGTCTCCAGAGCAGAGCGGGAGGTGTTGCCCTGAGGAAAATGCTTAGAAAATGGGAGGGGAATTGCATGAGAGGGAGTTCGAAAGGCAGCAGAAGAAAATGTCACAGGGCAAGTGGTGAGGGCAAAGATTTCAAATGGTAACAGAGCTCCTCCATGAGGATTACCTGAGTGCATAACAGAGATGCTGCAGGCAGAGGGGCCCCCAAGGGGAAGAGCTTTGTGGGAGAGCTGTTGGAAGGTAGGAATGACAGAAGTGGTATCTGGGGTGAGCAGATGCAGCCTTGTCTGTGTTGGATTGCTGTGTTTAGTCTCCAGCCAATTTTTCAGGTTGTGATAACTTGTGTTTGCAGGATTTGTGCACTGAGTGGGATAGGTGACATCTCCTGTTCTCATTGAAAGGGAGTTTAATTTATTGTTCACTTAAACTGCTGTGGGTCTGTCTTAATTTCACATTGGTGGAAGCTGTCAGATTCCCAGTGTTGGGTCACAAAGTGCAGCAGCTCTGGTAGGGCTTCTGCAGGCAAGGCGGGGATAGAGGGAACACAGAATGAGTAGAACACAGTACTTGAATGCCTTTCATTGCTGCCAGATGTGGCAGCACCTTTCCATCTGGGAAAGAGCCAGAGTGAAGTCAGGGCTATTGTAAGATCCTCCCTACGTGGATAAAATCCACATCTGCTCCACGTGTCCTACTCCCAACTGTTTAACGTGCCCCCAAGTCTGGTGCACATATGCACTTGCTCCTATTCTGATTGTGCCTTCCTGCTTGAAGGATGACTGAAAGGGATGCAGAGGCAACAGAAGAGGAGGATAAGCTATTTCATTATGTAAAGCATAGGGAATAAGTTATCTGCCTTACATAACGGAAATCAGCCTCAAATGGAAATTTGAAAGAGAAAACGTTCCCTATCAGAGATTCTGCCTGGACAGTTAGCCCCGGTATCTTGGTATCCTTCACTGAGGTAACTCGGACACCTTCACAGGGGGGAGTTGAAATATAACTGCCCAGCAGCTGAGCCTGTGATGCGAGGGAAAACAGAGTGGAACTGGAGAAGTTGGTACCTGCTGGGGATAGTGGGCACTGCTTTTTGCTTGAGAGCCATGTGTGTTTGTCATCTGCATCTCTCTGGATTTTTGTATCCTTTCTATAAGAAAACAGAGGACCCAAAATGACCTCCCCGCTGTCTTCTGGGCACCTTGAAAACTGATGGATGGAAGAGGCTGGGCAGGTTTAATGTCCACACCTGCTGCCTGGCAGGATGAGACAGTTGATTTCCACAGAGCACACTGAACTCATATAAACCTGCTTTGCCATGGCAGTTTACATCAGGTCCAGATATCAGGTGATTAGAGAGCCAAAATTAGAGACTGAAAAGTTTGTACGGTATTCAAGCATGTCATATTGTGTCTTTGTGACTGGTTGGCCTTTTACTTGCCCTTCAAGCCACTGAGGTTTGGTTTAGCCTTTTGAATGTCCCAGGAAGGAGAACAGGCCATAGGGCTGCAAGAGTAGGTTGCCTTTTTGGTGTTTTCTTCAGTGGTAGTTTGTTCCTCTCTTAGCTGTTGGGAGGAGGCAATCTATCTGTTTAGGATCAATGTCAGAGTACTCAGCAGCTCTTATTCCTCCCAGTAAAAAGTAAGAATATGCTTAGGCTCACATAGGCTGTCTCTACAATACTTCCATGCACTGTGCAGCAATTTCCCAAGGGCTGCATCCTACCTTCTTTTGGTGTACAACACCAGCCAGTGAGTGACTTTGTTTTTCTTCCTAGTTTAGGAAGAGTGTCCTACTGCAACATCAGTTTCTCAGTCATCTAACCACAAAAATTTGGAGCGTGACTCTGAAGGTCATTTTCTTGTTTCTGGTCTGGGCTAGATGGACAGAATCTGACATGTGTACGTTCCCCCGATAGCATCAGCTGTGCACATTCCCAGCAGGCAAGTGAGGGTTTATGATCCATAACTACACTTTCTTGCATCCCAGAAAATTGTTTGTTGGTGCCAGAGGCTTCAAGTAAGTAAAGGAGCATGAAATCAAGAACGAAGACAAACAACACTGAACATACAGCACTTGTAGGGGCTCTGTTCAGCAGACCTAGCAGCTGCCTGTGTCACGGTTTCGGCTCTTACTCCAGAGGGAAACTGTGGATTGCCTAGCTGGTGAAGCACTGGTCTGGGTCTCTGGATACTGGGGTTTGATTTATGGCTCCATCACAAATCTTCTCTTGGGCCAAACGATGTAATCACTACATGTCAGGTTTCCATATCAGCAAAACAGAATTAATACTACTTCTTTTCCCTTACGTATGTAGGCCTTGAGATAAGTCTTCAGGATATAGCTCTCTTTTACTCTCTTTTTATACATACAGTGCTTTCTACAGCATCAGCCTGATTTAAGTTGGACCCTTTAGGAAGACTAATTAATCCTATTAATAATGCATCTCTAGCTGGCTCCAAGCTCTGAAAATCATGTCATCAGTAGTTTCATTTGTTGGTTTCTGCAATATTCTAAGCTCTGTGGGGTGAACTCTGGAAGAATCAGAGGAGTGGCTGCCATGGGAAAATAATTCCAGATCTTTCACTGAGCCTGGCACAGAACAGGATGGAATTCAGGGAGGCTTGGGCCTGCTGTATGAACATCAGATAATGTCAACAGTGGTCAGACATTTCTTTTACTACTACATTTCACTTCACAGTTTAAGGTGTTCCCAGAAATCTTGCATCAATTCTTGATCAGGAATCAGTTGCAGATAAATATGTTATTCAGAGAGTTTTGAGCTTCACTGCATTTTTAGGTCAGTTCAGGATTTAGGGTCTCATGTGACCAGTACATTGTCTTCTCTGTCTGATCCAGTGATTCTTCTGAAAGGCTAAAGAATGTGTTATCTGATAAGTCTTTGGACCTGTTAAAGGTGGTTTGGCTCGGGGTCCCAAATTCCCAGGGAAACCTGAACTCTTGGCATAGGGTAGCTGAATGGTTGTGGTGCCCTGTACCTTTGTGACAGGAAGAGCTGCACAGCCTGCACTTAGTGCAGGAGATATTTCTCAACCAAGAGACTCTTTGAAGACCTGAAAATTACTGACTTGCTGAAGTAGTGGTCTTTCACCCAACAAGAAAATCCTTCTGCAGGCAGTGGAGGAATCCTGCATATGTTCTGTCATTCAGTGCTGCACTAATTGCTTCACTGGACACAAAAATGCTGCAAGAACACACTTCCCTTACACTGTCATGCAACTTTCTGAGAATTAGAAGAATATCTATCACCCACTAGAAAGAGGTGTGTTTCTGTATCAGCCTTTTTTTTTTCTATTTTCCTTTTCTTAATTTTTATTACGTCCTTGTACTTTCTTTCACAGATATATTTATTTTGCCCAGCTGTTCCTTTCTCATATTGTCTTAACCTGCACCTTGGTTTTCTCTTTCTTTTTCTGTCCATTTTCTGTAAGACATATTTCCTTCCCCTTTTTTTGCTTCAAATCTTCTTAATCCCTTTTTCTGTTTTATTATCTCAGTCACTGTGCTGCCACAAGAAGATCTAGAAAAACAGATGAGAATTAAAGTTGCAGAAGAGAAGCGTTACAGTGGCTGTAGTGCCAGGACACTGTCTGGAGCTAAGAATTAGGTGTAAACAGGCTTCACTCCACCACTGCTTGTTCCTTGGACAGGTACTGCAGTGCTTGTTAGTTAAGGCAGACTTCAGCACAGTGGCTTATGGATCTGAAGGGGGATAGAGGCAGCGTTTAGGCAACCACACCTAAAACAACATGTTCCAAAGAAACTACACTCAGTGGCTGTCATGTGCTGGAGGCAAATTTTTGTCATTGCTTTATTTCTGAAAATACTCTTTGCTTCCCTACTAGAGATCAGACATGACATGAAATGCAATGGTGATTAGTGTGTTTTCATTTAAAAAAAGCCCCCGTAGGAAGCCTGTCTCACCACCAGAGGCAGCTAGAATGGTGGAGACCCTAAGAACTGGGTCAGGCAGTGGGACATATCCCCATACAAAGGATAATTAAGGATGCATTGGGTATGAGGCAGCCTGATTCCTGCCTTACCTGGCATAGGTACAGAAAGCAGGTGATCTTGGCTCCTAGTCTTTTTTCACCGTGAGCATGTTCAGATTTATTAGGCAGAGCATATGAGTATTCTAAGGACTACAACAGGTGGTTTTGAGACTTAATCAGGCATTCAGAGCAGCATGGTGAGTAGGTTTGTCCTTCTGTAGCAACTTGTGGATCCATGAACACCATGTCTAGGAATGGAGAAAATGGGTCCCTTAATGGAGAAGCTGAACACTGGTCTCTTGTTCTGGGGTATTGCACTAACCGTAGAGCTACCCTGTCAGTGGAGAGAAAGCAACTACTGAAGAATTGCTCTTTTTTTTTAGAAGTAAAGAGAGGGGTGAGTGCAGGTTCAGGAAAGCAGAGGTTGCAGGCTGGCCCTCTGAAGGAAGGCACCTCTCAGCAGTTCTGAGTGCTGCAGTGTAACCTGGAGAGTGCTGGGATTTACTATTTTCTTCTGTGTCATTTTGTATTATGGCTTCCCAGGGTATTTTTTTTCTCCTTCTGGGCTCTTGGTTTCCATTTAAGGGACTGAGAAAGTCCCAATGCTGCAGTGCTCAGCATTGTGGCATCTCAGACTGGGATCTGCTTTTTGTTTCTCTTTGTCTCAATTCCTTATCAGTTCTACATCTGATAAAGGCTCTTTCCTCCTTTCAGTGGGGTGCTGTGAAAAATCAAAGCCTGTCAAGTGTCCAGATCCTACAGTGCTCCAGGAGTGGTGTAATGTGTATATGCATTGTGGATGGGAGAGGCTGTGCAATTAGTGACATATTTTGAAGCACCTGACATATTGTTCTGTGATCCCCTGAAGACCGAGAATGAGAATCTCGCAAGATGTTGTTATATCCCATATCAGGTTCCAACGGGCTGTACCAGAAGCAGGAGTAACACAGCAGTCCTTCAGTTGGGGGACTTCAGCTCAAAGGCATAGCCTCTGATATCACACCTAAATTTCAATGCTTAGTCTCACTCAGCCAGGTGCCCTTTGATTTTGGCATGTTTTATTCCTACCCCCTAAATTCTCCTGCTGTGTTTCTGAGTGGAGGGTATGTGGATGTCTTGACAGGAGATGGCTACTCCTTGCTCTTACTCCTGAAAAATCTAATTCTGCTTTGTCTGTCTCTTCACACTCCCACTGCCAGGGAGATTCGGTTTTCCAGGGCGGATGTCTGTCAGACTGGCTGCTGTGAGGTATTCACTTCTTTAGAAATTCAGCTGCTTGGGGATCTGAGATATGCACATACATATGTGTGAATAGGTGGGTCCGAGTGAGGATTACTAGGAGGGACTCAGTGATATAATGTGGGAAGGCCTTGAGGAGCCTCATTGCAGGCAGAGGAACACACGAGGGGGACCAAGGGGCCTCTGCAGAGCAGCTGAGTACAAGGAAAATGACACTTAATATCCTCCAGCTGCATAAAGTACAGTCACTCACCATATCAATCCTCTTCAATCCTCGTGTGTTTGAGGTTTCCACATGTGGTTCTGGCTGTGTCTGCCAAAAAGTCTGCTTTACATGGCCTCCCTCCTTCCCTCCAGCCTGGCACTGGCGCAGCTGATAGCAGGGCTGCTGCACTCCCCTAAGTGCTGAGGACGTGAGAGACTGCATGAGGATGCAGCCCAGCTCCCTCGGGCCACCTGCTGCCTCCCAAAAGGCTGATGGCACTAATCAAGGACAAAGAAGGGCAGCTCCCCACCCCCACTCGTGCTTTTAACCCTGTGGGGACCATGACGTCCTTTCCCAAGGGACCTTGGGATGCAAGTGAGGGATCACAGCAGCAGAGGCTGGAAGAGGAATAGGGATGCACAGGCAATGAAAAATGATGGGGGGAATGATGAGAGGGAGTGTGGCTGGGAAAGGAGGAGCCACTGATGCGAAGGGCAAAGAGGAGATATGTGTTGAGGGGAGAGTGTATAGAAAGATGTACACTGCTTGGAAACAGACACAGCAGTAGGGAAAAGGACAGATGGAGAAACCACAAAGAGATGGAAGCAGACTTGAAGAAAGAGAAAGAAGGGAAAAAGAAGACAGTCAGTCTGAGAGGGTGAAGGCACAAATGCAGGAGGTGCCAAGAGCTGGCTAAAGGAGGGTTATATTACGTACTGAAACCAAGGCACTTGGCCAGTGGGTACAAACATAACATCTGGGCTTGCCTGGGGCAGAGTTTTGTAGAAGGGGAACTACTAATGTTTAAAATTGGTGCTTAGTGGGAAGAACACCACTGGCTGAAGATACAAAGTTTAAAGGCTGGGTGGGTTCCTGTGTTTCCACGTGGGTGGTTTCCCCCATATGTCCCCTGATTACCATTCTTGTAGCTCTATCAGTAGCCAGGGATATTGGACTGGCCAGTGTGTAGTCCCTGCCTTATGGCTCCTTGCTATCCTAGACCTGCCATCTTATTTCTTTAGTTCAATTGCTGAGCTGGGGAATGGCCAGTTCTACTTATCTGTGTCATCAACAGAGGAATCTACACTCTTCCTCATGCATCTAGTCTCTGCTTTCCCAGGTGCATTTCCCCATACTCACATTGTTTGTAGAGCGATAATGCACTTGGCAGGAGAGCTAATTCAGCAGTATAATGTCTTTCAAACAAAGTGCACCCTGTTCCCACCTGGTCAATTAAACTGGAACAAATCTGTGCAGAAGCACTGACCTGAGGCCAAGCACTTTGCCTCCTGGAAAGATGTGTGCTGACTTCCCCTGTGAACAGCACCTCAGCCCTACCTGGAGCTGTGGGATGGGCAGCTCATCACCACTGTTCTGTCCACTGCTGGTCTGCTCAGGCAGATTGCAGGGTCAGTTCAGCAGGGTCAGAACCAACTGTGATGGTGTTTTCCATGCAGCACATACCTGTACAGTCTGCCCCAACCCCTTGAAGGAATGACAGCAAGAGTGAAGCCCTTACTGGAACAAGTGGTATCGATGCCTTCTTGTGGATGCTGTTGCTCTCACAGAGCAAAAGCCATGGAGTGGTGCTGAGCCTATTTCCTACAAGCTGTCTTGTCTCTGGGGAACTTGAATGCAAAGCTTCTCAGTACTGGAGATGTTTGTCAAAGCTTATTCTTGGTCCCTGACCTCTGAGCAGGTAGCCTGTACCTTGCCGAGAAACAGGGCCACAGTGAGAGCTGTTTCAGAGCAAACAAAAGTATTATGGGAAGAAGACTTGCTGGAGTTACGTGGATTGGAAAGAGGAGGCCATGCAGCCAGGCCTGTGACCTCTCCAATTTCCAGAGCTTTCTCTGGAGATGGCTGGGCCAGAGCAGCCACAGCTCCTGTGTGCATCCCCCAGGAACCTCTGCAGGGAGTTGCCACTGGAGAGTACAAAGGAGCTCTCCTTACACTTCACTGTAAAGCTGTGCAGAGCAGCACTCGTGGCCTACCCTGTTGCAAATGGTCATGTAAAATATTCAAAGTATTGCCCTTCACATCTGGTTGGCAAGGTACAGATTTCTTTTGAGGATTTGGTCAATAGCATTAACTTTCTTAATGCTTTCAGTAAAATCTTATCTTTACTGTTCAAGCTCTCCTTTTTTCCGGGTTTGAGACCTTATCACTGTAAGGAGTGATATTTTTTGCACAACAAAATACGAAGAAAAAAACCCCTTATTCATTACCTACAGAAGTTCCCCTGTAGGATTTTGGTTTTATTTTTATGAATGTGAAAGTTGAAGTTTGGGTAAACTTTGCCCAGCAGAAATAAACAATAAAAATAAAGGCTTTCAAAGAGGGAACAGGTGACTACCAGTACACAGAGATGCATATAAAAACCCAAATATATATATGAATGCAAGCAAGCAGAGATATGGAATCAGAAACAAAAATACAGCTATATATTATGTATACACTCACGTGATCACGTGTGTATCTACATACTTTTGTATGTACAAAGTAGCATGTGTGCAAATATCTTCAGGTATTTAAATGTATGCTCAGAAATAAAAGCACAAACATAAATATATATATGGACATAAAGTTATATGTACACATTTTAATATTATGATATTATTAATATTATGAATTCATGCACTGGTAATCTCAGGCATGCTAATATTTGTACAGGTATGCAACATCACACATTATGTTTCTGTTTGTGTATCAAAACATAAAGTTAATCAGATATGAACATTTTATATAGAAATGCAACTGTAATGCAACAGGCCCCAGAGAATTCTCCACATGCCCACCCAAACACACCTGGGCAGCTGTGCACAGCATCCTCGCACAACGAGGCTGGCTGAATGCAGCCACTCTGGTTTTCAAAGGAATGAGGAGGGCCACGGGCACGCAGGTACATGAGTGTGTAGGAGTGCAAGTGAGCCATGAAAGGGTGCAGGAATGATCCTGGGGGAGGACAAAGGAGCATCCAGAGGGAGCAATACAAGAGCCAGATGGGTTTACATGAGCAGGGCAGCATCACTGGAGGGTGAGGAAGGAGGCTGGGGGAGAGGCAAGAGAGCACAAATCAGGAAACATGGTATTGCCCTGAAAAGGAAGAAGTATGAGGGGACAGTGTAGGGGAGATACCCACCCTGGTTTGCTGGCACCTATTTCTGAGGGGGAGTGGGGCAGAACTGCCAGGATGGGATAGGATGGGATGGGATGGGATGGGATGGGATGGGATGGGATGGGATGGGATGGGATGATGAGGCCGCATGCTGGAATTCCTCCTGCCCCCTTTCTGCTGGTTGATCCTGCTGGCAATAGAGAGCAGGACTGGCTGCATAAGGCAGCTCTTCCTGAAGACCGGTTTAATGCCTGGATCTCAGCACAGGAGTTGTGTGCGGGGTTTTGGAGCACTCTTCCCATCTCTCCCTTTTTAGATCTGCCATGGGCTGCTCTTTGTGCTCCTGGTGATCGAGCAGCAAGCACGGGATGCTGTGTTTGGAGGGAGAGGGGAGCACTGCCCCGGGGCAGCTCAGAGCATCCCGTGCTGGGAGAGGAATGATAAACCCTGGTGCCTTAGATTGGTTTAGCCATTGTTAGCCCGCATAGGGATAGGGGGAGGCTCAGGTCCCGCTGGGTGTTTACAGCTAACTTTAGATTACAATGGTGAGGGGAGTGGAGAAGGGTTAGCCAGGGGCTTTGTTCCTTTCCTGGGAATCCTGCTGCTGTAATTACTTGTAATCTCAGCCGTTTTCACAGTCTCTGTTCCCCTCCGCCCCAAGCTACAATCCTTCACTCTGCTGCTGAAAAATGTAGTGTGATTCGGGTCAGGTACCTGGGAGCAGAACATGGCTTGGTGAGAAATGCCTCCAGAAGTGGTGTTTGTGAATCCACAGCTCTGCTGGTGCCCGGTGTGTGTGTGTGTTTGTGTCTGAGCTGCTGTGCCAATGTGTGTGTGTTAACGTGTGTGTTTGCTGGGGCGTGTGTAGGTCTAGTGGGTGGGTTCAGCTCTGCACACTCTGTGTGTATGTGCTGGCCCTGCTGCAGTTTTCTCTTACTAATGCTGGGGTGTGAGGAGTATTCCTAAATGGGGACGTGAGATAAGGCAGCTCACACTGATGAAACACCTCCACTCCGTGCCATGGGTGCAGGCCCAGACTGGCTCTGCGTGCCAGCAGGCAGCATTCCCTAGCACCTCTTCCACTGGTGCTGGATTGACCAGGCTGGGCATAAAATGTGAGGAAGCGTATGCTCTCTGATCGGTATCTGTGTGACTGAAACGCTGCAGCTGGTTAAGCAGCCAGAGCACATTGTCGAGCTGCATTCGTCAAACTTCCCATCATCCTTTCCTCAGGCTGGCACGGTGCCCTGCACGTACCAAAGAGAGTTTCTTCTTATGTCTTCCAGATAAAAATTGTTTCCCAACCTCCTTATATAAGAAATAAAGTTTTACCCTCTGAATATAGTAATTTCTCGAGCAATATGAAGTAAAGATTAGTATTGTGAAGATTTATCAAAAACAACCCAGTCCTTATGCACATACTGTTCAGTGCTTGGGAAAAGGAATAAGAAGGAAGGGGGGCTCAGGTGACTGGCAACCCTAATTTACTCTATCCCATACCTTCTCTTCCTCTCCAGACCTTCTCATGAACCAACCCCTAGTCCAACCACTCTCCTGAACTGGCTGTATATTCCTATAGCTATGCTGCCACTCAGGACTTCGCTAGGAAATGCTCTTCATAATTTTACAGCTTGGTCCAATTTTTTTTCTCTGCTTATGCTGACAGGCTTTAATCGAAGTTCATTAGCCGGGCTATTTTCTTACATTGCCCTTCAAATTTAGTTTCTTGATCAGGGTAGAGAAAAATACAGTGAGATGCAGTGACTGACATAGAAAAAGCTCACACCAAATATATTTTGGCCAAAGCCTCTCACTCCTGCAGCCCTGCAGCCTCCTTCTAGCTCACCCCTGAGCTCCCATCACAGCTCTGCTGCTGTCTCCACCACCCCAGATGCTGCAGCATCCCAGTTCATGACTGGGACATGGGCTTTGTGTCAGTTTCAGTTGTAGTTCACCTGTACATTCCAGAGAAAAGGAGGCAAACACTGAAAGAGATCATAAGAAGGGCAGTTTCTTGTGGTAAAAAAAAAAAATATATATATATATTTATAACATTCTCTCCGAGTCACATGCACATACTTAATTATTGCTATTCTGAGATATGGACCAGTGTTAGAATAAAATAAGATAAATAAATAGTGCAAGAAAAGGCAAATGCACAGGTATATAGCTCCTGTCTTTGCTAGAAAGCCTGGTTTCACAAGGCAGCATCAATAATGAGAAAAAACAGGCCTGTGGCCTAGATGCTGGCCAGGAGTCTTTTTCCAGTCAGAGCAAAAGAAGAGGACAAGGCCTGAAGCATTATAGGAAATGGGACTAGGAAACCTTAGATGACTTTCAGGGGCTTGTCATGTTTCTCACATAGCACCAGAATAGAATTTTCAAGGGGATGCTGGTTTCCTCTCCAGCATGTGGGTTTCTGCAAAACTATTCATTCTTTTAATAAGGTTAGTTCCTCTTTGTGAATCATTGTTAAAGCATAAAATATTGGTTTCCGCTTTTTTTTGGTCTTTTTTTTTAACAACGGATACTTCCCCTTTTGAAAGCAATGGTGAAAGTATTAAAACTTTTTACTTCAGTTTACTTTAGATTAACCGGCAAGCTTAATCACCAAAGTTTTCAGATAGTAGCTTCAGCCTGCACTGCACCGTGGTTGAGGGCAGAACTGCAGAATTTAAAGGTGGCTTTGGTTTCCTGCCGTGATCTCTCCAGTGCTATGTCTGTGCTCTTTTAGTCGGGTAACTTTGCAGCTTCCTCCTGTACCTCTCCATCCGTTCGTCTTTTCTGACTATTCACAAGTTATCCTTTTTCCTCCGGTGTTTTGCTGCTGCCTTTTCCTTCTTTTTCTCTTCTATTCCTCTGCCTTGCCCTTCTAATCTGCTTTAGTATTTTCTTTCTTCACCTCATTATGTCCTTTTGTTTTTGCCTTCTGTCTTTCCATTGGTTCTTTTCTCACTCGCTTAACCTCCTGTTGTTTACAGGCCAACCTACATCCCACCCATCATCTTGTTTTTCTCTTTTATCTTTCCTCCTTTTCTTCCCCCCCTCCTCCTAACCTCCTCTCAACAATAAAAGTTACTCATGGCTTGAGGGGGAAGCATCTGGCCCATGCTGGCTCTCATTCTCTCTCCTTTGTTCTGAATGCTCTTTTGTTATAAACACAACAAACAGAAAAGCACAAAATCAGCTCTCAAGGCAAACACTGCATAATAATCCTCCTTGTCCCTGCTCCTCTTATCTCTGAAGAATTTGTTCTCCAGGCAAAATAAGAAGAAACACGAGATAGGATTCGATAAATGTGGAGGCGAAAGAGACTGGAAAGAGCTTCATCATATGGGACAGCACCACTGAACTGCAGTTCGGGCAGATTCAATAAAGCCGGTGAAATATAGCTTGCTGGGAGCTTGGACAGCAGTATTATGATCCTGTGGTTGACCAATCCCTGTTGACCAGTCTGTGTTCCCATTAGGTTGTAGAGGCATGGACAAAAGGCATGGCATAGAGGATCAAAAATGTTAGGTTTTTTATTTTTGTAGCACCTAATTTGTGGTGCCTTCTCCTCATTTGTGCCTTGAGGCAAGGTCTTGTGTATATGAAATGTGTTTGCCAGAGAACTGTACCTGCTGGACCTCCAGTGACGTTCTCAAAAAGCCACAGCAAGGTGCTTCTGTGGGGTCACACGCCAGCTCCAGTCCCTGAGATAAGTTAAAATAAGAATAGACTTGCCCACTATTGGAGCTCTTGCTTAATATTAGATAGGGATTCTCTGATTAAACACGCTTTCCTCAGAAAATGTAAGCTCCCTGGAAATGAAATGCTAGTTGGCATGCACTAGTTTAGACATGCAAGTGTTCTCAAAGCCAGAAAGAAAAAAGCTTGTCAAGCAAAAGACAAGCCTTTCCCAATCCCCATAGCTCTGTGGTTAGGATACTGGTGTTTAATGTGGGGCAGCCAGCATCAAGTTCTACCTGGGACCGGTTCTGCCTGGCCCTTCCCCCAGCAACCTCAGGTCTGGCTGCCCACATGCAGAGGGCCTCCATCCTAGCACAGTTACTGCACTTTGCATAATACACGACTATTATATTCACAAAAAGACTGGGTGAATAGTTTTATTTGGTGCGGTATCAGACAGCTCTGCTAAGGAGGTGTTAAGGTGCTTCCCCCAGGAGCAGATGTTCAGAAGCGTTAGCCTTGATGTGGGAGGTAGGTGTGTGTCTCAGGACAGAAACAAAACTGGTATTTAGGAGGAACGGGCTATGATGCAAACTTCAAATCTAAATATTTGAGCACACGGTGGCAAAACTCACTGAAATGGGTATTTCCCCCCACATTCCTTAGGGAAACTGGTGGTTCAGTTGATGCATTTTGAGCTTGAGAAAGAAACAGTCTTTTTAAATACTGTTTACTTCTCCACCTCTGTAAAATAAAGACGTGCTTCCCACAATGTTCTGCATTATTTGTTAGAGATTTAATTTTCAGCTAAACTTTTATTGCTTCTAAATCGGACTGGTAGCTATGTATGTATTTAATCTAATCTTGAAGTTTGGATTGCTCAGCATTTGCAACAGACTTACGTGGGTTAAGAATACACAATGAATGAGGACATTTCAGATGAATGCAGTCCAAAGATTGTCTCTGAAATGTGAATATGCTTAAAGCCTCCACAAATATGGCAACTTCTCACACTAACCAGTAAATGAATATTTCCAGAGTTTGGGACAGATGGGTGATCAGATTCAGCGTGGAGTTTGCTATGCTTGCAAACAAATGGAAAATAAGCTAGGAAAAAGAAAAATGCGAGCCAGGATTACTCAAACAAAGTGTTAGGGAATTAGGCTGGACCCATCAGCCTGACAGCGGTGAGGCTGACACAGCTCCCTGCTCCTTGCAAGAATGCCCCTGTATTCCCTGCAGGCACGTGCATAAACCCACACATACACGGATACACGGCTGCCTCACAGAGCTGCACAGACACACATTTACACAAACAGCACCGGTGACCTCACAGAAGGAGCAGGCTGGAGCTCCAGCAGTGGGGAATGTACATGCTTATGTACACATGTAAATATGATGAGGTGGATCCCTCCAAGGGATCAGACAGTCTGACCACAGACACCAGTCTCTGATGCTGGCACAAGGCTGCAGCCCCACTCCTGTTGCTGGTACGCGCACACACAGGTGTATGCATGGATGGCCAGGACACTCCTGATTCCCTGCAGGAGCCAACCTGCCATGGCCTCACCCTTAGAGACAAGCAGATATCAGTGGTACTCACCCCTACAGAGAGCACCTCAGAGCTAAAAACAGAGTTTAATAACGAGATAGGGCAACCTCTGCTAACCAAGTGCAGGACAAGGCTGGACACTTGTGCTGCTCCAAGAGTTTTCATTCAACTGTCCTTTTTTTCCCCCATATCTCTCCCTTTCTTCTCTTTGTTACCTCCCCTAAACATCCCATAGTAAGTCCTGTGCAATCCCAAAATGCTCTTTCCCTGCATCCTGCAAGGTGTCCGTGCCCCTGTACACAGCACCGCCTCTTTCACAGTTTGAAAGGTGCTCCAGCTTCGGCTTTGTGGTGAATTTCACACCTGGGCTGATGGCTCTCCTGAGTTGCTGGCCCAGGCAGGGTGTCCTTAATCTGGGCTGTCACCTGGCGTTGTGTCCCTGTTTTCCTCCGGGTGAATGAAAAGAGAACCTTTGATGTGCTAATGGCTCTTGTGAGGGGCCTGAGAGTAGCTGGGGCAGTGTGAGCTGGGGCCCTTCCTCTGCCATTGTCTCTCGGTGCTCCTTTGTGGGTGTGAAGATGAGCTTTTGTCACATAGCTGAAGAAAGAGGACCGTGCAGGCATCCCGTGTCCTTCCACACCTTTTTTTGCTGGCAATAATATTTTAACAACAACACACAGAATACCCATGAGATAATTATCCAAAAAATACAACACATAAATAACCCATGAGGGTGTTTATCACTCATCCTCATAAATGCCATAAACTAAACGGGTGTTTCTGAGAGTGAGTGAGGGAAAGCTTTGACCTGTTAGTTTCCAGTTATGTGTGGCCAGGTGACAACACCAAAAAACCAGCAGAATCGAATTTAAAATATGATTGTTCCAGTTCCCCAGAATTTGATGGCAAAAGTGGTGTCCAGTCTCAAAGTATTTTTCCCAACAATAAAAGCGGGGTAGGTCAGCTTTTTTCCCACTGTCCTTGCCCCCAGCCCTAGCTCTCAGCCGCTGCTGTTTTCTGAAGTCAAAGTCCTTGACAGATTCTTAATTCACCCTATACTTTTATTGTTTGACAGCACTTTTGCTTGATTCAAAGCACAGCTCTTCATTTTTCTCCTGGAAGAGTTTAGCAATTGTTTGACCTGAAGGATGGACAGTAAATGTGGAGCACAATAGTGTTTGATTGAATCATAGACTCATCAAATGGTTTGAGTTAGAGAGGACCTTAAAAATAATTTTGTTTCAATCACCCTGCCATGGGCGGTGACACTTTTTACTTTTTTCGCTCAGAGCCCCATCCAACCTGGCCTTGAGCACTTCCAGGGATGGGGCATCCACAATTTCTCTGGACGATCTCTGCCAGTGCCTTACCACCCTCACAGTAAAGAATTTCTTCCTCTTATCTAATCTAAACCTGCCCTCTGTCATTTTGAAGCCATTCCCTCGTGTCCTGTCACTACATGCCCTTGTAAGGAAGGGTATAAGTCTGGGACTAGATCCAGCTTCAGCTTTGCCCCCGTAGATTGTAGCATCGTATGAAAAACATATTTTTGGTAACCAGACAAACAAATCCCCGAAATCCAACCATCCGGAGCTGTACTTCATCCACAGCTTTGCGAGATGGGAGGAGCACCCGCAGAGCACAGCATTCGACTTCAGGCTTCTGCCCGTGCTGTTTGTGTGGCTGCCTCTGCACCGTCACTGCCGGCCTTGCTGCTTTGGCTTACAGACCGCATACTAAAAGACATTTATTTTTAAATACAACAATAATAAATAAAGACGTCGCTTTACGTCACGCAGCTGCTGTCGGTGCAAAGCATTGATTGTGCCATTAGCCAGCGTTTCGCGCGTGGCATCCGAGGTGTGGCGGGTCCTTGTGCTGTCCCTGCGGCGCGGGGAGCGGGGCCGCCGCTCCATGGGCACCCCGCTACCCCCGCCCTGCCCGCTCCATCACTTCCCTGCCGCCCCGCACGCAGAATCCCGTCACAGAGGGGCGTGAGCTCCGGGGGATGTTTCGTGATTGCTGGTTTTTTTTGGTGTTTGTTTTTTTTTTTTCTTTTCTTCTCACAACGATGGGATGCCCAGCAGCAGCCCCGCCCCGCCCCGCCCCGTCCCTCCCCACCCTCTGCCCTCCGTCTCCCCTCCCATGGCTGTGCCCATAAAGCCGCGGGTGTGCGGGCGGGTGGCGTGCGCGGGGCGGGCTCGCAGCAGTCTCGGGCGTGGGCGGGCGCGGAGCCGCCGCCTCTCGCGGGTTCCGTTAGGTGGGGACGGGCGGCCGTTCGCCGGCAGTCGTGCTCCGGTAGCCTCCGACGATGGATGCCAAAAAGGTAGGGAGGCGAACGCGGGCTCCTTCTCGCCTTCTTTTACGCCGCCCGAGTCCCCGGGCGTTTCTGCGGAGGGCCGGGGGGGTTCGTCGCCGCGGGGGTGTCTGCGGGTCGTAGTGGGGATGGATGCGGCGGTGGTCCCGGCAGGGCCGCTGCTCGGCCCTTCGGCGGCTGTCTGCGGGAGCGGGTGTGGGGGAGGCGGGCACAGTTCGGGAGAGGTTGTCGCAGGTCGCGAGATCGATTTGGTTTCGTGCGCGTGGCCTGATGATGCACATGATGCTGTTCCTGTTTGTAGGGTATTGATCACGAGGTTTGTTTCGCTGGCGGCGCCGCACTCGGTTTGTCCCAAGGTTTAGGATGCTAAACGGGGGATTGCCCTTAAAGGCATTTTTTGGCTGGTGGTGGCCGTATGACTTATAAAAGCATTTTTAAATTTCAAGAAGGTGGCAGAGCATGGCATTCCCCTCTTTCTCATATGGAGAGCAGGGGACATTTGTCGGTATCTGCTCATCTGCAGCTGCGAGTGAGGTGTGCAGCAGGGGAGTGAGCTCATGACTACGTGTGTTTGAACGTACTGAGGGAGAGGGCGAATACCCAGCTGAACCTGATGCGGGATGCCGGGGAATTACACGGAAGCAGCCAGAATTGGGGAAGGCCGGGGCTCTCATCGCCATATTGTTGGGGAGATGAGAGCAGTGTGAGAGGATGAGGCAGAGGAAAGGAGAGCGTCTGGTCAAGGTCGCCCGGAGAAGCGCGGAGAGGCCGCTCCTGCCGGGTTCAACAAGTTGTACAGCTCTGGGGTTGCAGTCAGTGAAAGGGGAGCTGGTGAGGAGCATCTCCTGGAAACTGAATTACTGCCGTTGCCTGTGGTCGGAGGGAGGGGTGGTGGTTTGAATTCCGTGCTGGTGTACAGACCTCAGCCTTGAGCCTTTAGATAGAGTGGGTGTAGCTGTACTATTTCTGAGCTCCCTGTTTGCCTTTTGGGAAGCGAGGCGCTTGCAGCATTAACAAATGATCCATACATTAGATCACAGTCTGGCTCACTGGAGGGGATGGGTCATGCCATGTGATGTCTAGGTGGTGGGAGGCTGGGTAGGAGATGAATAGCAGGGAACAGCCAGGAGAAGGAAGTATGAAAGAGGGTAGAGCAACTAACCTCGTTATAGCTTATTTATGTACCATATAAGTGAGGGGTACCCACAAAGCAGGCACTTTGTGGTCCCTGCACCAGCCAGAAGAAAAAGGTCAGCTGAGATCACTGCAAGCCATGACAAAGCAGAGTCCTGGGGGAAAGGTGCTTTTGCGTGAACCATGTGGAGAGCTGGGGTTTGTCTGCAGCTTTGCCAAACTTGCTGGCTAGAGATGGCCTGGCCTGGAGTCCTGAAACTGCTTAGATAGTATAATGCATTTCTGTAGGGATCCAGATGCTTTGAAAGAGCTGTGTCCTTGTGGTTCTGTGCCAAATTTCCTTGAGATAAAAATGAGGGGAGCGGTCACAGGGTGCCTGGGAGAATGCCTAGGGTGTGTTCAGGTGTGAATGCTACCTCTGTGCTCATCTGCCCTCATCCACTTTGTCTCCACCACTGACCTGGGCAGGAGGACATTTACATGATGTAGGTGGAGGAAACCATGGCTGAGAGTAGTTTCCCCAATTTCTGTTTGTTGAGGCCGAACTGGTCGTGTCTGAGGGTTGTGCAGGCCGGAAGCACATACGTGCTTGGCTTGAAAGATTGGTGAAGGTGGCATGAGCACTGACAGGAGGTTATTGCCAAAAACTTTGGGCAGCTTGAGAGCCACTACTCCTGGAGCTGAGCTAGAAAGTGAGAGACTGGAAGAGCTGTGACAGTAGGCCCCACCAAGTAGTTTACTCTGCCAGGCTTAAGTACAATAATTGGAAAGTCTTGGAAAAGGAACTGTTAATATTTTTAGAAAAGCTTCCAAGCCTCCTGAGATGGGAAGGAACACAATCTTTCCAAATTGTGCCAACTCCTGAGTCACCTGCTCCCCCACACCTCCCTCACTCGGAGCTGGCTTAAATGCCACAAGCTTTAAAAATGAATAAAATATCAGATGCTTTTCTCTGACACTTAAATTTCTCAGTCTGTGGAGCTTCTGAGGCTGGACCTTCAGGCTTTCCCAATGGCTCTGAGGGCTCAGCAGTTTTTATTTTAATTTAATAGAGATTCAGGTATACTGAAATTCTAGGGAGTGTACATAATTTAAAATACCGACTATTGCCACAGCTTAAGGAAAAATAGACGGGAAGCTTGGTAGCAACTGCTGCCACCTCTTGAGGCATGCTGCTGTGCCAGGTGCCCTGGGGCAGGGTTGGGGAGCTCTAGCCTGGGAAAAACAGCCTGTTGCTGCTGAAGAGTGTGTGTTGTAACTGTTATGAGTGACTGCCAGTGTAGCTCATGGGCAGATCTGAGACTCAATTTATGGGAACTTGTCAGCTGGCACAGGGAAGAGTTAGACCCTTCTTTCATGACATGCCAGAGCTCAGCAAAAGCTTCTGTAAAGCAGATCAACCCAAAATAACAGCCACTAATGCAGCCAGTGTATTCATTACTAATGAGCTGAGAATGGTTGCTGAAGGTCAGGAGATAATAAAGGGGAGGCCCTGACAAGCCCTCCTACTTGTAGTCACGGAACTTTTCCTACTGTACGGTTGCATCTCCCTTTCCGGGGAGGGGGATGCTAGGGACGCTACTGGTACCCACCCTTGCTGGATAAAAGTCCATTCCCTGCCCTCAGAACACTTGCACATGGCACCTGTGAGCTGCAGCTGGTGTTTATTCTGAAGAGAAACTCAAGTTGTGTAGAAAGCCACTTTTAACTAAATAATTGTTCCCTCTCTTTCCACAGAAAATCACAGCGCCTCTTGTGTATGCTGTTTGCATTGCTGCCATTGGATCTCTCCAGTTTGGGTACAACACTGGTGTAATTAATGCACCTGAGAAGGTGAGAGGAAGAATGAGCTGGGGAGGTGGGATGAGTGAGGGGCTGATGGGAAGACAGTGGTGTAGAAAGGAGAGGGACTGTCTCCCAAGCAGCCAATAATTTGGTTCTGGTTTATGAAGTCATTTAAAACTCCCTTTTGAATACAGTATTGAACAGGAAGGGTAAACTTCTGGGGGAGGAGAGAGAGCAAACAGAGAGGTTAATTCTTTTAATTAAGAGCACAGGAAGGGCAGGAGGGCTCCATCTGCCATATGTGGTGTGTGGAGGAATGTGAACCACTTCGGTTTTGAGTCAGAATAAACCAACCATGGCAGAAGGAATGCAGAGAGCAGTGTGCAGAAAACAGTTAAGGGTTGGTAGGAATTACAACTGCCCTAAGTTAGTTTATTTCAAGTTTCTTTATTTTACTTGTTTATTCATTTCTTGTGTTAAGTATAGACTCAGTGCTTGTAAAAGGGTTGTGACTTGGGCATTCTGACCAAATCATCCCATGACTGTAGCCTAAGAAGCAAGGGGTGAAGAAAATGAGAGATGTGGTTTTCATGTAACTTTAAGATGGTTCCTCTGTCAAGAACTGAGTCACGAATACCACATCCACCCTGTCTCTGGGAAGAGATGTTCATGACGGGATGGGGGATGGGGATGGGGTTGGTCCTCCCTAACTAATGTCCTGCTGCCATCTGCTGGGGGCAGACACTCTGTCCCCCCCAGCCCATGCCAGAATTTACCTCACTAGCTAAGAGGATGCCTGGGAAATCAGCAACGTGGCCCTGTCACATCCCCATGGGACAGCATTATGTAAAACATAAACAATTTTTCAGGCTTACTTCAGTGAAGCCTTGTGTGTCTCTATTTCTATCCCAAAAATCCCATCTCTGCTGCCAGGGTTTTGGTATTGCCAGAAATGTTCCCATCCTCTCACTGGTCATGTTTTCTTGTTCCCTTTCCCTCCCAACTGTCTCACGCCTCCTCCCAAGAACCAGCAGTGACTCACTTCATCTGAAATATTCAGAAGATAAGCCTGTTTTCCTTATAAACACTGCTGTCCTGTGGGTACCCTGCCTGCCCCCCCCTTCACTGAAGCACTCTCTCCCTGATCATACTGCTACTTCAGTGAAAGCTCCTCCTTCTGTGCCCTCATCTTCCCCTTGCATAACTTGTTGCTGCCTTTTTTGGGTCTATCTCTGTTTTCATGGCAGCAGGAAACAGAAGGAAGACAGCAGTCTCCCCTCTCCCCATTGTAAAATGGCTCCCTCCAGATTGTAACTCTCTCTACCCGATTCTTGTTGCAGATCATCCGGACGTTTTTCAACAAAACCCTGTCAGAAAGGAGTGGGAAGGCTGTCTCCCAAGAACTCCTCACCTCTCTGTGGTCACTTTCTGTGGCCATCTTCTCAGTAGGAGGCATGATTGGCTCCTTCTCAGTCAGTCTGTTTGTAAACAGATTTGGCAGGTAAGTTGGGAAGAGGGATTCAAGCTGTTGGAGAATTTTTCCCTTCTACAAAAGAGCATTGGGAGGAAGAGGGCAGAAGTGGGAAGAGATGTCTGGAGAGGAAGCAAGAATGCGTGGGCTGCAAAAAGAAGGATTGCAGGCCAAGGCAGGAGCTGAATGGGAATTACTCCATTCTCTTCCCACCCTTAAGATAGGAGATCATGGGCAGGTTTACCTTTACCCTTTCCCAATGATTTTCCCGCTGTATTGCCAGTTTAAGCTCAATCTTGACATCTTTACCCTGGCAGGAGGAACTCCATGCTTCTGGTGAATGTCTTGGCCTTTGTTGGTGGCCTTCTCATGGCCTTCTCTAAGGCGGCAAAGGCAGTGGAGATGTTGATTCTTGGCCGCTTCATTATTGGCGTCTTCTGTGGCCTCTGCACCGGCTTTGTGCCCATGTACATCAGTGAGGTCTCACCCACCAGTGTCCGCGGAGCCTTCGGCACCCTCAACCAGCTGGGCATTGTTGTGGGCATCCTGGTGGCTCAGGTAGGCTTGATACAGCCTGATCTGGCCCTTGGGAAGGGGGGTGGGGGAAAGAGGGCTTTCATTGCCATCGGGTGCAGTATGTGGATCCTGTCATACTGGGGTGGGGGTGAGGAACTGAAGTGTTTCAAATCACTCTTATTTCTCTCCTATTCTTGGTGTAGATCTTTGGACTGGAAGCAATCATGGGCACCGAAGGGCTTTGGCCGATGCTCTTGGGGTTCACGGTCCTCCCAGCAATCCTGCAGTGTGTGGGTCTTCTATTCTGCCCTGAAAGCCCACGTTTCCTATTGATCAACAAGATGGAGGAGGAGAAAGCCCAAGCAGGTAAGAACTCATCTCAAAGGGGCAGGGCAGTGTTCTGGCTCCCAGCCTGCTCTGAACTTGAGTGGGAGGCCAGGACTGATTCTGGAGCCTGTGGTGGATTAGGGTGTGACTCCCAGAGGGCATCAGGCCTGGCCTACCTTCCCATCCTGTAGGTTGCACCAGTGCCAGGAAGCATAAAACACCTGGCATCCCAAGAGAAGCTCCAGGTGGGATTAAGATGTGAGGAGTGGCACCTGGCCTGGTGGGATGCAGCAGCACCAGGTGCTGCTACTCTGCCATCTCTTCCTGAAGGGCAGGAAATAGGCTGGCGTTTAATGGGGAGCTTGGAGGGCTGGGGTCAGCTCTGGCAAGAGTGTGTGAACAGAATTTTGGGATCAAGCATAAGCTTGGAGAACAATCAACATGAGCAGGACCTGGTTTCTGTGCTGATCACAGCACCCTGGCCTCTGGGTTGAAAAGAGCAAGGCTGCCTGCAAAGGCTTGGTCTTTCCCATGCAGCAGGCCTCAACACCAACTGGAGGTGTTCAGTCTTCCTCCCATGCTCTCCCTGCAACAAGCAGGATGGGACACACACCCCTGATGCCAGTAGGTGTGTGTCTCATACCTGACATCTTTGGATTCCTCCCTCCAGTTCTCCAGAAGCTCCGTGGCGATCGAGATGTGTCTCAAGACATCCAGGAAATGAAAGACGAAAGTGTTAAAATGTCCCAGGAAAAGAAAGCAACTGTGCCAGAGCTCTTCCGTTCTCCAAGCTACCGTCAAGCCATTATCATTGCCATCATACTGCAGCTCTCCCAGCAGCTCTCAGGCATCAATGCTGTGAGTTACCTTCCTGTCCCCTCTTCTGGGCCTCTCTTATCTCAGGCTAAACTTGCGCTTGCCATTGGTGTGGAGAGAACTGTAAGTCCTAAAACCTCTTTGTGCCTTGACTGGAGGTCACTGTTTTGTCATCTGGCAAAGATGGCTAAGATGGAAAGTGGCTGTTATGGCTTTCGCTTTCCCCACAAGGCACTGCAGCCTTGCACCAAGTGAATGAACCTTGACTGGAAGCATGCTGTTTTATAGTGTGGAGTGCTGCTTGGAAACTCCCTGCTGGGTGTGCAAGCCTTTAGGCTGAGGACGAGAGACACACTCTGAAACAATGGAATCATGACTGTGTCCAACCTTCTCTTCTCTTCCCAGGTATTCTATTATTCCACGGGGATTTTTGAAAGAGCTGGTATCACACAGCCTGTCTATGCCACCATTGGAGCTGGTGTGGTTAACACAGTCTTCACTGTGGTGTCGGTGAGTGGAAGAGGGCTGTGTGTCTCCCTGGGCCTGTTCCTGGCAGAGGGAACTACAGACGAGTAGCCAGGCCACGGCAAAGCACTGGGCTATGCACTGACCTGTAGGAGCAAAGACGAGTGCATCAAAGGCACGATGGGAGGAGAGATGGGCAGAAAGAGGTGTTGTTATCTTAGATGAAAGAGAAGGTGGAAAAGGAGTGCACGTGGGGAAAAGTGATGGGAGAAAGCAGGAGCAAGAACCAGAGTGGAAGAACTTGTGCTGAGGATGGAGCAGCCTGGTGACCTGCACTGAGATCACCATGGTCACTGAGGTTTACAGGCAGATAAGGGGTGGAGGAGACACTGAGCAAGGGAGCCTGTCCTGCTTTTGCTGCCAAAGTAATGGATTTTTTTTTTCCCTTCTCCTTTCCAGCTGTTCCTGGTGGAGCGTGCAGGGCGCCGGACCCTCCATTTAGTTGGCTTGGCTGGTATGGCTGTGTGTGCTGCTGTTATGACTGTAGCTTTAGCTCTTAAGGTGAGTGATCAGTGTTATTGTCCAGGCTGACCCCAGCAGGAGCCTGTAACACTACACATCTGCTTTGCTCTGCAGTGCTGCCCTGTAGGCAGGTAGAGCTGGGGCTAGAGCCAAGTGCAATGGAAAGAGCAACTTTATAACTCTGGGAACTGCTACAGTGTTCAGAGTGCAGCTGAGAAAGTTGTGACACTGGAGATGGGATTGTGCTGATCATATTTTGTTCCCTTGCAGGACACTGTGGTCTGGATCAGGTACATCAGCATTGTTGCCACTTTTGGCTTTGTGGCTCTCTTTGAGATTGGCCCTGGCCCTATCCCTTGGTTCATTGTGGCAGAACTCTTCAGCCAGGGCCCACGACCTGCAGCCATGGCAGTGGCTGGTTGTTCCAACTGGACCTCCAATTTCTTGGTGGGAATGCTCTTCCCCTATGCAGAGGTAAGTCCCAGTTTGTAAAGCACTGTGAGAGCACTGCAGCATTGGAATAGGTGTCCAGAAAGGTTGTAGAGTCTGTATCCTTGAAGGCTTTGAGACATGACTATATGACCCTTGATAACCTGGCCTCTCCTGGAAGTTGTCCCTACTTTGAGGAGAGGGCTGGTGAGTCCTCCAGAGTCCCTGAGTCAGCATTATGATTGTTACTGAAGGCAGTTGCTCACCTTATATTCTGCTATCTTAACTGGTTGTAGCTTACAAGTATTTGGAAGAGCCATGTTAGTTAGGACATCAGGGCTTTTGCTTTAAAAGCCTCAATTTTGGTCACCCCTAGGAAGATTAAAGATTTTTAGAAGCCCATAGGAACCTGATTTCAATTTTAAAAATGCTGTGATGAGGAAAAAAAAGTCAGTAAGGGCACTGTTGGTGAAAGGTGTTGGAATTTTAACCTGTCAACAGCAAATGACCTAACATGTAATTTGAAAATAAAACCTTTTGTGTTTGTCCTCCCTGCAGAAACTCTGTGGCTCCTATGTCTTCCTCATCTTCTTTTTTTTCCTGGTCGTCTTCTTCGCCTTCACGTTCTTCAAAGTGCCAGAGACGAAGGGCAGGACTTTTGAAGACATCTCGAGGGGCTTTGAAGGACGAGGAGCAAACACCCCCACGTCACCCCAGAAGAGCCCCATGGTGGAGCTGAACAGCATACAAGCTGACAAAGCAGCTGACTAAGATCCATGACACACCCATTCTTCAACTCTTACATGCTTAAAGAGTCATTAAAGGAATGAGTAAAGAAAACCATGAGAACTGGGACGTTTTTCCCCTCCTCAATTGCTGCTATTTTCTTCTTTTCACCTACATGCTCGCCCATTCTGCCAGGCTTGCCAGCATTAAGCAAATCTGATATGGGTGATCTGCCATACTGGAAAGCACCTGGCACTTGCAAAAATATTCTCATCTTCCCTGCCACAAACATCAGGAGAACAGAGAAGAGCTGGCAATATTTTTACTTCTCCCACGTAAAATGGCCGTTTGGGGTTGACATACTTAATGCACACAGTGACCATTATGTATTTGAGTCTAATTACTATTTTTGTAGTGAGTTGAAGTGACCCGCTAAACGAGTCCCCAGCCCTTTGAGTCTACTCTGTGTGCGCGTGTACGGTGTTACACTGGAATTTAGCAAGCTTACCAAAAAGCTGTCTTGCTTTTTCCTATCCAGTGTGCACTTTTTTTAGCCTCAGGAAAAAGGGGACCAAGTCACATGCATATTTTTTCCTGCTCTTTTATTTTTTTGTATAGACAGACTGAAAGCATACTTTTACTTCAGTTTATTTATTTGTATGTCACTTTGTAAATATTTATTTTTTTAATGGTGTACAAAAATGTACAGATAATGAAATTGGAGAAGTTTAAGAAAAATAGCTATTCTAACAAAAGATGCTGTAGACTTGAGGTGCAATAAGACTGTAAAGGAGAAATGTACTAAAAAGGAGATTGAGCATTTTAGGTGGTATGTACAGCAGCGAAAATTATGCACATCACCTTGAAGTTATTAGTGCCCTCTGTAAGGAAATACAAAGAATTGTTTACTTGTGGGAAGAGGTATGTTTCTGCACTAAAATCTCTGTTATTAGGGATTTTTGGTGGCTATTTTAAATAATTGTTCTCAAGTGTTGATGAGAGTGTGATATTGCATCTTACAATGTTGGATTATATTTTCAGACATGGTTTTAAGCATTCTGTGGATGATTGAGGGTGGTGATGGCAAACCAGAAGGTAATTTTTCCTGCCTTCTCTTAATTTTATTTCTTTTGGGCTTCTCTGTTGTAGTCTAGTATGTCATGAAGTCTGAAATTTGCAGATTGTCATTTAAAGGAGTGTGAGGATAAAAATTATTTTTCCAAGCTGTATTTTCTTAGCAGTTGTTCCTATAAATATTACAGAGGCATGTAGCATGACCCTTCTGGACACAGGCATGGTCAGTTGTGGTACATGTAAGTTCATAAGGGTAGAGATGCAGGACTAGACACCAGAGCTACTGGAATTTGCTAGTTTAGCAGTGTGAAAGGTATGTAGTGCTCAGTCCCCCTGCTTGGTTGAAGGCCAGTTGGTTTTTGCCCCATCTATCCTCTCTGAGGTCTGCATGATGTTGTGGTGCTCACCAGTGTGCTTTGTAGACATGTACAGCTCTGTAATAGTGCCTCTGTTCAAAGGGATGTGGCAGGCAGTAATTGTTCATCAGTAAATGTCGGTCTCCTCGCTTGTCATTCCACTGGGCAATTGGGTTTGTGTATCCCCCACCCTCGCTGCTGAGCTGGCATAGCTCAGCTCAGGCAGGCAAAAAGTAGCACAGAGGGTACATCTGCAGTCAAGGAGGGGCAGCTTTTACTTCACTGCAGCGCTCTGTGACAGGCTCCAGGCCCGTGCCTTTCCAGACCTGCGCAAAATATAGCTAAAGGTAGCACAAAGGTAGGTCCAATTTAAACTCCTGCTCTTCTGAGATCGAGCTGCAGCTTTTGGACTTGGTCAAACTCAGGTTGACCTGCTGGAATTCAGTACTGGATATCCTAGGAGAGAGGCTGGCCCACAGATTCCGAGGTGGTAAAAAGAAGAAAGGCTGGAACGACAGCAAGACTTTTGTAGCGTGGATAGCCCAAGCTTTCTTGCCAACATAGTGCTTCAGAGCAGGTTAGAGAAATTCCCATTGATGTATATTCTGGGGGGATCTGTCTGACATTTTCAGTAACTAGTGATGACATTTCTACCTTCCCTAATGAGAAACAGTTGCAAAGATCAGTTAAATTTGCTGCTGTTAAATGCTTCCTGTGAATTAATTTGAAGTGCCCCAGCTTTGCACAATACGGTCATATTACATTCAGTTTTCCCTAGCTTTTTATCAGGCTTACATGCCAGATATTTATCCTCAGAAGTATTATATAAGACTTCTCTCCCAATTTTGATATTTTGGCTCAGTTACATAGATTTCTGTGCCCTTCCTTTGACCCTCCAGCACATCCAGACATGATATTTTTGTATGGGTATCTGTATGTTACGAAATTCATCCCACAGCTGTGCAGAAGAGCATTCCATACTTTGCATCAGATGTGTGTTGGCTTGGACCGAAATGTGTAGGCCTTTCTCACATGGTATCTTTGTTATTTTCTTTTTCTGTAACAGCATTGTGAATATTTTGGATGGATTTTATATGCTTATTAATGTGGTTGTTTCCTGGTTTTGAAATAAAAAATATGAAATAAATAATCTGATTTGGATTTTACTTCTATCATGTAGGTCTTACTCTTTTATCACAGCCTGGTAGTGCACCCTGAAATGTCACCAGCATCTACCCTGCAACCTTTTTTGGTAGCTCAGCACTCTAGATTTGCTGGTTTATCCCACTGGAAGTGATAATTTCTCTCAGCCTCTATGCAAATCACCTTTAATTCCCTTACTATTATTTCTTAGGAATTTTTAGACTAAAATCATGTCCTTCTCTGGTTCTTGTTTACCCAAATAATTTTTGTGTGCAAATACTTTCCCAGTTTAACAGGAAGGGAGAGGAAAAGTGGCTGGAGGTTATGAGTCCTGCCCAGAGCTAAAGAACTTGAGACTTCAGCCCCTGCTCTGTTCCCACTGCAGTCCTCAACTTCTCTGCCAGGAGGGAGAAGGAGCCCTTTCCTCTGTAGCTGATGCTTTACTCCCTCTGCCTGGGATATGACCTTCATGTCCTCCTCTGAGATCGTGCCTATGTATGCTCAATAGTGGATATTGGAAAGGAGCAGGGTGAAGGAGAGAGAACCCCACTGTCCCAGGAGCTGATCCCGTAGCTCACGGACCACTCTCAGGTCTCTGGGCTGGTCTCAAAAAATACGTGAACAAAATACCCTTCAGCAGAAGGGGATGGAATGAAGTGAAAGGAAAAGATGGCAGAGCCCAGAGTACCTTAGAGCAGGAATAGGGCTAATACAACTCCAGAGTCAGCAGGCTCCTCAAAGCCTAAAACAAGGAAAGAGTAGGGAACAATGTAAAGTCTGAAAAAGCACAGCATAGCGGGGCTCCCATAAAGACTTTCCAAAAGCTGCTGCTGCTGTTGCTGCGTGTTCCTAGCTCGCGCCTCTGTTTTGCTAAGCTTGGTATGCAACCAGCCTTGGAGCTGGGGAGTGCCCTGGGCTAATCTGTCTAGGATTGTTTTTCTATTCTAGCTCAACTATAAAAATAAAACCCAGCCATCCAAGCTCATAAGCATATCCAGCTCAAATGTAACTCTTTAACGTTCCAGTTTTCTCTGTCAAAAGTAGAAGCAGAGCACAAAATCATTTGGGGCCAAAGCATGTGATTCACTGAGCCCTAAATTAACTTTTTGTGTAGTTTTCTTGATAAACTTTGGGTTAGGGAACAAGGCTTTGGTTTTAGAGCTGGTTAGTTCTGAAAATTGTAAGGAAGCTTCAAAAGGAAAGCCTGTTTGCAATTAACTGGTTTGAATGCAATTAAATGGTTTGAGGTATGGGTTGTTTTCTGAGTGTTTATAACATCCAAGTGAACGTGTAGGCAGTTCTTGTGGCCACCACACTACCCCACAGAAATTAATCACTGGAGAATTCTTGGAGTGAAACTGCTGCTGAGTGGATAGAAGAGCCCCAAGGGTCCCAAGTGACATCAGCCACGTCAAAGGTTTCAGTGCTGTTTTAGAGGCTAGAGCATGATAGAGTGTCACAGCATCACTGCCAACATTTGGCGCTTTCTGCTTGTGTTATTTCTGATAAATGTCTTTGCATACCAGGCAAGAATAGCAGTTTATTTCTGTGAGACGAAATGTGGACAAAACCCCACAGCAAACCATATTTTATTGAAGTTAGATTTCACTGCTGCATGCCAAGTGCACAAATCTTTATTTTTGATTTTGTGTTCTGAAAAGAGGACACTTAAATTCTAGACACCTCAGTAGCTGGGGAGATATGGGGCAGCTTCTCCCTTGGGAAGGTGAGAGCACAGGCAGGACTGCTGTCTTACCTCCAAGCGAAGTTGCCAACCCCTTCTTTGAGGGTTACTCCAAGAAAGAACATGTGCTAGTTTGGTGTGGGACTGTGCCATCACTGCTTTCATTTGAGAGGAAAGAAGGTGTGGACACACTGCCAATGTCATTGTGATGGGCCACAATGGAGCAGCATGAGGAGGTGACTCACATCGTGAGAAAGGTCCTGCCAGCAGGTAAATCAAATGCACATTTTGTGGCACAGAAAATTTATGTCTCTCTGGCTTTTTTTTTTTTTTCAGGCTTTCTGTGGATCAGACCAAAGACACAACTCTTAACATTTTCTTCACTTTTAGAAGGACTCTTTGAAGACCTGGGAGATGCTTACTGGAAAACCCGGGGTACATGGCTCTGGTCTGTCACTTAGCCTGGCTCTTTCTTTATAATGTGAGTTACCAGACAAGAGACAGTTGTCTTCATAATATGCTGCTGGGAGAAGGCAGCACTCAGGCTGTCTTAGACAAGGAAAGACAATGGTTTTGTTTCCTCAAATATGTATTTTTATGACAATTTAATTGGTGTCACTCGAAAGTATTCCATTTCTAGTGGAGGCAGGCTCTAACTTAAAACAATTCACTTGCTGTGATAAATCTTGTTCCTATGCTGTACCTCACTAAATTACACAGTGTTTACAAGAACCGTCTCTTCCTTTTCCATAAGCTTCAGCAGGCCTGATAGACACATGACTGACCTGCTAAGTCTGTTTTCTGCTTATGTTGCACAACCATTCTCTGTTTAGCAAGTGGTCACACGGATTTGTGTAAGGCAGTCACACTGGTGCACCAGTCGCTGTGACATGCACTGAGGGACCACTGCAGATCCTGTTCTGAGCCAGCAGCTGGTCCTCCATGTAGTGATCAAACTGGTCAAATAGCACCCTGTTTTTCTATCTCTGGTCTCTGTTTCACCCTGTTTTTTAGTCTTCTCTGTCATGAACAAATTTGCCTTCCATTAACAAATTTGATTCTCCATCACAAACAAACTCAGATGTTTATTGCTTCCTTTATATTCCTGTCACCAAGTGCCATTGTCACTCAGACTGCATATTATCTAGTTACATTAAATTCTTTGGGGTCTGGACTAGCTTTATCTCCTCTTTGCTCTGCTTATTTCTTGCAAAGTGCTCTCTCTGGTATGGATCAAAGCTCCCAGTGTCAGTCTTAACCTAATAACTCTGCTTTGAGTCTAGTATATGACCTAAAGAGTCCTCAAGGTTTGGGGGAAAGCCACCAGAATAATTTTCTACCGAGGAAGGCATAAGGATGCAGAACCAGGAGAGAATGAAAGCTAGGAGCAGTGGTGAAGGTGAGGGGGGGAGGACATGGATGCAGCAGTGTAGCAGGAGAATGAGGGAAGAGAAAAAAAAAAAACAACCAAGAAATACCCAAGATCTGGAAGGAAGATAAGATGTTTATGAGTATGAAAAGGTGGAACAGGATGTGAAAGAGAGGAATATGAACTTTAAAAGAAGCAGGTGAGAGACTGAGGGAGTGAAAGACTGAAGACAACCGAAGTATGGGCCCTTGACGTGCACGTAAAATAAAATGAAGCCCAATAGGACTCCAGTAGCTTATGATTCACAGGCAAGAGGTCATTGGTTCTTCAGGGAAATAGAGGTGTCACCTCCACCACATGTCCACAAGTATCTCTGCAGCTAAAACAGATAGCTGCATCAGAGTCACAGTGTTCCTTGCAGTATGACCTCTCCTCTTGGTCCACAAAGACTGTGTTCTGCTTGCTTGAAAGATGGCACTAAAAATGCCTCTTAAGAGCCACAGGCAGGTAAAACTGATGAGCATGCAAGATACAGCTGGCTCAGCTGGGCTGAAGGGGTCACAGTGGCAAATCAGAAGCAGCCTGGCCATAAGCACAAAGCAGAGGCATCTTCCTGCCTGTGTTAGGTGGTGTAAGACAAGATCCAACCAGAACCGGCCAAGGCCAATGTCAGCAAAGGCCAGTGTGGACAGCCACCACCAGTGCTGAAACCTGCAGGGGCTGGTCCATCTCAGAAAAACTTATCCATGCAGAAATGCTGAGAGGGATACTTGCCAGTATATTTCCTTATTTTGTGCCAGAGACAAAACTTCTGTGGAGCGATGGAGCAGCATCACACCACCTCTATGCTCCTTCTTTTTCTCATTCTGATGCAAGAGTGACATTCACACTGATCATATGTAGTTCATAGGTAATGGTGCATGTTGTAATGCTGTGGTCACACACACACACACAAAAGGTTAAAAGTGTCATATTAGTGTAAGGTTTTGGTGTTTTGAAACACACACAAAAAAGAAAACCTAACAAAACAGAAAAAAGGGGAAAAAAAACTAGAAGTGGAAGGAGAGAAATATTTTTCCTTGTGACTGGAAAATCCACTTCCTGACTGGCTGTGTGTGAGAGAACAGAGCAGCCAAAGCAACAAACAACAGGGCTGACTAGAAATTAAGGTTTAGCAATGATTTAGTGCACAGTGTTGGCTCTTGAAAAGATAGTTTCAGGTTTTTTCCTTGACTGGGACTTAATTTTTATTAACAGGTTTTGTTCCGGTGAAGGCAGGGTCAAAACAAATTAATGACACTTTAAAAACAGAGACTGAGAAAATCTAAAGCTCATGGGAAGCCTTAAAGGAGTGAATTCTGCAGAGAGGGTTGACAGGGAGGGAAGGATGGGACTCATGCCTGGAAATGCTGACAGCTCTTAGGAGCCAGAACCAGCCACTGCAACTTGAACTGGGCAGGCTGGACACACCTCAGTTCCCTGGCAGCCCTCTCTGGACTGGAGGCCAAAAGGGACACAGGAATGGTCCCAAATGCACTCACTTGGCACCAGATATGCAGTCACCGGGTGCATTTTCTTGTGCAGTGCCCTGACGTGAGGGAGACTGAGGAGGCACAGCATGGCTCATCATCTCCTTGTCTTTCCTGACTTGGAAGGGCAAGGTGATGAAAGAGGGGCATAAAGGAAAGGGTTGCTCTCTCCCCGATACTAATGCAAAGGACTGCAGGACTGGAAGATCTGGATGGATCCAAAGGGATTATACTGCCCCTGCTCCCGGACACTCTGAACCCAGTGCTCCCAGGAAGTTTTTTGGAGCACAGCCAAGAAAATTGTGTTTGAAGTGGCTTCCCACCAGCACTGCAAACCCCAGCTGAGATTCATATTAGAGTCCAGGTCTTTCTTCTGAGATAAAAACATATCTGATGTGTGGTTTGTGGGTGCGAACACTTTGGTTGCACAGATACCACTGCTTGCTCAAGGTAGTACAGTGTTAAAAGTGCAGTTGGGATAGAAGATATTTCTGTGATTAAGCCAGACTTCCTATCACTCCCATTTTTTAAAATAACTTCATCTGAAATTATGTCCCCCATGTCTGTCCCCTTGATTCACATTGAAACCTTGACAGACAGATATGAAACCCTCAGAACAGCTTTTATGTCCTTTCTTACGGAACTCTGGAGTCTGAGAGGTGATGAGGGACTGGACATGAGTGCTTAGCAGCTAGGTCTGTGCTTATCGTGAAGAGAAGCAGGGTCTCTGTAAGGGAAGCTTGTGAGGGGCAGGTGGTGAGTTTTTATGAGTGAATTGTGAGGAGGTGTCAACACTGGAGAAGAGTTTCTCATGACCCTACCCTGTCACCTTCTTTCTATTTGCCTATTAAAATCAACTGCTCCTCCAAAACAGTCCTGCTACCTGGGGTTTCCCATTCTAGCTGGATCACCCTAGAACTGGGAGCCATAAGGCTTCCTCCTTTCCATCTTTCCTGTCTGTGCCCTTAATGCCAGCTCCTCATTCCCAGTGGACTGGGACAGAAATCTGAATGCGGTGCTTCTCTGCAGTAAGGAAACAACAAAGCCTTGTTCTCTGAAGCACCCTGCCACATGGGGCAGAAAATGGACCAGTAGCTACTGTGGGGTCTCATCTCCTGCCATTCCAGATCCATATTAACCTGCAGATTTTGGCATGCTGCGCTTTGCCATTCTACCTCACAGTCTGACCCAGCTCTCCCAGTATCGCTCTAGCCTGTTCCACACCCCAGCACACAGAAAAATGCTAGTCAACCTGTATGGCCTGCTCTCTTAGCTCTTGCCCTCAGCACTGAAGCATCCTGTCGGCTGTCCCAGCATGGCCAGAACAGTGGCCATGTGGGTCCAGCAGCTTCTGCCTAGATAGACACTGTTGGATATTTTGTAAGGAATAGCTCATAACCATTATGCACAAATCGAAACTAGTGTGAAGACTTTCTTCCTCACTCTGTCTCCCTGGTTATGAATTTTCCATTGACATCTCCTCCGGCCTCATGGAGGTGCCAAATATTTCGTGGGCAAATGCATCTCTACAAATTACATGCTCAAGTAAAGCAACATTCAGTGGATGTGCATCAGCAGAGCATCAGAAGTATGTGAGGTAATAGATGGGGGAATACTTCTGTTTCCAGATACTGCTTAGGAAAAGGTTAGGGGAAATTTGCTAAAATTTCATCAATTGATTATGACTTTGTATAGTCTATTGAGCTTTGTTTCCAGAGCAATGTTCAGTGCTGCAGAATATTTTGTAGGACAATCAGTTGGTTTAGGTGCAGCACTTACTCCTTCTGATGGGTTCTACCATGTGTCAGGGTGTGAAGAGCACGATGGGTTGCTCAGGGCAGTCTTTGGGTAATGTCACAGTACCAGCCTGGGGTTTAGAGGAGCTACTGATGGTGTCATTCACAATCACTGGGATATTTTACATCTTCCCAGCATGCTGAGTCGTGGTTTGCTGCCATACCTCCCCCTCCTTCCAAAGGAGTGTGCTGTGCCTACAGTGTTAACTCCTGTCAAAGTGTATCACATCAGCCACTCTCCCCTAATCCGTACAGCCAGTCCTTCCATTTTAAGTTTGCCCTTGGTAAACCAGCATCACCCTTTCCTGACCACATTCTTGTCCTTGGTGCATGTGGCGCTGGGTGCCAGGAGGACACAGCACTGAGGTGAGGATGACTGGTCTGGGGTTCACCGAGTCATCCTGGCTGCTCTCTGCACAGTTGAGTGGAAAAAAAAAAATAGCATTTTTCCAGCAGCCAGGGATGATAGATGAAAGACTCTGGTCTCATAATCACATCGGGCAATTCTTTCAGCAGCTTCAGAAATGTCCTAGCAGCCTTGAAGTGTATTCTATTCAGTCTCATGCACTGTAACACATTCAGCCTCCCTAAGCAGTATCAAGCCTGCTGCTGCCCCACTCCTGGCTGTCCATCAGTTTTACAAACCACTATGATATCTCTGGAAATCTGGGAGCAGGCTTTGCTTCTACAGACTACAGCAAGGAAGGCTTTGAGTACTTCAGCCTCATCTAAGGCTGAGGCATTCATCGCTACTTTGTTCCCCCATTCTTCCACAGACCTGTATTTTCCCTGGACAGGTTACTAGGATAATTGCACAATATCTTTGTCACCCATCCTACTCCACGCAGGTTTCTCCTCTAGTTGGGCTCTAAGGCCTTTCTGATTTTGTCCTTCTGTACCCGAGCAATGCTTTCATCCTCCTTCTCCATAGTCTTTTTTTCCAGCTCTTGCACACATGCTTTTTGCACTTGAATTAATTGTGAAGCTCCTTTCTTAGTTAGGATGAGTTTCATTCAAAATTACCAGACTCCCTGCACAAAAAAAAATGGTTTGAAGATGCTGTCTTGCAGTGCTGGCCAGGGCAAACAGCTGTGCTGTGTCACTGTCCTTTTACAACTCTCTGATGCTGCAAATCAGTGGAAGAGTGACTGATGGCACAACTGGAACTGTGGATTTCTGGCACGCAAACAGTTGCCTACCTTCCTTCCCTGGTGTTACATGAATGTGGACACAAAGGAGGCTGTCCATACGGAAGGACATTGCACTCCCAAAGCCCAGTGAGCACTTTCCACCATCTCAGAGCAGTCAGCATGGCACTGGTGGATCGGGGCAAGGCTGATTTGAAATTGAAGGTGATGTTTAGGGAACTGAGCAAGAGGAAGTCAAGGAAGGATGGAATGGAGTGAAGCACTGAGAGATGATTGCAGCAGAAGACCTGGCAGAGACACTGAGTGACTCCAGAATGAAGTCCTAGAGCTGTGAGGAAGTGGTCCTTGTAGTGAGCTAGCCAGAAGGATTATTATATACCCAGAGCATTGGGTCATTTGCTGGCAGTGTGTCTAGCAGTTAAAGCAGGAGACAGGAGGGAGCTGTGTGTGATAAGGAGAGAGAAGTGTGCAGTGAAGAGGGGTCAGATCTCTGAAGGCAAAGGTGGTAGAAAAGACATTTTATAGGAGAATCCTTGAAAGTGGTGTGGCTATGAGTGGAGCTGTTTGAAGTGAGGTGGAGTTGCCACCAGGTAGTGTTAGCTAACTATTTCAGTGTCTTGGTGTGAGACCTCACTTTTCAGTCATGGGATCATGACTACAAGGTGGGCTGGGAGCAGGCAGCCATGAGGCAGAGGACGTAAATAAAGTCTAGCCTGTAACCACCAAGAATGTGCAGCTCAGCACTTGCTGTCACCCAGCAGCCTTTGTCTTTTTGTCACCATGCTCCCTTCAAAACAGTTCTTTCATGTCCATCCAAGAGTGTTCTGTGGGTACAGAGATGGCTGCCAAGGTGATGGGAATGAGCAAAAAAATGCTGACAGCTTTGGAATAAGTGGCATGCTGAAAGCTAATCTTGTTTCAGCAGCTAGAAACGGGACTTGGTGTGCTCTGGGCCTCTCTGTCCTGTGGATAAAGCAGAGCTTGATAGCCATTGATGATAAGGCTGGGAAGACACCAGTGCACTTGCAAAAATTCTGGACACGCAAGTTAAAAGCAGACAGCAATACTAGAACACACACCACTTGTTTGGAGCATCTATGCAATTCTGATAGATCAGAGCTGAGAGGTAGGGAAAGACAGGAAAGGAAGCGGGATGGCAAGATAAGGAGAGGAATGGTGGCTGGGCACTTTGGGCGCAGCAAGAAGTTGTGCCAGTGTGCAATGTCTTCTCCGGTCTTTTGACCTGAGCAATCTTGTTGGAAGAAGGGACAATCAGGGTGAAAGTTTAGCAAACAGAACGGGGTAGATGACTTAGGTTTTATCGTGGGGTGCTGCTTGGAAGGCGGGGTTCGAACGGGAGCTGCTGGCCGGGCTGTGTTTGCGCAAGAAGCGCCAGCTCCAGGCAGCAAAGCTGGCAGTGCCACCTCCTGGGCAGAGCAGGGGCTCGGAGCAGCTCGCATCTCACTCTCCTGCTGACCAGCTGGATGATCTTGAGCAAAACACTGCCCTTCCTTGCACCTGGATATTTTCATCAGCAAAGAGATGGCCCTAGGGAAGTCGGTGAGCAAAGTTCATGCCCGTCTAAGTGAGATCCTCACATTGTCAAATAAAAGTGCAGAGCTACACTCGGGTTGACAGTCACTGCTGGAGGAGAGCAGGAAGGACAAATGTTGCCTCAGTATTTCTTACCGAGTTCCTACACCCACGTGTGACATATTTATTAGCTGTGTGGTTTTTTTTTAGTACGGACCTGTCCTGGTGCTATCTCCAGCTGCATCGCAGCAGTTTTTCAGCCATGTAGTTGCATCATATTGGCACAGAGATTGCACTTGATTTGGTAAATCCAGCACTGTCAAGTTGTAACAGCCACCACAATAAGGGAGCTGGGTGTGGTGGGAGATGACAGGCAGCCTTTGAAAATTTCAGTTAAGCACAACATAGGTATATTTTCTCTGGGTTATGAAAGCAACACCTTTCAGTCTGTATCTTAGATCCATGTAAACTAGATTGCAACTGCCCCACAGGATGTGCGCAATCAGTGTCTCCAGAAAGTTACTCACATCCTGCAAAACAGAAAATAGGATGCACAGTGGTCTGCAGAATGAGATTTTTCACCGGAATGAGAACCCAAAGAGAAACATGACCAAAACACGCATTTTCCACAGAGTATCAGCTGCTGGAATTTATTGTCAGCTGCCATTCAGAGCAACCTGCATAAAGGGCTCAGTGGAAACTGATAAAATGCACAGGACCTTTTAAGAGCCACAGGCAGGTAAAACTGATGAGCATGCAAGATACAGCTGGCTCAGCCGGGCTGAAGGGGTCACAGTGGCAAATCAGAAGCAGCCTGGCCATAAGCACAAAGCAGAGGCATCTTCCTGCCTGTGTTAGGTGGTGTAAGACAAGATCCAACCAGAACCGGCCAAGGCCAATGTCAGCAAAGGCCAGTGTGGACAGACACCACCAGTGCTGAAACCTGCAGGGGCTGGTCCATCTCAGAAAAACTTATCCATGCAGAAATGCTGAGAGGGATACTTGCCAGTATATTTCCTTATTTTGTGCCAGAGACAAAACTTCTGTGGAGCGATGGAGCAGCATCACACCACCTCTATGCTCCTTCTTTTTCTCATTCTGATGCAAGAGTGACATTCACACTGATCATATGTAGTTCATAGGTAATGATGCATGTTGTAATGCTCTGGTCACACACACAAAAAAAAGTTAGAAGTGTCATATTAGTGTAAGGTTTTGGTTTCCAAACACATCGCTTAGAGCAAATTTTTTTTTCAGTGAGCAAGTCTGATTTCTTTTTCCAAATGTAATTGGGGGAAAAAAGGAAAATAATTAAGAAAATAAAAATGGAAAAAAGTAGAAGTAAAGAGAAAGAAACATTTTTACTTGTGAATGGAATGTCTACTTCCTGACCGGCTATTTGTGTGAGGACAGAGCAGCCAAAGCAACAAACAACAGGGCTGACTAGAAATTAGGCTTTTGCAAGGATTTAGTGCACTGTTGGTTCTTGAAAAGATAGTTTCAGTTTTTTCCTTGACTGGGACTTAACTTTTTTATTGACTAAACTGAGCTGAGAGAGCATTCTTTGTCCTGCTGAAGGCAGGGTCAGGACACATTAGTGACACTTTAAAAATAGAGACCATGGAAATGTAAAGCTCCTGGAAAGCTGTGATGCACACTGGATGTGCAGATACTGGGTGCCTTTGCCTGTGCAGTGCCCTGACGTGAAGGACACTGCAGAGGCATAACACAGATTGTGGATCCTCATCTCCTTATCATGCCTGACATGAAAGGGAAAGAAGGTGAAAGACGGACACAAGGGAAAGGGGTTGCAGTCTCCCTGGTACCAGTGCAAAGGACTGCAGGACTGGAAGTGCTGGGCAGCTGCAGTGCCAGCTGACTGGAAGATCTGGGAGGCAAAGCAATTGTACTGCCCCTGCTCCCAGTCTCTCCAAACTGGGTGCTTCCAGGAAGGTTTTGGAGCACAGCCATGCTGAGCGCACATGTGATGTGTGAGCTGTGGGTGTGAGCACTCTGGCTGCACACACACTGCTTGATTCTTGCCAGTAGTGTAATGAAAAGGCACAGAGTGTCCACACACGCAGCCTCGTCCAGGGAGGCCCTCTGACAGCCTTGATCACAGCTTGCAGATCTGCAAATCCATTTCTTCTGCAGGGAAAATAAAGGCAAAAGCTGAATTACTCTAATCATACAACCATGCACACGAGCCCAGCTTTGCAACAGACAGAGTCAAGGTTTTCACCCAGATCCCCTGAATGACCCAGTCCCCACACAAAACTCTCAGTGGTCTCTGTGGCAAAGGGGACACAAAATTCCAGCTGAGCCTGTGGTTTGCCTCTGATGTACTTGGTGCCTTGCAGGATGAGTGCAATGCAGCACCAAGGTCTCTTCCACAGCAGCCAGAGACCTGAGACTGTTTGCATAAGGAAGCCTCTATTACTAGAGTGGAAAAGACTGAATGCTCCTTGCTAGCACTGTCTTTGAGTGATTTGTCTACATCAGCAGCCCAGCAACCACAAAAAAGGGTCCAAAACGGCACAGTGAGTGTTGTGGAGGCTCTTCTTCCATTCAGTGGAGAAGGGTCTTTTCTCCAACTCCACAAACACCACCAGTCTCTATAAGCTGAACATGATGCTCCTTGGCACCAACCAGGCCCTTCTTCTCCTTTCCATGATCTCTGAGGGCCTTGGAAGTAGCTAGAATTTAGTTAAACTCTCATCCTTCTAGCTCTTCTTCCTCCTCACAGCCTGTCTGATATATCTGTCTCTCAGTCTTCTTGGGCATGCCCAGAACTAGGGATCAATACACTTTTGGGGTGATCACCCCCCACTTTCACCAGGCTGACATGTCTCAGCCTTAGGAAGGGCAGAGATGGGTAAACTGAAAGTATGGATGAAGATGGGCTCACACTACCCAGCCATCTCTGGGTCCTCTCTTGTACCTCAACAATTTTCTTGTGCCCCTGAACACACTTGGTCCTTCCTTCTACTATGTGGTACTTTCCCAAAAGAATATCACAACCTTATAAAAAAATCTTCCCTGCTTTTTTTCATGCTGAGATTTTCACAGGCCACCAACTCCCCCATGTTGTCTTCCCAATAAGTTTAACATTACATCCCTACAAGCTGATTACCTTTGGGCCATGAATTTCTTCCCTGCTCCTGAGGTGCCTCATTCCTGCTACAGCACAGTGCCCTGGGGGAAACACAAGCTACCGAGTGCAGCCTCACTGGAGTGTGCTGACTCTGTTACCCTGTTTCCAGGCATGGAAACGTGCCTGGCTGTGTGGCAACACACAGGTAGCATGTGTTTCCCAGGTACCTCATAGTTGCAAAGAGGCTATGTATGTATGTATGTGCATATATATGTATGTATGTATGTGTATATCTATATATCTATAGATATATAGATATATTGCTGACATTCACTGCCACACCCACAAGTCTTGCAAAGCTTAAATTCATCTGTAACATAATTATCAGTAAACATCTTTTAGGGCAGCTGACAACTCATAGGGGTAAATCTTGACATGCCAAAGCAGAGGGCATATGAATATGAAAAATATGAAATATGAATGTCATGCCACCAGCCCACAAAACATGCAATCCCTTCCCTCCCACCCAAACCCCTGAACACCAAACCATAGCCCAAGCCAGACTACAGCTCAGCAGCAATTCTGTGGCTCCTGGCGTGCACCTGAGCTACAGGCTTCAGAGATAAATTATCTTCCTTCAGAGTCAATGGTCTTGCTCCTCTTTTCCCTGAAGAACTAATTCAGCTTCATGGGGGAAGCGGACCCATTGACAACATAGTTTGTTAAGATCCAGCAATGATGTGACTGATGTCCCAGGAAAGCCTGCTGAAGGATCAGCTGACATAACCAACACTGATGATGCAGAGGACCAGACCTATCTTGGCCCTCCGGCTCATCTCTGTACAGGTGAAATGATTGTGAATAACTGGTGGTGCTGAAGTGACACACAACCTTATTTACTTTCATTGGAGTTCCCAGAATTGTGCCTTCCAGTTCAGCCCTTTCCACCTGTCCTCACCTGCTTTGCAGGAGGTAGGGCAACTTGAGTGGAACTGGCAGTGAGAATGCCTTCAGACAAGACAGATCTCCCCCTGTGTGTAAACAGAGATTAGATCCACAGATTGCTGAGAAACAGAGAGGCTGAGATGCTGCAATTCTGATTTGATACTTGCTTGGCAGAGAGAAGCTGGTTTATAACACTCCTGTGCCTGCTGCTCTTCCCTGGGGGTTCTCTTTCATCCTCATCCCCACATTTTGCAGGGCATACAAAAGAGAATGTGACCTTCTTTGTGTAATCTCAGCACAGCTGTGGGCAGTATTAGTGCTGCCCTTTAGCTTTAAGAAAAAATTCTTCTGCAATGACAAGCTGATGTTTCTGTTCAGCCAAGGAGTGGCCAGTGCTGTACAATTACAGGCCCTTTCCTGAGCCCACATGCAGCCCATTCAGGAAAATAAGATTATAAGGATTTTTATCAAGTGCTTGAATGTCTGCAAAATAGTATTGCTGTTGTTTGAATTTGGTATACCTCAGCTGGCAAACGTGCATTTCTTTTGCCTACCTTTTTTTTTCCCTCCCATGCTGTGCTTTCTAGACATCTCCCTTTGAATGCTTAACTTTTGGGATCCTTTCTCCTCAGGTGCATGACTAGCCCCCATTTTTTCTTCTTCCTCCCTGCCCAAGCAAGATAGGTTCCTTTCGCATCACTTCTTTGTTCTCTGTGGTATTTGCAACACCCTCCCAGGCTTATATCACCTGTGAATTCCATTCCTCCGGGTTGTGTTTTCCCTGTCTTTTCAGCACCCAGAATGACGAAGCCTTTTGTGCTGCCGTTGCTGCAATTGAACCTGATACTTGAAAGGAGGAGAAAAGGTTGGAATAAACTGCCCTGATGATTCATCCCTGGGGCTGAAAGATTTGCTCCTTTGATATCAGTCCCTTAATCAGAGCTCTGCTATGTTATCTCTGTCTGGGGAGACTTAATTCCTGGCACATTTGGGCTGGTGGAATCCCAGATACCAGAGCCAGTGACTGGAAAAGGAGCACACTACATTCTTCTTCCAGTCTTAGATATGTCAAAGAGTCTTCAAGGTTTGATATTCCAGGGCCTATAACCCCCTTAAGGCAGCCTTTGTCTGCATTTAATGCAACTAAGAAACCTCTAACTTTCTTCCCCCCTGCCAAAATCCATCACCTGCTCTCTCTGTAACTTACACCTTTGCAGAGGTGTCCCAACAGTTTCTTTATGCCTTGTTCTGTGGGCAGCTTTCCCTACCAGCTCACCCTCAACTTGTCTGCCACATCCTCACAAGATACTGAAGACCCTTTCACCATTCCCGTATGAGACTCTGCGCTGATCCACCGATCATGGAGCAAGATGGGTGAAAACCATGGAAGGAACATAGGAAGTGTATCTTGAGCCTAGTCCAATTCAAAGGTCATGGTCAAAACCTAGTATCAAAGTGCTGGATGAGTGGGATGTACTCCCAGGTACTGACAGCTGAACTGGCAGAGGAGCCATGGGGACCTACAGTTTCCTAAATTTGGCTTAAATGGGAATTCTTTGGAAAATTTGCCTAGGGACAAGTTTGGGGAATGTCACACAGGGACCACATCTCTGTAGAATTGGGTGAGTTTTCCAGTGGTGGGAGAGTGTTTTCTCCATATGCACATTTAGAATAAAATGCTATGCATGACACAAAATGGTTGAACATGATTTGAGATTGCAAGACTTCAGACAGTTTGGTGGCACCACCATTAAAAATCCTCATAGCTTTAGTTGAACAGAAGAGGAAACTGTTCAAGTACTAGAAAAAATGTAAGCATTAGAAAAACCCTCCCCTCCTTTCCTTTCGGGGAGAAAATATGCCACAGATGACATTAACAGCAGTTAAGACACATTATTCCAGGGGACTTAGACATGGTGGATCTGGGGTGTAGCCCTGCTGTAACTTCATGTGCAAACTTATTTCTTCAAAGTGAAAACTTATATTGAATAGGGAGGAAACTCCACCTTCCATTTCTGACACCGGACTCCCACATCTCTTTCAGTTGGTGGCACATGCCTGGCATGGACAGACACTTTGGGAAGTGGGAAACCCACAGCGGCATCAGACTGGACAAGAATTTGCTGTGTTTGCCATAACTTGTAGCCATATAGCCAGAGAAACTGCTTTGGCTGGTAAACACAGGTGCCTTTTAAACTTCAAGAGAGAAGGTAGACTGGGCTTTGTGAAGGATGCGTGAGAGCAGAGGAGTCTACTACATTCCAAGAGGTGTTGGAATGAGACTAGAAACAGTAGATGTGGTAATATTGTCCAGGTCTTTTCTTCTGCCTACAGTGATCACACCTTTTTTTGGCAAAATGGGAAGTAAAATCCTACAAGTGAGACCCAGGAGACGTGGGAGTGCTGGCAGCACTGACAGATCATTTTTTCCAATTCCATCTTCCTCTTGGCATCAGTGTCAAACTACAGTTGTCTTTGAAGGCCTAACTGTGTGAAGGGCTCCAGGAAGGATGTATGAGCAGAAAAATCCATCTTATGATAATGATCAACAGCTTGTCCTAAACTGCTTTGTTGGAAACTAAGCCCATTCATTCCTTGGCCCATACATTTTTTCTCACTACACAGATTTTAGAAAAAGGGGAGGGGAGGGGAGGGGAG
>VZRV01002860.1:123087-143915 GCA_013398115.1 Falcunculus frontatus
AAGAGAAGAGAAGAGAAGAGAAGAGAAGAGAGAGAAGAGAAAAAGATGAGGGGACAGAGGGAGAGGATTTAAATGTATATGTATACATATATGTATGGGTGTGGCACAGATTTTAATTTTTACCTTTCACTGATTTTACTGAAAAATTTTGCACAGCAAAAGAAGTTGGGCTTTTATTACTCTGAGTAATTTAAGAGAAGGGGCCCTCTGCAGACTGTTCCCTTCCTTCATGAACTAAAACTGCTCAGCAAGTGAAGTTGTGCCCTAAATTACATTTACAGAAGGAAAAATTGAAGACAGCTAGGAAATACTTACGAATGTTATTTAAGGTTTGCAGACTTCCTAGACCCTCCCCCAGCCTTTTTAGGTAGGTGTTACCATAGATCCCCTTACATCTTTCTGCCCTGAGGGGTCTTAACTTACTTTTTTTGTGGCTCTGGATGGCTGCTAAGCAAAGTACCAGTTCTGACCAGCCTTAGGCTGAGAAAAGAACAATGAAATAAGAGAAAAGGAATCGTTTTCCTTTTCTTTCTTTTTATGATCACCCAAATGAAATTTGCCTATATTCCCTCAGTGGGAAGTTATTTTACCCCTTTCAAAATTTTTCAGCCCAGTATGACACACCTAAAAACCCCAAAAAGCACATTTATGATTTTTTGGTATAAATTCTCCTTTCCCCTGTCTAGTCTCAGTTCAGCAAGGTCATGTGTGTTAGTGGGGGGAAAAAAAACCCTTTTCTGGTGCAGACTCATTAACAACATTTATAAAGAGTACAAGGTCATTGTGACACCAGGCAAGCACATGGATCTGACTAGATTACAGCACAGTCTCACAGAAAGCAAAGAAAAAATGTAGAAAATCATCAGTCACCAAAAGAAAAGTCTTCTGAGAAAAATATGGTGCTTTAAGAGAAGCAAATTCAAGTTCAAGTTACAATTAAAGAATTAACATGCTGGATGAAGTGGTTAAAAGGGCAACAGAGTGGTAATGTTGCAATGGGGAAATGTTTTAGCTACTTTGCTTCTTATCCTTCAAACTGCATTACTTTTCCAATTTTTTGCTCTTAAAATGTCTTTTGATTACGCCATTACTATCATTAGTGATCACAACAACCCTGCAAATGTTTAAACAAAGCAGGGCATTTGCTTGAGGCTTCAAAAAAAGGGAGAAATATTAGAAAACCATACTATCAAAGCCTTTTTCTTAAAACAACTGTTTTAACAATCTTTGCATAATTAACCAAAACCACATTCAGCAAGTTCAAGGACTGAAAAGCACACTTTTTAAAAAAGACAACTTGGGCAGAATCAAATACCTGTTTGCCAACATTAGTAGCTGTGGAAAGAGACTGTATGGCCCAAAAGGACTCGGGAGGGTTGCCGGGTTCTCACCTGCAGTGCAGGCACCTCTGGGGAGAGGTGCTCCTCTCACACCCCCCGAGTGGACTCTGGGGAGGCGAAGCTTCCAAGGAACTCAGTGCTTTCCCGGTACAGTGGTAGCAAGAAGGGCATCTAAACCACGGCAGCCCGAACATCCGCAGCTCTGCCAGCCAAACAGGAATGCACAAGCAGTGAGACTTCTCCTGGTGGCATCGGCTGCACTGTCACTGAGCAGGCTGCTGGGCAGAGCTGCACCAACAAGTGGTGAATCGCAAGGGCTCAGACTGTGACCAAATATCCAAGTCTAGTCAGGTTGCTGTCAGCTTTAACTTTCAGTTCTCGCTCTACTATGTCCACGCCGTAGATGCCAAGCCTTGTTTGCAGGCTAGCTGCCATGGGACACTGACAGAACATAGACATCTCAGAATCAGTGTCTTTATTCAGACCTGAGCTCTTTCATCTGACCCGCTCTGAGTCCTTCTTCAGGAGAAACTAATATCCCTGAGGGACCTGCTCTAGAGGCTCACCTGGCAAGTGACAGGCTACTGTTTCACTGCTGTGACTGCTGGAGAGTTCAGTGCCATCTCTGAGGAAGCAAAGGACTTAGCTGTTAATGAAAGATCACGGTACTGACACGCTGTGAAGAATTTACCCTCTTTTTGGTGGAGTGTGCTTACAGTTTCATGGTACAAAAGAGTAGACAAAGGTTGTTTAAGATATCAGAAAGCCCTCTGAACCAAGAGCATGAGTCTGGGAGTCCTTTCATGGAGATCATTGTCAGATAACAGTGAGTATTTGGGCCCAGTCTGGAATTAAACAGTACCAAACCAACCAGGCTCGGTTTGATGCCAAGCCACCTCTGTGTCACATGTTTAGTGGGGGACATAAGCTGCTCCCTCAGGGGTGCTGCTGCTCTGAAACCACAGGGAGTGAGGCCCTGAGGTTCCCTCAGCTCCCCTGCCCCTCCATCCCCCTTCTGCCCCCAGGGAGGTGACTCCCTCTGTGCTGCTCCACCCACTGGTCCAGCCGGGCGGGCGGCTCTGCTCCCAGGAGTGACACCACCCTCCTCCCTGGCTGCTGCCCAGAGGGACTTTGTAGTGCAAGTGACTCTGCTGGTTTATTATGGCCTCTGGGCACTCTGTAGGAAAGATCCCGGACACCTTCAGAAGCAGCTGAAATCAATGAGATCAAGTGTGAAGTGCTCAGGCAGCGAAACTCCCAACAGCTACACAGACACCCACTGCCACCCACACCAGCACCCACACCATGTTTTCTGCCAGGTCTTCAGGTTCAACAATCCTAAGAGAGATGTTGATACCTTCCAGGTCTGCTACCTTGGTTTCATACTCTAACTGCACCTAAGGCCATGAAAACTTGAACACCAACATATGGTAACAGGTCAGGCATGAGTAAGGAGAGCATAACATTCTCCTTGACTGGTGGCACTGGAGCTGCCCAGTGGGGTCCCAAGCTCTGTACAGCTCATATGACTGGTGCTTAATCAGCTAGGGCCTGAGGGCAGATGTGAGGGACAGTGATCTCAGCTCTTGTGGCACTGCAGCTCTGAAATGTAGAATGATTCAGAAGGGAGACATGAGCCAAAGCCAAATTGTAGAGGCTGTTGCAGCATAATTGACATATTCAGGATGTTTTTGGGTTTCTATTGAGGCAGATGTGCTCAAAAGCCCTTTTTTGTTTTAAGCTTTTCATGTGAATTTAACATAAAAACCTGCCGTTCTTGTGCAGAGATATGTCAATCGCTGCAGTTTGTAAAGTAAAAATGTGTTTCATGCAAACAGAAAACATAAAACTCAGTGTCAAGTTAAAGAGACTCTAGCCAGGTCCTTAGCTCCCTCCAGTCTGCACCTCATGGGAAAGTTTCTCTACCGCCAGGGAAGCCAGGACTAGTGACCTGCCATGGGGTACAGAGCAGCACCAGCCCTGGTAGAAGTGGTGTTCTATGTCCTTTTAAACCGATCTAAATTCTACTTCCTATTTCTTTTACTTTTCCCCACCTGTCTGTCTCTTCTCCCTGCTGATACTTGAACACTCACAGCAAGCAGGTGCCCCTCTCTGGCCTGCTGGGCAGGTACTGGGATGCTAGCCCAGGCTTGGGATGAAAGCAGCAACAAGCATTTGTGAAGTAATGAGGTACAGAGGGGTGAAAGGACTGTCCATTTGAAATAATTTTACACTTCTGTGGATGGGCACCTTCAGCTCTGAGCTTCTGATGGGAGGCATGCATGTGTCCTGGTGCCAAAGCAGGGCTGGTTCTAGCAAGAAATATTTTAATTAACTCTGGGACTTCGGTCTCTCTATTGAGAAACAGACATTAGTGAGAGACCCACAGTGTCTTTTGAGATTAAACTAATAAAATTTTCCTAAATACAGGTAGAGCAAAACCTGCTGATGAGAGTGGATCGAAAAAACCCCAATCTGCAGGCACATAGCTGAATTCTGTAGCTCACTCACTTACCTTTAGTTATTTAATGAACAGCTCTGCAGGTGCCTGTCCCCCTTGGGTAGGCCATATGTCAGGAAACATCAGCTAATCCTGTCTTAAAGGAAACTCTTCATCTTTATTCCAACCAACCTGCAGCAACCTGGCAAAAGCCACAGCGAAGGCTACGCAAATGAAAGGATGTGCCTTTGAAAGGCCATGGGCAAGCAAATCTGTTAGCTGTGGACCTTACATATGATCTTTTCCTAGCTCCACAGTGAAAATGTCTCCGCTGGCTGTCCCCCACAGAGACCAGCCAGCTGAGATTTCTGAGCCTGCTCTGCAAAGTGAGATCTGATGTTGGATGTGACTTGCCCGGTGTTTCTGAGTTTGCTCTGGCACAGGCTTGTTGAAGGTGGGCCAAACACATTTTCAGCTGGCTCCCTCGAAGGCCTGTATGAAGGAAATTCCTTCTCAGTTTCAAAAAAAAAAAAAAAGAAAAAGAAAAAAAGAAAAGAAAAAAAGGAAAGGAAAAAAAGTGTGTTCTAGCCCCCAGCTCTAATTCTTACTCATTTTCCCCCCTGTTCCATCTCTCACATCTGCACCAAGAGTGTGGGAAGTGCTGCCAGGTCAGTAGGGGATGTGTGGGGGTCTTGGGGAGGGGGTGTCAGCGTGACACAAGCCACAAAGTGAAGGTCTCAGAACCCTCCCCATAACCTCAGGCCAGGGTGTGGGTTTGGCCGGCATGGTACAGAGCAGCTCAGCACCAGATTTCCCTCCTGTCCTCTCCCCCGTGATGGAGACTGCCTGGGATGTGTTCTCCCAAAGCAGTGAACAGCTGTCTTGTACAGCACATCTGTACTCACGGGATTTTGAGGCAGGGCAAGCTCAGCAGAGCCCAAAGAAGCCAGCAGGAGGAGTTGTCCTGGGGCTCCGGGTCAGACCCTGCTCAGGTGTGACTGAGGAACCTGCAGAATGGGAAGAATTCAGAGGGGACATATTTCAGCCCTGATGCCATGTGCGACTTTCCCTCCCCCCTGCTCTGTCCCCACCCCACCGATCAGCCTCTTTAACATGACAAAGAGCCCGGAGGAGCGGGCCACGGTGAATATTGCGGTCCCGGGTAGGGAATGACAGGCTATAAAGGCCTGTCTGCGCTTCGGGGCTACCTCAGCTTGGTGGCGAGACCTGTCCCCCGAGTGAGGGTGACATCTGTAGTAAGGTGCGGGGTCCGCCCCTTCAGCTGCTCCCCATGTGCGCACACCTGGCGCTGCCCCCGTACCAGGCGTATCCCGGCGGGGCTGGCATGGGCTACCTGGAATTTTACTGGAACTCGGCTGGGGACGCCGAACAAGCCCCCACAGCGGCCGGGCCAGCGGGAGCCGCCGGGGCCAGGCAGTCTCCGGAGGCAGGAGGGAAGAGGCACACGGCAGGTAAGGCCTTTCAGCTAAATCCTGGAGCTGATCCCCAGGGTACCTCCGGTCCCAGGTCAGGCTCAAATGACTTTGAGCGAATTTCTCTCTCTCCCTGCCTTGGTTTCCTAGTGTGTGACCTAGGCAAACTGCGGTGTGGTAGGCAAGGAGGAGGGGTGACCTTGGCCAGTCACACCACTTTTCCATGCTCCTTTTCTTGGGTGACTGGGAACCGGTTTCCTAAAGCTCACCAGAGCCTGCAAGAGTTGAGGCACTGTCAGGTCTGTGCTCCAGGCCGAAGGGCAGTGTGACAACTTGGTTTTATGGAAGTTCACCGTATTTGGGGCAGGAATGTCTGAGCATCCTTTTAGTTAAACGCTGTCATGTGTGCTGTCGAGAGAAACAGATCCTGGAGATACTTCTTGTGGCATCCCTTATCCCCTTACAAACTCCTCGCACCTTTTATGTGCTTATTAAACATGAGCCAAGGCCTGCTCTGAATCTCACTGGGTGCTGGGAGATCCGCTCCTTTAAATCTAGCATTGTTACTCACTTCTTCTTTCATTTTGCCGTTTTCCTCTATTTCCTTCTCCTTTCTGTGCTCTTGGTGCTTTGCCTTTCCCTTTTTAACCAAAAAGTCCTAGGCCTCACGGCTGTGACATTTTCTGTTCCTGCCATTCCTCTTCCATTCCAGTGAGTGGCAATAGAAGAGCTGATAAAAGCAGGTTTTCGCCCAGCCCCACATTATGGTCAGCAGGGTAACACTCCTCTAGCAAGGTAAAGGGGTGGGAGGAGAGCCAGGTTTTGGGGTGCCACTTTCAAGCTGTCATTTGCTATAGAAAGCTACAGGCTCAGGCAGAGTGACTATGGCTACTTGGAACGTGGCTACCTGCCATGTAATTCAGAGGAAGGCTTGGTTTCTCTGCATGCTGCCTGCCCGACAAAGGCAGCAGGCAGATGGGCTCCTTTGTGCCCCCGGTGAGCCTGGTATACAGGCTTAAACCCCATCCTCAAACACTGTCCTCTGGTACCTCTCTCAGAGAGAGCCCAGTTGTGGAAGTCAAGGCCTACAGATGTCAGGGGCTTGTGGGAGTGGGTCTATCACAGGCTTTCATGTTCATGTCTGTTGCACTGTTGTTTGTGTTTCTTGCTTCTTCTCTTCTTTACTGTCTCCTTGTGGGAGAGAGAGCACTTTTGTCCTGAGCTCGAGCTGCACATGATATATTTCATGGGGGTTTGGGATGACAAGCTGAGCAGGAACCTGGGGGGGCTTTAGTTCTAGTGCCTTGCTGTGGTTCCTGCCTAACAGGAGACTTTCCTGTTTTCCAAGCCCATGTTCCCAGCATACTCATTTCTTACCTATAAGGTTTTTACTGCACAGTCCGCAGGAGCCACACATCCTGTGATCCCACATGAAATTTTAGCTTCCCATGCAGCCAGGTCACGGATGTTCAGCTTCCTCAAGGCTCTGCAATCTAGCCCCATGCACATAACACCGCAGGCCCTTGCACTTCTTCTGCTGACAGCCTCTTCCTGCTTGCAGAGACAATCCCTTTGCAATCCTCATGGCCCTGCTCCCCAGTGCCAGAAACCTGCCCCACCACACCCCTGGCTGCTCACCCAGCCCCTGCTGTGGGTGGTATCATCTCCTAGGGATGGCAAATGGCCCCGAGCAGGCAAGCCTCGAGTGGCAGGCACCACAGAGACAGGCATGGCTCTGTAAGGAGAGTAACAAGGGGAACACTACCACCCATGTGGACACCTTTCTGAGGTCCAACAGCACCCCAAGGCTTTTGAGTGATTGCTTAGTAGGCTTTCAGCTTAGGACAGAAGAAGGAAAGGTTTTGTAGGGTGGGTGGGAGGCCCATTCTTGCGGGGGACATCAGTACTTTGCACTGGACATATGTTCTGGAGGTTGAGGAGGTGTCTCAGTGTCGCAGCTCTCAGGGTTACTGGTAAGGAGGTTGGGAGACATTGGCTGGGCTCAGTAGTCAGAAGGTGTGTACTGAAATGGCACTGCCCCATTCACTGCACTTCCAGTAGGAGGAGAGGGGATGGACCATGCAGGACAATTTGCAGAGGGGTAGCTGGAGGAGGGAGGGATGGGCAGATTCATCATTGTAGTGACTGGCATCACAGCCCTTCAGTCAGGGTTGGCCTGAGAAGGTCTCAGGCTCTCTCAGACCCCAGTAATCTGGCATCTGACACATTTTCTTACTCCTGCAGCCCGAATGACTTTGCTTCTTGGCAGCTACTAGTCTTCACTAGTAGCCCAGATTGTTCAGGAAGCTTTTCCTTTAGGTCTTTAGCTCAACTTTGTTATCAACAGAGACCCCTTAAGACATGTACCAGGACAGATGAGAAGGGCCTTGAATGCCTTCCTCTGCACTCTTGAATTTTGTCCCCTATGTCCCTGGCACAGGATTACTGGCTCCTTCCACCTGTTTCACGCTTCCACCGTTCCTCTCTCCCTCTCCTCCTCTATGTGAAATTTCTCTCCTTTGTTCTTCTCTCACCAAAAAGCCCCTTTCAGGCAAATAGGTCCCTCCACCTCCACGTGTTTGCAGCAGTAGCACAGTCTGTGGTGGGAGACAAAGGCAAACAGGACTGAGCCAATATCCAGTGCCTGATGCTCTCCACCTGCTGCCCTCACTGTGAGCACTGGCTGCTCTGCCCCACTGTACACCCTGGTCAGAGGTTGTTTTCTCTCTATTGAGTACCTTGGTATTGCTAGGCAGGCAGCCACCAACCCAGAGCTATACTTGCAGTCATGACAAGGCCTTTTTACACCACACTCAGACTGAAATATTACTGAGGCCTTCTGGAGGAGGATAGTTCACTGGGAACCAATGTTCACCACTCTTGCACCACTCCCTGCCCCGACTTTTCTGCCTGGCAAAAGGGAGCCACGAGCATCGCAGAGGGGACTGAGCTGGGAAGCTGCTCGCTCGCAGTGTGCTTGTCTGTGTTCACAGATCCATGAAGAAAGGAGGGTCACACAAGCCTTTGCTTCAGGAAAGCTCCTGTTGGGTAGGCAAAGAGCTCTACAGCAGGCAGGGAGTGTGCTCATACCCTTACAGCTAAACGTTTTGTCTCTTACCTTTTCTCATTGTCTTTTTATTTACAGAAGTATCCCCAGCTTCATCTAGTTCTGGGAATTTCAGCCAATTCACACCAGATTCAGCCACCAGTCCACATTCGTCGTCCTCATCCCCACAGCCTACAGCTAAGTCTCAGAAGGGCAGAGAATATGGTGTGGAGGGGCCGAGGAAGACCAAGAGCCGTACAGCTTTCTCCAAGGAGCAGCTGCAAACCCTGCACCAGCGCTTCCAGAGCCAGAAGTACCTCAGCCCCCAGCAGATCCGGGAGCTGGCTGTTGCCCTGGGGCTCACCTACAAGCAGGTGAACACAGAGACTTTGACCCACAGTATATTAATCTCACAGTGGCTGAGTGGTCACATAAGGAAATGACAGGATGGAAAGATGAGTCCCCAGCAGGGACTGAGACAAAGGTGCCAGCTAACAGTTGCTCCCCTGCTTATTCATGCCCAGAGATCAGAAGTACTTTTGCAGATAGAGGGGTCAGTGGCACCTCATTTGGGCCTCCCAAGCTGGGGGTCAGTTAAGGGTTCTGTTGCCAACACCTGTAGTAGAATTGCAAACCCAGTGATGAATATGTTGTTTGCCACAGTCTCTACCCTGGGCCTGACAGCACTTCACAGATTTTTCCATGCACTGTGAACTTCACAGAAACCCTGGCATGCATCAGTTCTCTGAATCATGGGGCTGCGACACGCTGAAAGCTCTTGCTAGCGTCTCCCAGGGCTTATCTTGTCCAAAATCTAATAATGTTCCACACTCAGCACTGCCTGGCTGCTTGACACCTGCTCCCCACTCCGTGTAGATGCTGCTAGGTTCACACATCACTGCCCTTTAGGGTCTCTGCTGATCTCCAGGTAGGTTGCATGTAGTGAAATGATGCTGCCTCAAATAATGCCTTCCTAAAGCAGAGGGGGCTGGGCAATGGGGCACAAGAGCTCGCAGTTACAAGTCCAAAATCTGCCTGGAATATGGATCTCAGAGCTGGGCATGATGGCCTGAATGCCCTGGGACTAAAAAAGTTATATGTGCAGTGCAAGTGCTCACATACAGCACGCACTGAACTGGTTCTGTCAGGAACAAGACAGGTGGGACAGCCTGCTCTTTCCTTCAATCCACATCCCTGCAAAGGCTGCTTTCACAGCGCAGACACAGCCCGGGGGGAAATGGCCCTGGAATTTGCCTCAGCAAGGAGCTTTGAATTTGGGTACTGCTGGGTACAGGGAGCAAGTCTGTCCCTTCTCTTTTCACAAGTATGCAGAAACAGTGTCTTAGAAGTTCGCCTGTAGTGCAGGGGGCTTGTAGAGGTGGTGGTGGATCTGATTTACACCACTCATTCACCTCCATGATTGGAATGAGTAGATTTGTCACAACTATCACTGTCTCTTGACACAGAGCCACCCCCTCCCCCATCACACAGTTACACTAGCCACCTGCTGAGGCTGCTAGACAGACCTCTCCCCGTGGCAACAACCCCCAGGAGTTCTTAAAGGCTTTTATCTGCTGCTGCCCATGTATCTCTGCCATCTGGTCACTCTCCCTCTGGTTCTTCCTGCTTGTGAATTTGGTAACATTTGTTCTTCCCTCGCTTTTGCTGACATTTTCTCTGCTCTCCCTTCCCCACACAGGTGAAGACTTGGTTCCAGAACCGGAGGATGAAGCTGAAAAGGTGCCAGAAGCACAGCCTGTGGAGTGAACGGGCTCAGTGCCTCACACAAGTAAGAACACAGCACATGGCTGGCTCGTCATGGCTCTTTTGTGTGGGCAGATCAGTCCTGTATTTTTTCCACGGGGGCAACTTAAGCATACGAGTGTCAGTGTACCCGGCCTCCTGCTTTGCTCAGCACAGAGGCACAGACTTGGCATGACTCTCTGTGTACTGCAGGTAGCCCAGCAGTGGGCTGACTATGCCACAGAAATGTTTCCAGGGAAAAGCTGTTTTTCTCCTATGTATATATAAATACATATATGATTGTGTATCCACCCCATAGCTATGGGAATGGACATAGTTCTTCTTGCCCTCCATGCCATTGCTGTTGGTGAAGAGACAATATGAAATGTGAAGGGCCAGAGTCCCAGTATGTGCCAGGCCTGTGGACACCAGTGGAGAAGCTTTGTGTTCTGACCCACTGCCTTTCCCTTTCAGAATGGCTTCCAGACCGGTACCTACCTGGACGTGCACCCCAAATTCCACCAGGGCTATCCCATCACTGCAGCTGGCAACATCCAAACCATGCCTGCCCCCCGTCAGCACTATGGAGCAGGGCAGAACGCTTACACAATCGTGACCAGCGAGGATGGAGGAGTCTTTGGCAAAGGCGGGGGGACCTGTAGTGTCCAGCAGACAGTGGGCTTCATTGCCCAGCACAAAGTAGACTTTTACCACAGTTATCCTGGCAGTGTGGAATATCCAGGCTCAAAGACAGGTGATGGCTGTAATTATCACCACTCAGCCACTATGGGGGCTCCTTTCCCAACCACTGCCAGCCATCATCTTTATCACTCCTAAGCACTGTGGATGTGGGGTACTTGGGCAGCCAGGAATCAAATGTTATTCTCATCTCTCCCTTTGTTATTCGTGTGCCTTCCACCCCAGGGACACCTTGTAGCTAGAGCCTGTTTTGGCATCCAAATATGTGCCTGCAGACACACAGCCCTGCAGAGACCGGTTTTCCCAGGTACTCAAACACAGCCCTTCCTTTCTGTGCCCGTACACGTGCACACACACACACACACACACACACTCCTTCCTTGATTAGCACAGGCAACCAAGCTCCCTTATAGCAAAACCCAAGGTCTGGCTACCCAGCTTATGCCCTGGATCTTGTAACTTGTCTTAGAGGAAGCACAGATTTCTTTGGGGATCTCATTTCTATGTATCGCTGTACAGTTGTGTGTACATAACACATGAAGCCAGGGGCTATATGGAGAGGTGCTGGTCACGTACCTCTAACTGAAGTTGGAGAAGTTATCCATGTGCCAGTTATCCATCTGAAGTGTACACCATCCATTCTGTGTATCAGCCATGAGGTAGAGTGATGCAGTGTCTTAATGAAGGGAGATGTGACAAGTAGCTTGCAGAAAGGCTGGTAAGATTGTTTTATAAGCCCTTCCTTCTAGTCTGTATCTTGCTGTGCCTCCCCTTGAGAAAACCTAACAGTGCATTCAATTTGGCAAATAAAAAAAGATTTTTAAGATTTTTATTTTTAAGATGCATTATGTATTTTTCTGTATCTCTCTTCTCACTGCAATAGAGCATTGCAATATAAAAACCAGATGGAACATAAATAGCCATAGCAACCATAGGCCATTGTTATTTGATGCTGAAACTATAATCAGAAAATTTTCCGTGTTATTAGTGGATCAGCTTCATGACTCTTGGCAATGCCAGGTATCTTGAGTCAAAGAAACAGGTGAGTAACTGTCACCCACCTTAAGAATTTTCCCTACCCAGCAATATTGAATACGAGGACTGTCATGGAGGTACTATAATTTCTAAACTTATGACTATGTAAGTGTCTAAGTACCTAAAAACAAATGTGTAGCGAAGTATATGTAATAACAGGCCTCCAGTTCCCTGAGTCACAGGTTTTCTGTCACTCTTTTTCTGTCACTCTTTGATGATGACAATTAATTTCTCTTAATGCAGTGAAGTAGCTGCCATGGTTAAAAAAAATAAGCATAAATGAAGGCAGTGATTTCTGTGGCTGGAGTAATAAGAGGCATGGTCTTCTCTTGGCAAAGCTGATTTTTGTGCCTCATAGCTGTTTGTTCCCTCTCCCACTCCCTCATGCAGACACTGTTTGACTCTACTGTAAATTGTATGGTGTGCTGACTTTGGCTGTGTTTGTTCATCCTCTTCACAGTATCTAGGATGGGGCTGTGCTTTGGATTCGTGCTGAGAAGGGGAATGATAATACAGAGATGTTCTCATTATTGCTGAGCAGGGCTTGCACAGTGTCAAGGCCTTTTCTGCTTCTTGTTATATCCCTGACAGCGAGAAGGCTGGGGGTGCACAAGGAGTTAGGAGACACAGCTGGGACAGCTGACCCCAACTGACCAAATGGATATTCCATCCCATATGGCATTGGGCTCAGTGAAGAAAGCTGGGGTAAGGAAGAGGGAGACATCCAGAGTGATGACATTTTTCTTTCCGAGTAACCATTACATGGGACTGGGCCCTGTTGTCCTGGAGGTGGCCTGCCCGTGGCAAGGGGTGAATTAATTCCTTGTTTTGCTTTGTGTGTGTGTGGCTTTTGCTTTACCTATTAAACTGTTTTTATCTCAATCCACGAGTTTTCTCACCTTTACTCTTCTGATTCTCTCTCCCATCCCAGTGGTGGGGAGTGATCAAGTGAGTGGCTGCATGGTGCTTATTTGCTGCCTGGCATTGGACCCTAACACGTGGCCAGCATGATTTGGGGAAAGATAAGGCCTTTTGGATGGTGAGTCATATAACCTTGGCACAGGCCCCACCCCTTCCCCCTACAATCAGCAAGTGGCTAATGCTGGGAAAGACTGTTCTTGGAACAATCTGAGGGGTGGGAACAATTAAGCCAGCTGAAAAGGGGCTGGTTGACATCGGAGGGTGGACTACAATAGCAGCAATTATCAGGGCTCTCACACCAGTATGAGGATATTTCTCAGTTCTTCTTGAGCCAGTGGTGGTGTTTACTTACCTGAATATCATCTAAAGCCTTTCTATGCCAACCCATCAAAGGCTGCTGCAGGTGAAAACAGTTGAGCTTGCGATTCGGTCCTCACTAATAATTCTCTGGAAAAGGAGTGTCATGTCATGCCCTGCTGCTTCAGAGATGCTTTAGGCCAGGCGGGATTTTGCTGTGGAGGCTCTGGGACTGGCTTGCAGAAAGCTGCTCTCTGTAAGAGCAACAGTTGTGATCTCCCTGCTACTGACCTTCAGCAAAGTAGTGCTAACAAACACTGTCAAACCTTCCAGTTTCCTCAGAGACACAAATTTTTTCAGAGGTCATCATTCAAAGACAGACCTTATTGCCAGAGGTGGTTATGGAATCCAAAAGCCTGCAGCAACTCCAACAGGCAAGTAAGCAGCTTGCAGGATGGGAGGTCATTGATGTCTGCTGGATCAGGAGCTGCATTCCCAACGTCCTGTGTAAAAACAGCAGGAATGCAGCTTCTGTTAGAGGGAGTCCCTCAGCCCCGGACAGCCAGAGGGACACTGGGGACTTGGTTTCTTTTCTGGTCTTTCTCTAGCGTCTAAGCAATGACTCAGATGGATCTTGGGGTTCACCCAAAGCAGAAGTCTCAATGTTGTGATTTGTAAAAGATTTAATGGTTTGGACACTGTCCAGCTGCTAGAGAGCAGATGGAACTTGGTCAAATACGAGAAATTATTCTAGCCTGGTTGTGAAAGAGATTCACAGAAACGACCCGAGGGTGCTCTTCAAAATTTTGGATAGCATGAAGATAAAATGGCCCTCACAGGTAGGAAAAAACTCGGAGTTGAGGTTTCTCATTTTTTGGGGGTTTAGTTTTGGGGTTTTTTGTGGGTTTGGCTTTTTGGGGGAAGGGGAGGGTTGTTTGTTTTTTTTTTTCATGTCCAAGTGTCATGATTTGGAGTCCTTCATGCCTCATGACTATTCAGCATCAGCCAACATGCTGCTGCCCTCTGATGACAAGAGACGTGTGGAAACGCTTGACTGAAAATTTCTGAAACCCTGTTAGCTCAGCCTTCGAGTCATGTGGTATCGTTAGATAACTAAATATGTTTACATATGCCTGTAGGGAAGAGCCTATTAAAGCAAAGATCATGACTTTTATCTGCACTGGAGAGACAACTGAAGCTGTGAGCCCTTGCTCATGGGTCACTCAGAAGAAAGATGTAGCTTGTAAAAAACATTGCTGCAGGCCACACTGACATGGAGAGCAAGGAATGAGTTTGCTCCCACCACTCTACCTGCTTGGTATTTTGCCTGTGGGACAGCTGGAACCCAGTGAACTACAGAATAAAAACCTGGTCTACATAATCTGTACTAGATCAAATTTCTTCTGTATAGGTGGGATTCTCTGCATCACTGGAACTACATCTGCAGCTTTGATAATGGATTTGTCATTGACAGCTGGAGTTTTGTCGCTGCAGAGATACTGTGAATGTGCAGTATATTCCCACAAGCTGTAATGCATATGAAGAGTTCCAAATCATCTTACAGCTTGATCCTAAAAAGATTTGCTGGCAAGGCAAATCATGTTTTCAGTGTGTAGAAATCACTGTTACACGGCACAATCACGAGAAGCAGCAGTCTTAAGAGAGGTGTAATGTATCCTAGCAGAAAGAGCTTTTGCTGGCATGCACTTACTTCCTCTGAGGAACTGATACAAACACTTCTGTATGAGACTGGAGACACCTGCATCTCCACCAGTTTTGGTAGCAGTGCCCAATTACCTGTGCAGTTGTTTCACATGGTGATGTGATTCAGGCATGTGAAGGTAACAGAAGAGAGCAAGAGTGGAAAGGCTGAGTCCTGCTTAATTCCGCAGACTCTAGAAACACTTTATGAACTACTAGGAGTCCTTTCCAGCTCACCTTCCAAAACTCCAACAGCAGCTCCACATGTTCCCTCCAGCTACACGTGCTTGCCAAACCTGCACACAACCCAGGCTGAGCAATTAGGGGAGTAACATAGCCATGAGGGAACACTCAATTTTCACAGAACACTCCCATAATACATGGAGTAACACAAACCACAACATGCAGAGCAATCATTCTCAGCCCCAGGGCTGTTTTAGCAACAATATCTGTTTCCGCAGAAGGACAGCTGCCAGCAGAGTACTGGCTATCTTCTTATCCTTGCAGCAGACACATGGAAAAAAACCCATACCAAGCAACACAGGTAAACTGCAGCAGGCATCCTCTGCAATTGTTCTGCTAAGATCTGTATACCTTATTACTTTAGAACTAAAGATTGCATCTTAAAAGAACGGTAAAAACATAAGCTGCTAATTTTAAAGCTGAAAGACAAAGCATAGTGTCAGGAAAATTAAACCACAAACACTAGAAGTTTATGTTCAAAAAGGAGACAGAGGACTCCTGTAACTTTATTCGAATAAAGGGAGAGGTCATGGGCATTTCCCATGGGGTCTCTCAAATTGTTAGGAGGACACAGACTCCTTTTTGTCCCAATTTCCCGGCTGCATTTCCCTTTCTCTTTCCCTATTGGCTGAGGTACTTGAGAGGTACAGACTTCCCAAACTGTTTAATACAAACCCCCCTTCTAATGTATAAACCCCCCCCTCCCCCATTCTTGTGTGTCTGTTCTTTTTTTCTAAATCCAGGCATTAGTACAGTCTTGAGTAACAGTCTGTGCCAATTTAGTGGAATTCTTATGGAATTTATGGTTTCTCCCATTGCTTCTTTCACCTCTCAGTATCTGGCTTTATCTACCAGCAGGCCCACAGTTTGTTTGTAAAGACACCTCCTTCTCATTCCTTTCAGTAGTATGTATGACTTTTATAGGTGTATGGTTCAGCTTTATTTTTTCAAGGCAATTGTTGAAATTAATACTATTGGCTAGAGAATTACCCAGAATGCATACACACTGATATTGGGATATGAATCTCCCAGCCAGATGAGAAAGGATCTGTTCTATAATACAGAAAACCACATGAACCTGGCATTTCCCTGCTTCCGGGCCAGATTTACCTTTTTGTGCTGTTTTAAGGTTGGCAGCCCACACATATAAAGTGACTCATTCTTTTGTCCTCCTCTACACAGGCTCATTCCGCTGCTCTTCTCTCCTTCCTGTACCTATTGTACCCGGCCTCGGGAGCAGAGGATTGCAGCATTGCGAAAGGAAAGAGGGGATATGCTTTTGCATCCACACACCAGGTTCTGTTCAGCAAAGGAGCTGTAGCAGTTTGAGCCCGAGCAGTCAGCTGCCGGTTTAGCTAATAATTGTGCTCAGTGGGAGTACCCACTGAATTGCCCCTTTCAGACAGATAAAGGGCTTCAGTGGTGTAGTGTACTTTAAAGAACCTGGGATTAAACCCAAACACAATTTCTGCTAGTTTAGAGGATGTCTCAATAGCAACTTGGTTCTGGTTTTGTTTCAGTGCTGGAGGCAGGAGATTCAGTTACTTACTCACAGACTTCTGTTGCCATTTGAGGTCAGAACAAGAACCTCAAGAAAGCTGCAGATTTAATTAAGCAGGATTCCAGGCCCCCAGTTGTGACCTTCTGGAGCACCGGCAGGAGGCCACACCATCTCTAGGACACTTTCCTTTGCTCCATCCTCATTCTTCAACACTTTTTGAAGCATTGCTGTTTAAGGGCTAATATAAGCATGTTACAGGGCTGCACATCCCCTCAGCTTGTTCAGTTGCTGAGCCTGAGAGCCTCCCCCCGCCCTCCTTGCATTTGGCAACACACCTGCATATTAAAAACAGGCTGATAGACTTCTGTGACTTATTCCTTTTAAACAATTGCTTGATCCCACCCCTGGGAAAAACACAGTAGGGTTAGTTTTTTCCTCCCTTTCCTCAGTACTGCAGGTCTAACCTGTGTAGAATAACCACTCTCGCAGCAGGCTGTTCCAATGCAAGTTGGTGACATCGTTACATTAAAATAAAGTAATTTATTTCAATTCAAAAAACTTTGTAAGAACATTAAGAACATTGAACAGAACAGCAGAAACAGTAATAAAAGACAACATGCACATAACATAAAACATGCTTGGTAACACTGCAATAAACCACACTTTATGAAAAATTATTCTGCAACAACAAACATTCACCTCCTTTGCAGTGGAAGCTCTGCTGCGAGACACACAGGGCAAGAATCAGAGATCACCTGCTAGAGAGGCAGCAAAGAAGGTGAGACTTTAACAACAAGCAGGCCTTAACAACCTCTGCTGCTCACAGCTAGGACATTGCACACTGGCCTCAATGAATGAGGTTCAATCAATACCCAAAGCATCTCAGCCAAGGGTTAGCTATGAGCAGACAGGCACACTTGAACAGAAAACTAGCCCCAGGCAGCAAGGTGCTGGGCCCCTCCAGTAGTTAAAACAGGAATAGTGGAGGAGGGGCAAGAAAAACTAATAAAATCTGTATCCCTGAGTCAAGACCCTGGAAATCCCATGGGTGAACACAAAAGATGGGAGAAAAAACTACTCAGACCTGAGACTCATACCAACTCTGGGTCCCCATGGGATGCCAAGGTACCTGGCATTGATTCTGTATGGGAGAGCTTGAAAATGGTGTGACAGTGTCAGAGGTGCTCTGGAAGTTGAATGCATCTTCTACCTCCACGCTGACATAATCTAAACTGTCAAAGTAGCTGTGATAGAAGTTCATTTGCTGGCTTAATAAACCCATGGTTTGCTGGGTATTGCAGCTTGTCCCACCTTTTCCAAAGAGCCCCTCTTCCTCCACAGACACGAATGAGTACAGGTTCTGCCCATTCCCGTAAGTCTGTCCGCTGCTGTGAGCCTGGTGCGCGTTGGGCACAGCCTGAAAGTTCCTGCCGGCGCCGACGGGGAAGACCTGGTGAAACGTGGGGGCTAGATCCACGTATGCAGCCTGATGAACCCCATTCTAGGAGACAAAGAAAGTCGTTCAATAGTGCAGAACCACACCAATGGCCCATTCTTTTGGATGGCTCCTCCTTTCTCCCCCAGCTCCTCCTCCAAGCCGAACAATAGCGCCTTTTTCATGCCCATTGTCCTCCCCATAGACCAGCAACAGCAGAGATGACCGGCTCTTTCTGCTAGTAATCTCCAGCTCAACGTGTCTAGGAACACCACGCTGGGAGGAAAACCAGCTTAAAAGAGATGCCATTGTAAGCTGTTACGAGAAATACAACTGGCTTGGTAATTTTGAGTCCTGTGCTTTGTTTGAATTAGCAGGTTGGACATGATACACTTCTCCCTGCAGACTGGAAGAGCTGTGACACTGGTGGTGGTGGGGAAGTTTACTCACCTGTGGTAGATACATCCCTTTTTCCACCCACTGGCTCTCCTTTTGGCAACGCTTAAATTTCATCCGTTGATTCTGAAACCACGTTTTCACCTAAAGGTGATGCAGAAAGGACATAAGAAATTAAGAGACTGATTTTCAGAGCTTACTACACATCCTCTTTTCTGCGAAAATCCAGTTTCTGCTTCAGCAGCTAACAACGTGCAGCAGATGCAGGTAGCTGTGAAATCACAGAGCTGAGACAGGAAAACTAACATTTCTACTCCTCAGATCACTACAGGATCTTTCCTGACTTCAGAAACCCTACCTAAAACACCGGCCAGGGCAACTGCAGAAATCAGCTTGAACAACACCATCTCACTGCTGTGCCAAGATCAGGGCTCAGAACCCCAGGAGTGAGTCGTTCCTTTAGTCAGACACAAGCAGCTGGTGGAGCAAGAACCCTCTCTCCAGGAAGAGACCAAGGTGCCACTCCGACTAGGAAAGGCCACTTGCATGGCAGTACAAGTATCTTTCTACATTCAGAGACAACGCATGTCCATACAGAACAGTAACCTGACTCTGAATAGCCCTGCTTTGCTGCTCTGCAAGCCCTTTCGAACACCTGCACGGAGTGGGTGGATAGTGCTGGAACCAAACATAAGAAGACTGAGTCATAAGTTTTCACACCCTCTGCTCTCTCACATAAGCAGTAGCATGAGCAAGATAATGGAAGAAACTTATCTCTGGGACCTAAGAAAAAAGAAAACCACAAAAAAAGACCCCAACTCAGCTGCTGCTCAGAGCAAGGTGTTCACCTGTTTGTAGGTGAGCTCGAGGGCAGCAGCGAGCTCCCGGATCTGCTGGGGGCTGAGGTACTTCTGGCTCTGGAAGCGCTGGTGTAGGGCTTTCAGCTGGTCCTGCGAGAAGGCTGTGCGGCTCTTGCCAGTCTTCACCACACCCTTGCCTTGCGCCTTGACCTTCGGCAAAGAGGCGTGGGGAGATGGGCTCCCTGCTGCGGTGGGGCTAGTGGCAGAGTCAGGGGTGTAGTACTGGGTGAGTGTCCCAGAGCCGGAGGAAGCTGGGGAGAGAAGACAAAAGATAACTGGGGTGAGCATAATAAGGCGGGGAATACTCAAACACCTCTCAAGTCCAGCTTCTCAGGAGAATTTAAGACCGTGGGTGCCCCGGGGACTCGCAAGGGCTCCACAGCCGCGGGCAGCGCAGCGCGGGGAGATGGGCACAGCCCGCCTGGTGGCTGTGGGACCGAGGCACCTCGCTGTTCGCCCCTTTGGCCTTTTCGCCCCTTTGACCCGTCCCGTCTGGGCACAGTGGCCACGCTGGCGCCGCCGGCAGCAGCGCCCGGCTCCCGCCGCCCCTCCCTGCGGAGCCGCGACCGGGGCCGCCCGCAGCACCGGCATCGCCTCCCGGCCCCGGAGCAGGAGGCACACGGCTGTTCCCAGCCCAGGGTAGCCCGGTCGCTCGGCCGGGCCGGCCGCGTACCTGAGGGACTGGGCGTCTTGGCTGCGGGCAAGGGGAGGGCGTCCGGCGCCGGAGCCTCCTCGGCGGGCACGCTGTCCATGCTGCCTGCGGAGAACCAGCAGTAGTCTCCATACCTGGCCGAGCCGGGGTAGGACACGTAGGACGGCGTAGCCAGGTGGGCGCTCATGGCCGGGCCGGGCCCTCCGGTCCCGAGCATGAGGCGATGGTTCCCAGGAAATGAGCAGGCACCCCATAGAGGGGAGGATGCTTTAAGTCCTCCCCAAGGCCCTCCTGGCCTTGGCTGGAAGGTATTGTCATGGCCATTGTCATGTTAAAAGTTGGTTGATTGGCGGGGAGGGACTTCGAGGGTATTCAGGGACTGGGGGAGGGCTGGGACACCGGGCCGCTCTTGCCAACTTGGCTCCTAGGTGCCACGGTGGGATCAGTACACCCCTCCCTGCTGGGGCGTGGGAGGGAGCTCCTTGCTGGCCCCTCGGGGCAGCAGGCATGAGCAGAGTCACCTGGTGAGTTGGACAGGGCTTGGCAGACACCCCCCACCCCCACATTTCACACTCTTCCTCCTCACAGGTCCACACCCAAACAGAAAGAATGGACCCGGAGCCCGCCGCGGGGCATGCGGAGACTTTATGCGTCTGCATTGCAGATCGCAACCGTCCTTGCAAACAGATAAGCCCTCCATGTCCCTGCACGTGAATCCGGACGGGGGCAGGGGGGATGGCCCTACAGAGCGGTGTCTATATGGCGGGGAAGAGGGCTCAAAGTAAGCCAGGCTGCTTCTTCCAGCGGCTCGCCCAAGGCTGAGTCAAGCAGTCCTGTTCTGCATATTTTCCAAGCTTATTTCCCCCGCCATTTAAGACTTTTAAAAAAGTGATATCTTAAAACAAAACAAAAAAAATTTTGCTACACAGCAGGGAGAGATGGGAATCACTGGGTCAGATTCAAAAGGAGACAAGAGACTGCAGCTGTAAAAGAGCTTTACAGATCTTGAGGATTTTAAGTTAGGGTCTACGGCCTTCTTGGGGAGAATAAACTATTTCCCTTGCCACCCTCCCCCCCCCCCCCCCC
>VZRV01002860.1:143945-200298 GCA_013398115.1 Falcunculus frontatus
CCCCCAACTATTACTGCTTACTTTAAGGAAATTAAAAACTTATCGGGAGGATCTCACAGCCCGGGAGTTACAAAACCTAGAAAACCACCTGGAAGAAGTACAAATGAGGGCATGTGTCGCGTCGAACAAATTCCCCACCTCCGCCAGTGCGAGGAAACAGGACACAGGCAGGGGAGTAGCTACTAACCTGTTGCACTGTTAAACGCCTTTAGGACCTGATAGAGAAAGGCCTCTCTTGATTTCAATTTATCTCCTTCTCGCATCTTGAGTCATAATGAGAAATGAGCCCCAGCTGGTCCCCTAAGCCAGCAAGGAAGGCTCCTTGAGGGCCTACTTTTGATCACCTCCTAATTAATGATGATTGAGTTTCTCAGAATCCGGACAAGATCCAGTCGGAGGGACTATTAGGAATGTGGGAGGAAGTGATTATAGTTGAGCGAGAAGATGAAATAGCGAGCTAGAGCCCGAGCCTGGTTCTGGCCCCAAAGCAAGCAGAGCCAGCCGGGCTGTGGGTTTTGAGCAGGTCGCTGGCTCGGTGCTCGCAGTGCAGATGCACGAACGGAAAGGGATTGTCCCTGGGACGCGAAGCCATCCTGCTGCCCTTTGCGGGGCAGAGAGCCGCCGGTCCCCATGTCCCCTGCTGGCAGGGCTGCCCCGGGACACGCGTGATCCCCGCGGGGGCTCTCCGAGTTCGCCAAAACCAGCCCTTTGCAAAGACGGAGAAAAGCGGGGGGTCTCTACAAGCCACAGCCCTGGTGTTGGGCCGTCCCAGAGGCTGCGGGAATCCCCGAGTCGTCCGAGGACACGCGGCTGGCGAGGATAAACCGCGCCAGAGGGATTAGAGTTTTACAGAAGGAGTAATACTGCCTCTGCCAGCAAATCCTCCCTCGGAGAGCTCTGTGTGTGTGTGTTTGGAAAGGCAGCAGGACTGCTCATAGTTTGCAATTTTCATACATAGATCAGTTTTCGCGTATATATCAGCTTCTGTCCCAGAGTCAGACCTGCTTTGTAGTGAGCATGGAGCTGCATGGAGCTGATTTAATTTCCCTTTTTTTTGTGTGTTTGTTTGTTCATATTTTTCTTTTCTCATCCCATTTTTCCTCCATTCTCTTCATTTTATGCTTTAAATACCAAATCTCTTTTCCACATATCCCCTTCCGGTGAGGATACTTTGCTCCCTCTCCCCAACCATACCTCTGATCAGGTGACCAAACATACCTTTTTTAATGTCATTGTGAGAGAAATAAGACTCATGTAAGTGTACAAAACCATATCATCTAAAGTCAGAATTTATTTAGGAAAATAAATCCAGTTATTTTCCCCCAAATAAATGACACACAGAGAAACATATTGGGAAGGCAAATCCAGAAGTCATACAGACACAGGGAATGCTATGGGAGGTATGATGTGGACATTTGGGAAGCTCACGGGGTGATCAGGTCTGGAACATCTGCCTGTGGCACCATCAGCCTTCAGACTGCATATACTGCCCATGAATCTCTAAAGCTGATATGCTTTTAAAAAATACCTGTTGGGAATGACTCAGAGCAGATGCAAGTATCCACTCGTGTTTCTTTTGGAACTGTTTTCAGCTGAAACAGCAACACAGGTCAGATCTAGTCTAATCCTGTTTTTCTCAACAGGGCCAAATTGCAGGAACAGTTTGGTTTTTGACCCTGGGTTGTGTCCCCCTCTCCCTTCATTCTGCAGCTACCCCCTTCTTTTTCAGTTCTTAGCTCATTATGTGCCTAGTACCGTGGAGCATTAGTCAGGTAAGAGTAAGTTGGCTTATTCTTGACACCCATGAAATTATTTGTAAAGACATTAGCCCACATCTTTCCTATTAAGCATATGGGACTGAATGCAGCCGCTCACTGGGCTGCAGCATGCTCTAACAAACCCTTTCTGTAGTACTTCAGCAGCAGAGCCAGAAGCTCGGGTCCAAAAGCAGCCTTGGCCTCTTTGTCTAAGTACAGTGAGACAGGACTGTGGCTGGAAGGTGTTTCATCCAGGAAGTTCCCCCTTCAAGGATCTCCCATTATTCTCAGTCGGGTCACTACCCTCAGAGGGCTGGAGGTCAAGCTTGCTCTAAAGTGATGCAAAACCACCAGTTTACACAGATGGAGGCTGGGGGAGCACCAGCTGTCTAATGCTGTAAATCCAGCCCTGGAGCTCACACCCGTGTGTCAGAAATGCTGGGGTTTTCCTACCTCAGAGCATCACTAAAATCATTTTGATCAACAGGATAATGTTAGAGTGGTAGAGATTGTCTCAAATTTTACATAGATTAGGTGCTCTCCTGCCTCCTGTGGCTGGCTGTAATGTGGGTCACCTGTGTTTTGGCAAATACTGTCATTGCGTGTTGGTGTGTCATTCTGCTCATGCTGGTGGTCCTCAGCCAGGGAGCAGGGTGCTGGCTCGGTGTTAGTGAACAGGGAACCATGGCCAGAGCCCCTCTGCCTCTTGGAGGTTTTCCTGGGAACCACCATCCTCTGACAGGGATGTGTGTGCTTGGGGAAGGCAACTAGAAATCCTTGTGTTCTGTTGAGCTTGTCTGAGCTTTTGTCCAAAGCAGGTACCTTTAATTTTGTTGTTTTATTTTTGTTGTAATTGAACACCCCCCAGGTTAGGCATATGAAGACACTCTTGCCCTGCAGCCCTCAGTGCTTGCCAAGCCCTTGGCTCTGGACAGCCTGTCCCCTGTAGCATGGTCATAGACTGCAGTCTGCACCCAAGATGACAGACTGTAGAAGGAGGAGAATCAAGAAAGAATAACAAAAATTAGGCCCTCATTCATATTAAAATACAGTTTTCCTTTCTCTTGACTCTTTAGGGGAGCAGGTAGAGCAGAGGACAAAGCTTCTCCCTCCCCCTGACAGCCCAGTCTCTCAATGCCCCGACAATTACTGGGTGATGTGGCCCTTTGTTAGCCGTGCAGGGGAAGACTGGCACAGGGCATCCATTGCACAAAGCCAAGTGGCTCCCTGAAAAGGCAAAAAAGCTGGGTTTCAAAAAGCATGTGGGAAGCAGGCTAGTGAGAACACAAATTTCTAGGGTTTGATGGGTCTGTTCTTTCTTTATCAATGCTTCATCCATGCCTGCCATGCACGTGATGCCAGAGTGCTGTAGCTGTAAGCACTCACCTCGGGAAGCATTCCCTACCGGTGCCCATCAGACAGACTATGGAGCAGCCTCGCAAGCGGCTTGGAGCCAGGGTTATGCAAAAATCCTGGGGCACATAGACAGATGTGCATATGGGGTAAAAAACCTTGCAAGCATCCTCTCTGCTCGAATCCTCCCCTCTTTCCACTATCCCTGGTGTGGTTGTTCCCACAGGCTCAGTTAGGAGTCCTCTTACTAAAAGCGAACAGCACAGACAGAGCTGTGCTCAAATGCTTTCTGCCATTTCCACCTTAAGGGGGAATGACAAATCCTGTGTTTCTCACTGTACCAAGGCCCTGTGCATGGCATGAGCCACCTCCCCCACTCTCCTCGAAAGGCTGCTCTTCATCAAGCACTTAGCCTTTTGTTCTCCAAACACACACCACTTATGAACTTTGAAATTACGCAGAAGCTTTTTTCCCCCCTCCCCGAGGCTTGTTTGTTTGTCTTCTTCATTCTCATAGGGACAGCTTCCTACAAAATCCAGTGCTGCCAGAGCCTTCAGTTCAAGTGGGACACTGAAGTGGAAGCTAAATATCATCCTCTCTCGAGTTCACTGCGTATTGTGGCACTTGGTTTCTTCCACGTATCTCATTTGAGGATGATCCCATGTATGTTCCCATTGTAAATGAATATCAGAACAGAACTAATGAGGATTATGGGCCGAGTGGGTGACTGTAATCACACTCGTGCAGGCCGTAAGTGGGCATACAGTCTGGAAGTGCTTCTAACACATCCCACAGCCAAATTCTTCCAAGTTAGCACATACTTTTCAGGCAGCTCACTGTGCCAAATCTGTGCTCTCTGGATTTTTTTAAGTCCCAGAAAGTCTCCAAAGGAGCAGATCATCTGTGATGCAAGTGTCAAATTGCAGGGAAGGCTAGGATTAGGAAAATTGGTGCTCAATTTTCAAATCTGCCAGGGGTTGAGACAGGGATCCCCCCATTGCCTGGCCCTTGCCCCCACCTATACGCCCTCTCCTTTTCTCCAAGGCTGGCTCTTGCACATGCATTCATGAGCGATTAGCAAGTGTTAGAGCCTGAGGCTCCCTAGCTGCCACCCGCTCTACATCTGAATGGCAGAGCCGGGTAAGCCCAGGGCTGTGGAATGGGATCTGCAAGTGGATGTTGTCTGGGCCTGACGGAAGAAAAAGATTTACCTGCCTTTGTCTGACAATATTTAGATGGCCGACTTGGCTGAGATGGAAAGAGAAAGAGAATGAAGAGCCGAACAGTGAGAGGCTGGAACTTTTTTAACTGGGTGTCATTTGTCTAGGAATTAAATCCAGTGAAGGGTGGAAAGTGGGCAGGGGAACATAGCATTGCCATCAGTTATTGGTGTCAATGTTAAAATTACCTGTACTTCATCTTCTATAAATTCCATGGAGCTCAAATTAGGCTGTGAAAGCACATCTTCTGGGGCAGCAACAAAATACCAAAGAGACCGTAGTATGGACTGCATCTCTCCCCAGGTGCAAGGTCAGAAGCCACAGAGTCATACAGTGAAAGGACTCCAGACCCCCAGACTACTGTGACAAAATAAAAATGCTTCTCCAGCACAGCCTGGTCGTGACAGAGCCATGACTGTCTGTGTTGAGAAAAACATTTTGCTAAAAATTCCTTGTCTAGCCGCAGTTGTGTCTTTCATGCAAACTCTGGGGCTAAGACAGGCCTGAGAACACCTTCTCTTAACCCCACTCACGACTATATTGCTTTACTGTAGTTGTAAACAGCCTAATAATAGTGTCAAAGTGCTTGCAGATGCAAAGTAACCTTGCAGAGTATTTCATGGCTTTGGTGCAGAGATGCAGGTGTCGAGTTGTGATCCAGCAGGGCCCTCTGACATGGTAGCACCTCAGATGTCTCTCTTCGCTCACTGCACCCATCGAACTTCACCAACTCTCCAGCAGAAATGGTCAAGTCAGGTGTAATTAATCTCTCCTCAGCCACTGCAATTCACAGACAGCACATTGACACAAACCACAGAAGATTTCAGTTTCTATCAGTATGCACCTGCTCTGTGAACCAATGTGCTGGCACTCTTTTTCTGTGATTTGATCCCCAGAGGATAGATGTACATTGGTCATGGGATTCAAAACTTGTCCCCTTCATGTACTGACCTTCTTGTGGCTTGAGAGAGCTTCTTGGAGCACCCGAAGCTGTCCTTGAGGTGCTGAATGATGCAGTCATGGAAGTGCCAAGGGCTGCTGGCAACAGCAATCTGCTATGGTACCACGAAACAGGAGGAAAAGCAAATTCTCAGAATCAGGCTGCTCTATGTAACATCCTCTTCCTAGCTTTCAAACTTCCCTTACGGTGAAACACATGAACATCTAGTTTCAGTCTCCTGAAGTCAAGGCCGAAAAAGAGGGAGTTATTCCAGTGGGACAGGTGCTGATTTCTGTTCCCTCTGTGTAACCAGGAGCAGGGAGGGATTCTTGTCCCATGGCAGTCAAAGACACACATCCACTTGGGTAGCAGGGAAGTTTTGAGATTTTTTCTGTGCTTGTAAAAGTGCACCTGAGTGCACACTCTGACCATTTATTTACATGTGGCAATACATGCATTCCAGGACAAAGAAATAAAGTTAGACACAGCGAGAAAAAGCTGAGCCACAATAAGCAGAGGGGAGGTAAGAGAAAAAGAGAACAGAAAACCATTTTATTAGGTCCAGGTTCCTAGATTGCCTTCATCGTTATGTGTCTGAGCATTTTCCGGTGGAGTATTCAGTGGCCTGACTCAGATCTGCCACATGTGGTTCTTTGTCTCTTTCTCATCCTCTCCGCAGGGAGACAGCTGCACATACTGTGGAAGATTCAACTTTGGCTTAGCAGGCTTGGGTTTGGGGCTTGTTCATAACATGCTCACAGCTGTCTGTATTTGAGGTGTGTGTTGGAGATGTGCACCTTTAACTCGAAAGCGAAGCAGTGAGACCAGGCCATGTTGTAGCACGGGCTTATTACAACCCCTGAGACAATTCTGCTTCCTGTTTAGACTAGATTTTCACAGGGTTAGAGAGCTCCCTGTTATCAGTACAGTGGAACTGCTAAGACCAGCAGATGTCAGCTGTCAACTTCAGAGCCGTAAAGGAACATCTACATACTGGCCTGAGGCCACTGTGTACATCAAGATGTTGAACTTGGTAAGTAGGGACCAGCCTCAGTTAGAAAACACAGCTCAGACACAAGAAAAAGCAGGCCAATAGGGATGGGTGAAACACTCCCCAGTCCTGTCCTTGTGCTATCTGAAGTCTAGTGACTTAGGAGGTTGCCTATACTGTTTGCCAGCTGATGTTAGGAGGGGAGAAGAGTTTCGCTTTATATGAGTTGTCAGCAGAAGTGTAACTGGCCAGCTGGTCTGATCCAGTATTTTGGGATGTAGAGCACTTAGAATACAGTAAATGTCCGAGCTAAGTGAGGAATGTCCACAGTTGCACTGTGCTGAGTCCATCACAAACTCATGTTCACCAGCAGACAGCTCCAGGCAACTTTTCATATCAGAGAAAGATCTTACCTAACCATAGGGACCACTGTTCTAGGGTACATTTCTGAGCCAGCACTTGAATCTGTGGTTTGGTTATGGATAATGATGGGGTTTGGACAGCTTGAAGCTAAGAAATACCAACTGAGATCCTGATTAAACACTGTCAGTGATCTGAAAGAATGGTGTCAAAACTGCAAGAAAATGCCATGTGATGACATTGGGTAGTTCTGTGGCAAAATAACCATGGCCTGGTCTGGTGTGAACTAAATTGTCAAATTATCAGGTATGGGGAAGGACTGAAAATAACATCAGCTCTTCAGTAGAACTGATAAAAGAAATACAGCCGTAATTAATTACTTCCCAGAAACAGGTCACTGCCTTACCTCCCCACCCTCAGCAGTGCACATAGCAGTGTGTAATTGCAACTACTTTTGTTTGTTTTCCCACATGCCAGGAAACTGAGCTGTGTGGTGGCCCAGCAGTCCTGCCAGGCCTGGAGCAAGCATCAGGCGATTCACAAGCCTTGCATTCCCAGGCTGAGCAGAAGTGAATATCCATGTTCTATTAAAGTGAGGATTTGCGATGGCATCACTTCCTGCCCAGACTGCCGTTTGTATTTAGGGAAGCGGTATACAATCTTGTGACACTGCTGCTTTCTGTGCCCCAACCCTGGGCACTGCACAGAGTGGGACAGGAAGCTGTTTGGGTTTGTCACAGATGTGCTATGCCAGCGTCTCCCACAGACTCTTGCTGGGGCAGATATGCCCTGCCAGGAGGGCACTGTGGAAGCTGGCTAGTCCGTACCCCAAAACACAGCTGCAGGGAGCTGTGGAGCTTCCATGGGGTGTTCCTGCCTTGTGCTGCTGCCAAGGGAGAGGGGCATCCTGGCGTTACCCTCCAAACCTCGGAGGGAACGCCATTTCAGGCAGAGAATGAGTCACTTCACATCAGTCCAAGCAAGCGCGGTGACCCGCGTACGCAGCTCCTCGGGGGGGTTCTGCGTTATGCAATCAGCTCCATCCCACACCCGAAAAGAAGAAAAAGGGGTCTGCATCCCAGCCCCGCGGCGGGGAGCCCATCCAGGTTCGGTGGCAGTGACCCCGGTGTGAGGGAAAGCTGGTCCTGGGACACAGCAACAGGTGGAGAAGGACCCCTGAAGGAGGTCAGCCTTTCACAGACGGGTCGCTTCTGGGAAACCTGAGCCTCCTCCGGCACGGCACGGCACGGCACGGCACGGCACGGCACGGCACGGCACGGCACGGCACGGCACGGCAGCTTTCTGGGACGGGTGGCTAGAAGGGTGAACTCGAGGGGCCGGGGATCATCTCCCCACCGCGGCTCTGCTGTGCTTCACCGTGCGGCGGCCACCGAGCGGCAGCAGACAGCCGCGCCGGGAGTGCCTCCCGCCTCCCGCCTCCCGTATCCCGCCTCCCGCATCCCGGCTCCTGCATCCCGGCTCCTGCATCCCGGCTCCAGCCCCTCCGGCGCCGCCGGGCAGCAGACCACGAGCGGTACCCGCCCGCCGCGGGCCCCGAGCGGCTTCGGCGCCACCATCATCGTCGCTGAGGACGCGTCACACGACATCCAGGGAGCGTGGTGAACCCCACCAAGATGTGCAATGATACCAGCCACAACAGCACCTAAATTCAGGAATTTGTGTTTACACACTTTTGCACCCGAAATAAAAGCTTGAAAACACAGCTTCTCCCCCAGCACAACGTTTTTTTGCCCTTCTGCCCTTGCCCTGCTTGATTTCCCTTCTTTAGGCTCACAGCTCGCCCCTGTGCTTTGGACAGGATTTCCTGTTGCTGGCAGCAAACCCCCTCTGTAAATCGGCGTTTGAACTGGCATCACCGTAACTGGCTGTAAGCTGGCCCATCTTAACCGCTGCAAAACTCACATCTTCGCCTGTTTGCACAGAGGGAGGGACCAACATCCTTTCTAGCATGCCAGACTGTAACTGTCTTTTTGCAAAGGAAAGACTGGATGTGACTCCAGGAATCTTGTAGAGGTGTTCTCTTGGCTGTTCTGTTCCCGTTGGCAGCTGAGACTCACTACTCTTGTGTTTCTTTCAGAATGACACCGTTACCAGCTCCTGGCTTTGCCGCAGGCCGTTCAAATTCTCCTTGGGTGCTTTTTTTTGCTACTTGCACTTGCTGCAGGCAAGTGACTCATTTGCTAGCTAGAGTTTCTACTAGACAGATACCCATACAATAAAAGCCCCAACTGGGAGAAATTTCCTGTGCAAATAAGCACTTCAGCTAAAATAGTTTCTGAAGATGTTAATCTGTAGGGTGCAAACCCTGGGGGGATGTGGCCTGAGGTCCTGGAGGGCTCATTAGCTTGAGAATCAAGCAGGCTAAATGAAAGGAGGCTGAACTTCCCCTGCTTTAGGATGATGTTGCTAACAGTTCCCAGCAGGGCTGGAGCATATGCCAGAATCCAGTCCGGCTTCAGTGGCACTAGGAGAAGGATTTCTTTTCCTTCCACCAGCTGTCACGATCTTCTGGTCTGTCTCCCCTGTTCATGGACTGAATAAACATTGTAGTGTGGACTATCCAGCATTTTCTTACCCTTGCACAGTCAGGATGGAAGTGTGGCTGTCTCTGGCCCATCACTGATCTCCCCTCAGGATTTTCCACTTATTTTTATTCTCACTCTTACTCGCTTTCACTTCTCTCCTGCATTTTTTCCTGTTCATTTTCTTCTCCAGATGGCCTGTCATTTTAAATCCTCATCTCCCTGTATTTTTTTCCTTCATGGCTGTACGTCCTTGTTATATTTCTTTGATTCTGTGTGATGTGCAGCAGTGTGAGGCCAGTAACCAAAGAAAGCTTCATTTGAAGACAAACATAACCGCTGAGAGAGCTGCTTTTGAAGCACCAGTTGCTTGCAGCTGCAACTGTAGTTGCCATCAGCTATAACGATGCAGGCACAATCTTGTTTTTTTCATGGAGAAGGAGAATTCTCATGGTTTTATTGTCCTCCTTCACCGTTGTCCATTTATATTGTGGAGATAGTTAGGTGCTCCCAGCATGCATGGTGCTGACACCACTAAGGACGTCAGTGCTGAGAATTTTCCACCAGCCATGCTGCTGTGACATCCTCTCTGACATGGTGACAATCTGTGCAATCAAACCAGGGAATGGTATCAACCTGGCAGCTTCATCTGCTTTCCAATTCTGCCTCCTGGATCACAGTCAGATTGCATCAGGTTTCTCTGCGTACTCAGAGGAGCCAAATTAACAGTAGTTTTTTTAATTTCCAACTTTCAGCTGTTTCTATTCTCTCATGTGTGCTCATGCTCTTTTTTTTTTTTGTGTCAAAATATGTTGTGTCTTAAGAGAAAGCCTCACAGGTAGTCCTTTCCTGCCTAGCAGTAAGGATGACAGGATCCCAGGAAGGTTCTGTGGCTGTAGCACAGTGAGATTTAGGAGTTCATAGCCAGGGGGCAAGGAGGACTTTCCCACACTTTAATGTTGAATATTGTAGTATATAATGCGAAATAATTTGTGCTAAAATTTTAAGATTACAGCATTTTGCTGAGGTTGAGAGAAAGCACAAATACTGGAAGCAGGTGACCGCCAAAACTTGTGCTGTTTAAGGGATTTCTGTCTAAGCCCCGGCAAGGTACATTCAAATTGCATGCCACAGATAAGCATTCCATGGGATTTCCTCGTTTGGCAGAGCTCCAGGATGTGTGTATTTACAAATATGTGGTTCCAGGATGTGTGTTCCGTGTATGTATATGCAACGAATAATATGTTTCGCCAGAAACTGATTCCAGCAGCAAAATCGACTACTGATTCCAGGAACTGTCATCAGACATGGTGGAAAAAACGGGAAAATTACATTGTTGTATTGAAAAGATAAAATTAACAAAGAAGAAAAAGGTATAAAAAGACACCTCAGAGATACCGCAGGGGTGAACTAACGAGATTCGAACCGATAAAGGTCAGAACTCAGTTCACCCAGCGCCGATCTCCTGGCTCGGTGTTGCTTTTGCTTTGTGGCTTTTTCAAATTTTAGACTTTGATTATTAATAAATTCTCTTTAATCACAATATTGATTGGTTCATTTATAACAAATATCCATACTGTTTTCAGTGTGTCGTGGACACTAACTGGCTCAGCAGTCACTTCAGCTATGACAGTGCTCACCTCTTATTTAAAACTCAGCGACTCCCCTCAGGGAACTGTCCTGCCCCAGTGGCAGTAATAGGTGTGGGGGACAGCAGGAGAAAAAAAGGTGTGAGCTGTACTTGCTACAGCATCAGTGTCTGTATGTTTATGACAAGCCTCAGCCTTCTAATGCAGCTGTCAAGAGGTAAATTCCACCCATGTGTGCTTAGGCCTAGCTTTTGCTCTCCTCAGATAGAGGTTTCTGTGGGAAGGAGGAGATTAGCTGGGTAGCCTCTCCTGGCTGAGACTTGGGTTCATACCTCCTTTTAAACCTGGCTCTGTGGCATCCCTGCTACATGCCACAGGCTGTCAGCTGTTTTATAGGACAACACAGGATGCAGGGTAGAAGCCAGTGAGAGTGGGAGGGAAGGAGGGACCCTGTTTGTGCTGTGAGTCAGAATAAAAGCATCTCATTAGAGTGAGGCTTTTCAGGAAAGAGAACTGCTGATTTATGGCCAGCCGTCTTTGAGCTTGGCTGAAGTCAGTCAGGGAAGGTATTTCTGGGAAAATGAAACTTCCCAGGTTTGTGATACCTTGTTTCATAGCACATTTTGGTTTGCTTGCATGCCCGGTTATTTTTTTCCAAAATCCATCTGTTACTTTGCAGAGCTGCTCTCCAAACTATTTTGCTGCCTCCTGCAGAACTGACTGGATTAGAACTAAACATTATAAAAACTTATGGAGGAGACAATTTATCCTGTCCCTCCCAATTACAGAACTTCAAGGGTGGCAACTGGCAGCAGAACAGCAATGACAAATAGGGATAGTCCTGCCGCAGTCCTATGAATAATTTGTGCGATAGTAAGTGGAGTTATCCTGCTTCAAAACATCTGCAAAGCTATGATGCAAGTCCAATAACTTGGACTATTGTTTTGGGGTTTGAACTTGAGCCCATTTCACAGCTCGCCCTGTTCCTTCTTCTTGAGGGATTGCTACAGAATCCGAGTACAGACAGACTGTTGCTTGAAGTCAAGACAAAGCTGTCCTCGCTCATGTTTTATCTTTCTAGGGCTAAAGATCAGGACAAACTGGGGCCAGAGAGAAGAAAATGAAGTTTCCTCCTTCCTTGTCTTACAGTAGACTTCACTTGAATTGGGATTTTTTTTCCCTTGCCTCGTGCTTTTGCCCAAACCCTTTGCCCTACCATCCCCTGCACAGCCACTATGTCCTTAGAGAAACTCTTTATCTCTGTCTCTCCTTTCACTCACTACTACCCACTGCTGCAGCTTGGATTTTCTTTCTGGAGATGCACAGATCCAAGAGAGAAGATGACATGGGGTGACTTGGGGACAGAGAGCAGAGACAAATTCCACTGCCTAGATACATTGCCTCTGCAATGCTCATGCTCACGCATTCGTATTTGAAAAAAGCCTGCACTCATTAGGGTCTAACCACAGGGCAGGCAGGGGTTTCCCCAGAGCTGTTGGTGCTGCTGCAGCAAAGGGCTGTCTGTGGGTTGGAACGGGGTGGGGCATTTTCAGGCTGGGGATAGGAGCAGCGGTGGCCTCAGCACGCGGAAACAGGCACCCCACTGCCTGTGCCTGGTGTGGGCTGTGCCAAAGGCAACAGCAAGGGCCAGTCCTGCCCAAGTCTCCCCGGCTCTGCCACCTCGTTCCTCCTATTGCTGTGCCGAGGATGTGTAGGGGGCTGCCTGCTGCCTCTGGGGCAGCGTGGAAGCCGGGTAGTGCTGAGAGGTGGACTGACTTCTGTTACCGCTTCAAGAAATTCCTCTAGTAATGGAAAGGGGGAAGTAGAGCTGCATGGAGATATGTTGTATCCCAGCCTGCCTTTCTTTGACTGTCTGACTCATGTTGCCTCTTTATGGGCACAGTTTCCTTGATGAGCTGGAGTAACCAAGGGGAAGCGTCACCATTTAGGGCAGTCTCTTGGCAGTGAGAAGTGTCTGGATAGCACAAGAACGATGCAGAAAGGAGACACCTTCTTTGTAGAGTGAGGGGAAATACTTTATGCTATTGTACTGCCCAGGCAGACTTTCCCCATCTTTCTATTTTCAAACACCAGTTCTAAAAACAGAAGCTATTTCACTGTCTTCCCAGATCATCAGAACTCTTTGAAAAACATTAGGGAAGCATATGCTTCATAAAACAATGAAACAAGCTTTAAAACAGGATTCAGTAGTTTTTTCTGGGGTATTTATTTGCCTTTTGTTTTTTGAGCTCTGAACTGTCCTTCCTGTTCTTTGTCCCACGGGCCTGAACAAATATATAATGTCAGATGAGTGGCTGTGACGCAGGTCTGAGGCTAGAGGGGCTGAGATGTAGGAAAAACCTTCAGAATCTGACAGCAAAGGTCAACAACATCCAAGAGGCTGCAGAGAGATGTGCTGGGGAGTGCTGCAGTTTTTTTATACACTGATTTTGGTGACAATTGTCTTCTACAAAGCTCCTGGCTTGTACAGATTCTCCTGTCCTATTCAACTCTGTGAGGTGATAAAGCCTCCTTAACAGCATTCGTAATAGATGTGGGGTCAGAAAGGCCCAGCTGTTGGGGGACCAACATCTAATATGTGCATAGGAAATATTCCCTGATACTCTGCAAGCTTTTAAAAGAGGAAAATAAATTTTTAAAATGCAGTTATGTTTTGGTTTCTATTTACTCAAGTAATAAAGATAAAGAGCAGCATATTGAATGAGATGAATTGAACTAAAACATTATGACTCATCCGTCCCATGACTGAACTGTCAGAACAAGATGTTTTGTATTTCTGGCTGAGTTACCTACATGCTGATGATCTCACATCATGTTTTTCGTTGCCATATTCAAGCTTTCACTGAAATAACAAATATGACCAGAGCACTTAAGAGACAAAATGACTGTGGGCACATTGATCACTCAACAGTCTTCGTCTTTTCTTTGTTGGCAGTCTACAAATCTAGTTACCTAACCCGCTTTATCTATAGCCCCATCAGACCCCTGTAATTAATTATGCTTATTATTTACCCAGCAGCCTCCTGAGCCAGACCTCCTTAATGCCAGACCCTTGCAGTGCTGTTGGTCTCTGGTAGGTGCCATGCATTTATTCTAGTTCAGGTATGGGCCCACAGCCACGTTCTGACAGGGCTCTGCTGACTCCTCCCAGCTGTGATTTTGTGCCAGCACATTTTTGTGCTGTGCCCTGCGTGTGGGGAGCTGGTGCTGCAGGTGGTACTGAGAATGGCTCGTGCTGTGCATTGCAAAGATCCACTCCTGTTGCACAGAGCAGATGTCTGGGCAGTTTCCCAGGAAGGGACTGGCTGTTTCTGAGGGCAGCCACCATCCCATGACATGACCTTAAGTAAAGACATCTCACTCTGTGCTGGGAGGGCTAAAATGTTATCTCAACGGTCCAGCATGTAATTTTCATCCACTTCTAGGACACTGGAGCAGCAGGAGGAGGCAGTTCCAGCCCTGGGTGTTTGGAAACTGAAAGCCCTCAGCATCCAGCCTTTTGTTGCCAGCTCACTCAGAGAATCTTAACCTGTGGCTTGACAATATGACACAAAGCTGTCACAGCACAGCAAAAGCATCCCTTTCCTTAAGATGTGGGAAATCCAGGTCAGCATGTCATGCTGCTGTTGCAGTACACAGGAGATGATGAGTCTGAAAGACTGAAAGAGAACCTGACCTAGGAAGTGTTATGTTCTTGTGTCTCAGACTGTGTTAATTTTACACCCTTGTATCATTCAGTAATGTTGTTTGCATGATGGAGAGCATGTGAGTGAGAATCAATCAGGTAAATTTACTAATCTAAGAAATTATGGCTGTTGCATGTTGTATTGTCACCAAATGGGGCGAAAGAAACTTATCCAGCACCGTTTTGATGTGAATAAGCACACGCTGCTTTATTCAGGCACTGGGAACATGGGGGATAGCTCCTCTGAAAACATGTTCCTCTTAACCAACCAAACCCATCCATTTTATATACTTTTTCTGCTGAATCATTGGTATACAAGTTCTTTTACATACTATACACGCTCTTAAATAGAACCTTTGCATTGGTTGGTTCCAGCTGTTAATAACTTCATCAATGTTCTTAGCCTAAAACAATCACTGGTCATCTCTCCTGAGGTCTACTGATTGGAATCCCTAATATTAAAATCAAGGTGGAAGGGGAGTGGGTTTCCAAGCAGCATAACTGGTGAGCATGATTGACTCCATAGCTTCTTGACAGAAACATAAGGGTCCATAACTTCCAGTAACCTCCAAACACAGACTCGTGATATTTCTATACCTTATACTTCGCAATTTTCCACTTATAATCATAGCTAACCCTTTAATATGATTCAATTGATTATTTGATCAAAATATTAATAACATTTCCCTCCTTCAAAATTTTTGAAAATTATTTCAGTATTTTCATCCCAGTCTTATTCACTACATGCTGGTGGGACACTTGGAAGTGATTCCTTTGCTTCTTGTTGTCTAGCTACTGCTTGGATAATCATCCAGTTCCCTGCAGTCTTGTTAATTTGCTTCTTTAAACAATAGTAGATTGACATAGTTGCTAGGAAGACTATGAATAAAATTGTTTTAATCAGTGATTTTACCCATGAACTCAGATTCCATCCCAATCCACAAAAAATTGTATCTATCCAATTTTCTTCAACATATTTTGTTGAAGCTCACAAATATTTTCTTCTACATTTTCTAGTAAGTCCAGGTCATGCTCTACATCTTGTGTCACATTCGGAATGTGTATGCAACAATGATCAATTCTATCTTTTAAGTGTCCACAAACCCCATGTTCTTTGAACAAGAGCATATCTAAAGCCACTCAGTTTTACAAATCCATCCTGGAGGTTTGCTTTATAAAAAAACATGCTTGTAACTGCATGTTTAAATCTGGAAATCCTTTCCCGGTCACATTTGCCAGCCTTCCTATGTGTCTCGTGAGTTGATATCCATTCTTTATTCCTGTATATTACTAAAGGAGTCAATAAACACTCTAAGGTCCTACTAACTTTCCCTCCAGATGAGGGTTCATTCCATCCTTCATTCATTTCTGACCTTTTCATCTGTTCCAACTGCAGGTTTTCCAGTGATTCCTTAAACTGAGATTTCTTCCCACTTGGACATAACTTTGGCATACCTAATGTGATTTGCTTTACTTTACCACCTAAAGGTAGAGGAGTCAACCAAATCCCATCACCAATACTAAACATCCAAGAATACTAACTGTAGCATACTGCAGCTGAAACAAAAAAATTCCCCTTCTCTTTACGGAGCCAGGAAGTATCCCAAACAGAGAATGTGAGAGTCCCCTAGAGGGACAGACCCTGAGAGATCCCTCTAGGTTAGGGTGAGGCCTCCCAGGATGCTTTTGTTTCTCCCATGCAAATGTACCCCAGTTCTGTTCCCCTGACTGACTCATTGATTCCCCTGCCCCCTTTTTCCCTTATATGCCAAGGCCCTACCTATGTCCTGCCCCCCAGCCCTCAAACCATTGGTGCCCAATGCTCTCTCACGCTCCCATATAAAATCCTAAGGTTCCCATTGTTCTGAGCTTTCGTTATTGGGTCCTCCACATGTGCAGTACTGGAATAAACTTACTGCTGGAATACCACACGAAGTCCTTCCCGTCTCTCTGCTGCCGGTTTGTTGGAGAAGCCAGCTGGTGTGAATGCTGAACCCCAGCGTGGCACCCGACACCTATCAGTCAATTGGAGGTTTTTTCTGATGCCTCTACAAAAACATCCATACTTTAAAGCAGCAGTTAAAGGAGGAATAGCCTATATTACCTTATCAACAGGACTGAAATTATATATCCTCTCGTGTTTCCACCATGACACTGGGTTTTGAAGTTCCTGTTTCTTGCACAAATGGCCAATTTGCAAAAACGAAGCTGTCCCAAATGAAACACCAAGGGGCCTTAGTCATATACTGAAATTGAGAAAATATTGTCATGGACCAAATGGAGTCCCAGTCTGCCTCCTTTTCTTTTGTTTGATTAGTTTTGCCGCATGTCCATTCCATAAACATTTGTCTCACATTTTCCTTTATTTGTTCATCATAAAAACACCATCCTACTGTCCAAAATCTACCTGTTTTGGTGAAAATATAATTTGGTAATTTCTCACAATCAGCTCTATTCCCTGGAGGCTTCCATTGTTTCCTAATTTTCTCTACCTGCTCCTTCCATCCAATTACAGGTTTCTGTTCACAACATGTGGTTTCATTTTTATGTTCTTCGATAGTCAAATTCATGGCTAAAATTCCTCATGGAATGGACTCACCTGCTGCTCTTGGTATTGGTAAACAAGTGGTAGGCTTTGATACGTTCTGCAAATTGGCAGACTCCTTGATTAATCCTAACATGAAATTCTCCTCTGGAGTTTTTCTCAGGAAGAAGATTAATTGCTCTGTTTCTGCTTGACTTTTAATTCTTATTTTCCCTTCCTTCTTGATCTGTGTGAGCGCCCTTCTTTATGAATGACTGAGTTGGCAAATCAAATTTCCTTGGTCTCTTTCCAATTCTAAACAATATCCCTGCTTTGAAGTTTGGTATTCCTTACAAACCAATTCTTGTTTTGGGCTTTGTAACACTATGTCATATCTTGGGCCCATTTGTTCCTTATTTTCAACGGGTTGGCAACAAAAATCACCTTCACTCAACAAATGACTGACTGCCATCCTTCAGGATGATTCCGTGTGCCACTGTGAAATTTACCTATGCATCTAATTTTAAAAACGATTCTTTTCTATCTCTTTTTCCCAGCTCACGTACAATTTACCAGGATTAAAGTTTGGAATCTGAGTTAAATTGCACTTCAATGTCAATGGATCTCCATATCTTACTGATACTTCTTGTTGCTCAGTTTTTACTTTGCCCCAGGCTCCCACTAACATTAGTTTCCAAATTTTTGTCAAATTGATGACTAAAGCTCCCCAAAGAACTGGATTTTCTGCAGACATTTGTGTTGGCAAAATATTATAGAAGTTACATTCTATAATATGCCAAAATTTTGCACTAACTTGAAAACCACGTTCCCCTTCCCAAAAGTTAAAAACATAGTTTCCACTATTATTATAATAAATATGCAATTATTTATCATCTTCATCTAAATCAAATAAATAGTATCCCCCTAGAAGATCATATTCAAGACCTAAAACAACAGAATTTTTATTTATATATATTTTTTTNATGAACCCAGTGTTCGATTCCTTCCATCTTGAGTGCAGTGTAAGTTACCAGGAGAACCTGATCTGGTCCCTTCCACTTCTCCTGGACTGGTCCAAAATTCCAGGTTCTGATGCACACCATATCTCCTGGTCAGAAAAGATGTACAGGCAAGTCTAGTCCTAATGAGCTGTTGATAATGATGCACCTTTTAAAACTTAAAAGGCATAGTTTCAGTGCTATTAAATATTAATTTCAGCAAAACCTTTGAGACTTCTCTTGCCTTGTTGGTGAGACATGGGGAAAGCTTCTGGCCGGCAAAAAAAGAGACAATCTCGAGTCCGAGATAAGCACTAAAAATTATTTTATTAAAAATTAAAGTTGGTTGTATTGATAGTTTATAAAAGAAAAGAACAAAAAGTTGTAAAAACCCAGGCCACCAGATCAGAGATCAGTAACAAAAAAAAGGAATTGCCAGCACGGCGCAGAACCCTGTAGCAGAGGGCTGCGGTACCGGAGTGAGCTCTCAGTTAGGCTGAGAGCTCAAACTATAAGCAAGGTTCCACGAAGGGAGTGAAGGCCACCCTCCGATACCGGGCTTTCTCCAAGCTACTCCTGAAGGAAAAAGCTGCTGCGATCCTGGGACAGGGCTTTTTATAATGGGCTTGCCCCGCCCAGGAACGCCCCTGCCTGCCCCCTGTCCCGCCTCCATGGCCCCACATCATTGGTAGCTTTCTCCAATGAGGTCACTCCTTCCCACCAATGGCTCGGTCGTTGTCTAGGGGTAGGGTTTTGGCGGGAAGGAGCCTCATCAGTATTCATGGTTACCATGGAGTCCGGTGACAGAGGAGCAGTGAGGGTGTTATTTTTAGAAATCTGCTCTTAATATGCCTGGTTAACTGGAGNAGTAGGGAACAACTTGGGAACATTTCAGAACATTCAAAATTTCTTAATTTCATTAATATTAACATCAACATTAACAATTAAAACTTAGAACTTTTAATTAACTTGAGTAACTTAACAACTGGGGTTTAAACGAGCAAAAATCAACTACTGAGTTCATATATAACACTGGCCATCCAAAAAAAAGTATCTACCAATACCAAAATGCACCACTCCCCATTCTGCCCGGGCAATTCTGCAAAATCAATTTGCCAATAACCCCCTGGTAAATTCCCCTGTTTTACTAGCCCTGGAGGTGGTCTTCTTCCTTCCTTGGGATTATTTTATGAAACAAATCACATATTTTTCAACAACTGATGTATTAATTTCTGTCATCTTTGTGCTTACTATATTCATTTATAAACTAGTTACTTACTATTCACTCTTTCCTAATGTGTTTCCTGATGTTTTAGTTCTGTTATCTTAGTTATCTTATACATTAATGGTGGAGGTACAATTACCTGCGCCCTTGAGTTTACCACTCACTTGCTGGGATTTTCCGTAGCTTCTAATGATAGGGCTAACTGCCTGTCCTGATTACTATATAATTATAATTTATATAATTATAAATCCTGATTATAATTTGGTTTTTCTTCCCAGGCATTCAACCTTTTGCTAGGTATTAGTGCAAGTATACCTTTCTCAGCAACCCCTTCAGCTGTTTTGTCAGCGAATTGATTCCCTGTATTAAATGGAGAGTCTCCAAACTGATGGGCTTTACAAGGGCGTCGCGGCCACTTCTTTCAGCTTTTGCACACTCTGCACTAGTTGACTAGTTTCTTCTTTGTACTTAATTGGAGCACCCTATGCCAATAACAGTTCCCCTTTTTTCCATATGGTTTCGTGTGTGTGTATTATTCCAAACGCATATTTTAAGTCAGTCCCTATGTTTACCCTTTCTCCTTCCATGATTTCTAACACGTGGTGTAAGGTCATTAACTCTGCTTTTTGTGCTGTTGTGTTAAAAGGTAAAGCCTGGGCTTCTATTACCTGAGTCAAGGTTCCCACTGCATAACCAGCTGCCCGTTTTCTGTTCTGTACCATGCTGCTCCCACTGGAGTGTGGGTCCAGTTCTGGATCTGGAATGGGATTGCTCTTGGGATCCGGTTTGCCAGAACACACTTGTTCAGTGATTACCAGTGTTAGGAAAATTAATCCAAGATGCCAGAGGTTTATGTCCAAAAAGAAGACAGAGGATTCCTGTAACTTTATTCAAATAATAGTAGAGACCATGGGGCATTTCCCATGGGGTCTCTCAAATTGCTGGAGGGCACAGCCTCCTTTTTATCCTAGTTTTATCCTAGTTTCCCGGCCACATTTCCCTCTCTCTTTCCCCATTTGGCTGAGGTACTTGAGAGGTACAGACTTCCCGAATCACCTATTACAGACCCCCCTTCTAATGTGCACCACCCTGTCCCTCCTTTTTTCTTTGTATCTCTGTTCTTTTTCTCTAAGTCCAGGAATTTAGTGTGGCCTTGGGTGAGCAACAGTCTGTGTCAATTAGTGGAATTCCTCTGGAATTTATGGTTTCTCCCATTGCTTCTTTCACCTCTCAGTATCTGGCTTTATCTAAAAGCAGGCCCACAGTTTGTTTGTAAAGGCAGGTCCCTCTCACTCCTGTCGCCAGGCAGTCATACAAAGGTCTCTGGGCTTCTTTGGAAGCCTGGAGAAACATGGCTGGGTTTAAAGTAGTGTATACCTTCAGTTCAATATCGTCCTGCTCCAATAGAGCAACCTGGTATTTCAGCATTCTGCCGGCAATATCCATTGTCCTCATTTTCGTCCCAAATTAACTGTGCCTATGTGGAGTATATATCAGCTTTTGTGTTTCTCTGCAGCTACCACCACTCTCAGGTATCCACCTTTACTTCCATTGTCCAGTTGTTTGGACAGGCTGCTTCCATGACCCCAAATGCTGCACCAGTACCCCTAGTGCCAGGTGCATCCTTTCATGCACAAATAACTCGAATGGTTTGGGTTAAGTGTGGGAGTCCCAATGCAAGGGTTGGCATTAAGGGTCTTTTAGGGCTTCAAAGACTCTCTGACTCTCAGGAGTCTATACCAAATATTTTCGGTGGAGGACCATGCAAGGGTTTTGCCAGTACCCCATAACTGCAACCCATAACTGATACCATCTGGCTGTACCTAAGAAGGCTTGTAGTCCTTGGCTCTGGAGCCTGAGAAACGGCTTCTTTTCAGCTGCTTCCCAAGCTTCTATTTTCCTGCAAGGTCTCAAAACTAAAATATATTACTGCCTCTTTGTCTACTTGTGCTATTTTCTTTGACACCTTGTATCCAAATAGTCCCAAGAAATTTAATAGACTTGCACTAGCACCGAGGCACTTACTTTCAGTCTTGACTGCTGGTAAAATATCATCCACACATTGTAGAGTTCTGTCCAGGTTTTCTTTTTCCAGCTTTCCAATTTTTTTTCCTTTTTTTTCTTTTTATGTTGTGAGCATAATCCATGTCAGCTGCACCTTCCACCTGGTGTTTGGAGTCTCCCACTCAAAAGCAAACAATTTCTAACTATCTGAGTCAAGAAGTATCACAAAAAAAGGCTTCCTTAAGATTGAGCACTGTAAACCATTTATATTCCCCTTTCAGTGCTGTCAAGAGTGTGTATGGACTAGTTACTGCTAGATAAATATCAGGTACTTTTTATTAATAGCCCTTAAACCTCGTACTGATCTATTACTGGTAATACTGGTGTGTTGCATTTTAATTAGCACTCTTTCAATAACCCATATTCTAAAAATTTTTCAATTAGCTTCTCCAACTTTTTCCTTGCCTCCCACTTAATAGGGTGTCATTTTTGCCTTACCAGTTTGCCTTCAGGTTTGAAAGTAATCCTTACTGGTCTGGCCACCTTTGATCATCCAGGCATCTCAGTTGCCTATACCAACAGGGTGTATTCTCTGCCTCCTCTGGGATTTCTTCCAACTCTTTTTTTTATTCCTGTAACATAAAAATCTTTGCCTTGACAGCTTTTGATTCTGATATTTGAATTTATATTTCTTCATCACAGAAAGTTATTTAAGCATCCAATTTCCCCAATCATTCTCTTTCCAACAAGGGGATTGTTCATTCAGGCATATACAAATTGGTGAGTCTCCTACTGTTTTCTTAACTTAAATAGTAATGTTTGTAAAAAAAAGCCTGTTCTCTTTCCTCCCTGTTGCACCCACAACACTTACAGGTTCCAAGATAAGTTTTTCTCTACACATATTCAATACTGAATAAGTTGCTCCTCTACCAATTAAAATTAACTTTTTCATTCCCCAACAATAATGTAACCAATTATCATAATGCAAATTGTCAAAATACACTTCAGCCACCAATTATTAAAATATTCAATCATTTTTCACTTAAATAATTCACCTGCTGCTTTGTCCAATGTTTCAATGAACACCCCAATGGCGAGGTTTTAAAAATCTGATCATTATCAGTCAAATCACCAACACTAACTTTTGAACGTACCCATAATGCCCACACCAAGTCTCTTAGCTGTGCTGTATTTGAAATGGCAAACAATACACAAACACTGACAGATATTAAGCAATACACAGACACCAACAGAAACTTACAGGTGTATAACCCATCAATTTTATATACTTCTGCTGAATCATTGGTATACAAGTTCTTTTACATACTATACACGCTCTTAAATAGAACCTTTGCATTGGTTGGTTCCAACTGTTAATAACTTCATCAATGTTCTTAGCCTAAAACAATCACTGGTCATCTCTCCTGAGGTCTACTGATTGGAATCCTTAATATTAAAATCAAGGTGGAAGGGGAGTGGGTTTCCAAGAAGCATAACTGGTGAGCATGACTGACTCCATAGCTTCTTGACTGAAACATAAGGGTCCTGTAACTTCTTGGTGAGGTTTGTATGATTACACGTTCCAAACAGCGACTTGTGATATTTCTATACCTTATACTTTGCAATTTTCCACTTATAATCATAGCTAACCCTTTAATATGATTTAATCAATCATTTGATCAAAATATTAATAACAATATGAGTGTGTGTCTGTCCACTAAGGACTTGCAGGGGTCACAGATAAAAGCCATATGGTTTGTGGAGCTAGAGGTGAAGAATGGGAATGGCTTCTGGAGAAGAGACATAGGCATTGTTTAGTGTCAGTCCATCACATACTGCTTAGACCTTTGGAGAAAGCTGTTGACAGGCACATTCTAGGGAACAGAGCTTTTGCAGTTTAGGAAAGTACTTATCCAATCTCTTGACTTCATCTCAGGTGATGTCTATTGCTGTCAGAGCAGAGTCACTGGAATGGATCATGTAAACAAACTCATTTTGCCCATTACCCTGCAGGAAGCTTTCTCATCAAATCTCCGCTGAACCCATTCAGGCTGAGTGTCACCATTTTATCTTAAAGGTGTAAGACATCTCAATCTACAAGCTGCAAAGAGGCCCATTCCTTAGTAATATAAGTTTTTAATTCCAAGTTAGGTGAGTTTGTTGCAATCTTGAAATTCGTGAATTTCCACCATGAACTTCCATTTGTGTTCTGCTTTTTATGATAGAAGTGCTTTCCTAGCAGACTTTATCTGGTAGTATCTGGTATGATCCTTTTCAGCTTTCAGAAAGTTGCATTTTTGCCACAGATACTTACAATGCATTTACAAACAGACATGTCAACATGGAGACCCTGGCTGTGCATGCCTTTCCATCTTCTTCCAAGACACAGGAGATTTCCCATTGGGTTAGGGTGGCATACATTGGTTAGCCAACAGCCCACAGTGCTTACTTGGTCCTTCTCAACCAGAGACAGGTGGTTTCTGAGGCAGCCAGCACTCAAGCCAAGAGGGTTACACAAGCTGGTGTCAACATCTGGCAGTAGCTTCAGCATCAGCCCTGAAATCACTGAAGCTCCTTGTCCCTCGGAAGAGACAGAGCTCAGCAATTTTCTTCAGGTATTCCATAAAAAGAGAAATGGAAGCTAAAACCCTCATACTGTCAACTCATGCCATTTTGGGATACCCCAGGTAATACAAAAAAGCCCCAAGGCCAGTTGCTGGAGGGACAAATAGCTCTGTAACTATTCTAGGCTAAGGCTGGCTCTGTGCATCCAGGCAGTGTTGAGTCTGAGGTAACCTGCTCTCCTGGCATGCTGGTGGCACACAGAATGTGCCACAGCTCACCCTGAGGCAGAGCTGGTACCTTCATGGTCTATGAGGATTCACTTGGGTCCTGTTGCTTGCTGTTCCCCTGGGCTCCTCGTCTGAGGAACACACCTGCAGAGCCTCTGCAGCACTCTCTAGGCACATCTAGTCCTTCTTAGGTCAGGATTGGTGTCCCATGAAAGTATTCGTAATGTTTCCAGACCTGATCAGGCAGTGCTGTGCTTCAGCTGACGAACCCAGCCAGACTCCGCATGGAGCCAGCTGAACTGTCTGTCACCCACAGTGCAGTTAATCTGCAAGCAGAACCCTGCTGAGTGGCTGTGTGGTAGCTGTAGCTACTCCTTGGTGTCTTCCTAGGATCGTGAGTCTTGCCAGGTTTGCCTTGGCCATGTTTTTGAAAGGGGACTGTCACTGTTGCTGGGCTGCACGGTGTTCTTCCAGCACAGCGGTTAGGCGAACAGCAGGAACTGTGTGGGACTTGGGAGCTACTATCTTTCCTAAATATTTCTACAGGAAATTCCTATAACAACACTCAAAAAGACCATAAAGAAAGGGAATGGGAGGTTTTTTTACAAATCTCAAAATAAATGGATTTTGCCTCTTTGCACTCTTATGCATGTACTCATCAGCATCGTAGAATATTCTGAGTTGGAGGGGACCCACAAGGATCAAATCAAAGTCCAATTCCAAGATGTGTGCATCTTAGTGGCATGGCCGGGATCACTTACGTGCAAGAGAAATGGTGCAGGGTACGTACTGATTCTCAGTAAGTAATGCCCGAAAAGATTGGCTAGAAATAAAACCTCACAGACTGGTGTCTATAGAGCAGGTATTTGTTTATTGCAGTGCTGGAGGTGAGTGGGATTTCTCCACCTAACTCACCCACCCTTGTCAGTTGCTGTGGTTTATTCATACAGTAAGTATTGCTTAATATTGCTATGTCATTATAACATCATCATATATGCACCAGAACTAATTTACATAATGTTATCTTACAGTTATAAATAGTTTTTCTGTACTGTGCTTGTGCTTCCCCAATTTAGGTGGTCTTGGGGGTCTTCTTTGGTGAAGGCTCAAGGTCTTCCTTGCATCTGCACTTTTCAACTTTGTCTTCGGAGCATGCACAGTTATGGTCTTCCTTGGTCTTTCTGGATCTAACCGGTCAAAATTCTTCATTTTGTGGCTAATTGGTTTTACATTTTCCAATTTCTCATTAGTACATCCTGCTGCTTCTCAATATAGCTATACTTGTCTATTTTTGAAACTATTCACCTGGTGAATTTCCATTTATTTAAGCATTAAGCAACTAGTTAACCATATACTAGCTATTACGCTGTATAGAAAGCTTGATTCAGGATATCTAGAAAGTTATGATTCAGGTTATATCGATATCTTATAACTCAAGCTATATAAGCATCTCGTAACTTTGACCCAAGTTATTTAGGCATCATAAGAAAGGTCTGACAACACACGACTTAAAGAGTAGCTGTTTTAATAAAACAAGATACGAAGAGGAGTATAGACAGCAAGTCTAAGACCCCTTCAGATGCTGGGCACTCTGTGTTCAGGCAGTATTGCTCAAGACCACGGGGGAAACCCTTCTGGGTTTGGTAGGGAGGGTGAATAAGCTTTGCTGACACTTTGTGAGTGAAGTCTCTCATGAGTGGCATTTGTGAGCACTTCATCTTTGACGAAGTTGTGACAGCATGGAAAGACTTTTCCATCAGGAAAGGTCTGAATGTCACACAGAAGAGCTGCGACCCTGGGAGGAATGTCCTACACTGAAGAATAAATCACATTTTTTTCTGCCAAGGAAGCGTTATGATCCCTCTGAAACGTATAAGGAGGCTTCAAAGAGATGGTTCAATCATTACGTTTTTTAACTGCAGACATGTATCAGGCCCCCGCAGCACAGATAAGGGGTGAGGAAAGAGGGGAGAGCACTGCTGGGGTCAGGTACGTATGGATAGGTCATTAAGAGACAGCAACTGTGGTCAGGCAAAGTTTTCCTGTTTCCTCTTTCGTCACCCTGGGCCAGCGGAGCCTGGGGGCGTGCTTAGTGTTTGGGCGTGCGTGGAGCCCCGTCTGCAGGGACAGAAGCGAGGACAGCACCACGAGGGTCCACCGGGAAAGGAGAAGCCATGGACAGGAGAAACCTGAGCGGGTAAAAGAAATTGCTGACCCCCCCCCCCCCCCCAAAAAAAAAAAGCACCCCAGCTTCAGCTCTGTGTTGTTGCTGCTGCTTCAACCCAAGAGGATCCCTCGCTTTGCTGCCCCGAGGGAGGGCTTTCTGCCTGCGCAGAGTCTCTGCCTTGCTTGGGGAAGGGCGAGGGCAGCGCTGGTGTCAGCGTACCTGAGCGGGACCTTTGTCCCCAGTGTCACTGCGGGGGACGAGGGGCTGCACTGAACTCTTGAGCCTGTTGGGCAAGTTCCCACTGGTTTAGAAGCTGTCCCAGGAGCCGTAAACCATGGAGGAGCAAAAGGCACAGGCAAAAGCACAGGAAAGAGGGGATGTTTTGGGGAAGGGCTAAGGCGGGAAATGGCTCGCCCCAATGCTGCAAGAGAAGCTGAAAATGCCTCTTCCTTGCTCGGCAGTTTCGAGGTCTTGAGACAGCTGTTGTCACCCAAAATAAAGTGTCTCAGACCATTTTCTGTTCAATGGAGGGGGGAGGGAGGGGGAAGTTTTAATGCAAAGTTTAGTGAAGAAGTGCTTTGTTTGTGCAAAGCATTAGCAAGGGACAAAAAAATGCAGATTAAAGAAGTTTTGACAAATTTATGCTCATATATTTTTAGGCATTATCATTATTACTGTTATTATCTTGAAATGAGCAGAGTTGTAAATAGTTTCTAATAAAAAGTTAGAGGAAGGAAGGAAAATTATTAAATATATATATAATGATGCAGTTTGTTATCCGTCTTTAATAAGAGGGATATTAGTTTTAGGAGCTGTTTTTGTAAAATTAGTACATTTTAAAATACTTTCATTGCATTCCTGTTAAAGTTACTGGTGATGGGACAATACAATAGGAAATATATAAATAACACATTTTAAAATGTATTTTGTAATCAGTCAATACATTTTCAAGGTTTCATGTGCATTTACATAGCAGCTGCATATTAATAAAAAAGAAAATAAAACCTAGGAGACAGTTACGTTGGCTGTCATCCCTCTGCCATTTTCTGCCCTAATTTCTCTAAACATTTTGGGGTACAATCCACCTTTCAAATTATTAATCACACTTTACAGTGCCTTTCTCTGCAGCTCTCAAATTCTGAAAGGATTACAAGTTCACCTCTATGAGATTGATGAACCAAACTTAGAAAGAAAAATAATGATGTTTTCTTCTTTATATCTTTTATTGTTTGCTAACTATGAATTTTGTCTCATACTTGCATCAACAGCTGTTACATGCTCGATTTTTTGAGTTAGGTTCTATGTCTATATGTGTACCATACATAACAATGCTGAGCAGCAAGGACTGCTGGTGATAACTATAAAAATGAAAAAAATATTGAAGTGATTTCATAGCTTTGGGTAATTTATCTGTAAACTCACTATTTACTTTAAGTATTCTCTTATCTGGCTTGGGGACAAAAATGAATGCTGCCTTTCTGTATATATTCTGTAGTGTGTGTATGTTTTATTATGGTTTTAAAATTTCTCATCTGTCCTTCTGGTAGAGCTGTTTAAATTTTCATTAATCTACTATTTAAAAATAGCAAGTTATAGCTATTATAAGAACGCAGACTTTTGGTCACGTTGCATTAAGTTGATTACACTGTCAATTTCACTCGGCTTAACACATCCCTAAGGTGTCTATATCTTGAAGATCAGCATATTTCAAGATTGTTCTAAAGAAATAGCTTCATGTCCCTGAAAATATGCACAGGACTCCCGTTGCAATAGCTTGTCCAAAGTGCAATATTTTACGGTGAAAACACAGGCAGGAGGGTGCTTAATACTTGTTTAAATAAGACTTGGAAGTTTTAACTTGTTTGTATGTTATAATCAGATGGGAACATCTACAGACACCTTTGAACAAATCAGATCTCTGTAACCTGTTGTGACATTGTTTTACAAAACCTTAAAGGTACCTTTTGTAAAATTAGATGAACTGATTGGGCTTGAGTATTGGGAGTTAAATGAATTTTCTTTAGTGAACTTCAACCAGTCACATATTTGATATATTCATTGTGAACATACGATATAATTGTATTATGTATATATGTTCCCTAAAAATTGAGTTTTAAGGAAATTTAAGCTAATAGACATTAACTTCCAAATAACATAATATAAATTGAAAGAATGCATCTCTTTTAACACCTCAAATGAGAAAGCATAAAAATTGAATCTGTGCTTCACTTTTGTCTCTCTTACTGTTTTTTTAAAACAATATACCAAAAGAATTATATGTAATAAAATGGTTATTCCTGTAACAGAATTAAACATTTGGTGACATTTACATTTGTTATTACATTTACATAAATTCAATAGAAAGTCTGATAAAGAAATCTGCATGCATGGTTTCTTTGGTTTATATAAACGGAGTTCACATGGAGAAGGTAAAGAGAGATACATTCTGCGGTTTATAAACTGGTTTATGTGCAAATGTATTTTAATGTGTAGGAGGCTGGGATGAGGAAGAAGACAGGGTAAGAAAAAGCCTTCTGACGGACTCAGATAAATTAGATGCTTTTTTACATAGGCGACAAGTCCTGCAGATAGAGAATATGTGAGTTACTTCTTCTGCAAGGTTTCATTTGTCCCTTATTCAGACTGGGGGTTTTTGTGATTTTTTTTTTTTGTTTGTTTGTTTGGTTTTGGTTTTTTTGCTGTGCTTTTTTGTTGGTTTGGTTGGTTGGTTTGGTTTTTTGTTTTTTTGTTGGTTTTTGTTACTAATGAGTACTAATCTGTAAAACGATTTACAGGCTTATTGCTTCTCTCTTCAGAATCTGATCAGTTGTCTACTAGATTTACTCTGAATTATTCTAATGTGGAAAAACATATATCTGAAGTGCATTCTCATATAAATCTCTATATAAGGCAATTGTACAAAGGCTAAAAAGTACCTCTGGAGATTTCATTGTTTATGTATTATGGATAATTACTGAGTATAGAGGATACATTCACAACCAACACTGGCAGTCTTTGTATAGGTCCTTAACTGACAATATTTAAGGTCCTTTCTGAACTCAGAAAATATCCGTTTTGGGAGTTGCATCTTTTTGTATAGAGCGTTTCTTTCATCTTCTCTCATGTAGAATGGTGCTGACTGTGCTAATCCTTATGAAAGTACAAACAGCAAGAGAATCCAATAAGGAGAAATATTCAGCTTCATAGTGCAGCAGTGCATTTATTTTCTTTCTTTTTTTTCTTTTTTTTTTTTTGGTATTAGATTTTACAAAATTCGCAACAGCTCCCTACATTGAAAAGGGCTACATAGGAGCCTTGTAAAAATGTCTGACACACACAAAAATAGAGAGAGCTTTTAGAAATACTCCCACTGGTGAGGAAGAAGACAGGCATGGGGGGGGGGAATGTTGAAAGTTCTGCATGCGGCTGTAGGCGAGGGGAGGATTAGCGGTTCAGAGTTTGGTTCCTTTAGTTCCTTTACCCTGCCTGGTGCCTGCCTCTCCATTTTCTTTGTGTTGCTCTCTCGTGCTTTGCCCTTCTCAATTCTCCTCTGATTTCCTCTGCCCTCCTCCTTTTTAATGTATTGGAGTACTAATGAAAACAAAGCTGTAACCGATGATTCCTTGAAGTTTCTCTTCTGTTGCAGCATGTATGTGTCTAGGAGGGCATTAAGAGACCAGTTTGATCCCCGTGAGTCTCAGAGACGGGAGACATACCTGCTATGTGAGCTGCAGTGGGGTAATAGTGGCAGGTCTTGGATACACTGGGTTAGAAATGACAATTTTAACCCAGTGAACAACGACAATTATAACCCGGCGAACAATGACAATGATCACCGTCGCCACGCGGAAGTGTACTTCCTGGAGGAAATCTTCGAGCTGAGAAGTTCCAATTTCTGTGACATCACCTGGTACCTGTCCTGGAGCCCCTGTGTGAACTGCTGCTATAGAATACAGGATTTCCTGGAGAGGCACCCCAATGTGAACATAGACATACGGGTAGCACGGCTCTACTTCGCAAACGATGAAGAAACCCGCAGAGGCCTGAGGGATCTTGCCAGGTTGCAGGGAGTAACCATTGATGTCATGGAAATGGAAGGCAAGGTTCCCCATGCTTTGTGGGACTGGGGAGGGGTGAGCTAGTGAACTTTGTGCACGGGTGAATCGGGTATGGGCTTGCTTCTATGGTGCCCCATGTCCTACCTAGCTTCTTTGTGGGTACAACCATCACCATGCAGTGAATGAGTGTCGCATCCAAAAAAAGATGTTTAAATAGTGCAGGAGAAGAGGGACAGGACCCTTAGCAACCAGATCTGGATGAAAATTCTCCTTTTTTTAGAGATAGCATCCTTATAGCACTCCTGAGGGAATGGGAGATATGGTCCTTCTCCCTTGTCCTAAGGGAATAAATGCAGTTGCTGGGATAAGGGTGGCTGAAGAGCTCCTCTGCAGTTAAGGGAGGCAAAAAAATTGTCCAGAGTGAATGGCATTGGTTCCAAATATGGAGTGGGCAGCAGCCATCAGCTGACCTGTCCAGGGCCAAGCTGTCTCTGTGACATGGACACAAGGAAGAGCTTAAAAAGTCTTGTTCCCTGAGCTTCTCTGATATCTGAATAAACTCAGGTTAATCATCTTGCTTCTGTTTCTCCAGACTATAAGTACTGTTGGGATACCTTTATACAAGGACATGTCAATTATGATTTCCCACCCCCGGACTTTCGACAAGCGATAGCTAGGAATCGTTGGAGGCTCTACGATATCCTTGAGGTCAGTACACTCTGAGAGATAGAGGGAATCACATGAAATGATTTGCAGTCTAGGGCAACTGAGCTGTAAAGAGCGGGTAAGAAGCCCTTGTTCACATGTAGCTCTAGTTTACACCTAGGTGGACCTTAAAGAGTACTGCAGCAGGCTTTTGAAAAAAGTAATGTACTAAAATCATGGGAACTGTCCTGTCCCACTGGGAGAGAAGCACTGTGGATATTTTTCCATCATACTGGTGCCGTCTTGGTTTTTGCCTTTTTTTCTTTGATATGTTCTTTGTATTCTTCACACATAAATTTGGAGCTCCGTAGCCTATTATTGTATTCTAGCTAGTTTTCCCAGTACTTTTCCATGCCCTTTCCCTAGCCAAGAAGACAAAACAAGTTCCAGAGCTCCAAGCCCCATGGGGTACAAGGCCCCTATCCTGTCTTGGTTCTTCCTGGGAACTGAGGTTGAGAACAAGGTCTTCAAGACACATTTCCATAAACAAGTACAACTAGTACCAAGGGGGGAGGGCTTCAGAGAAGGAGCTTGACCTGTGGGAAAATTGCATCACCACTTGTCCTCCTAACTGGTGCTTTTTATAAATTATGCTAATTTTCTAAAACCTGTAAAAACTGTATTCACCCTGTGTGGGGGGGCTTTTGTGGGCATTCTCCATAACTGCCCCTGGGGGCCTCCAAATAAAAATCCACTTTTATATTACCTTCTACACTAAAATTACCTTGAGTTTCATTTTTAGGTTGAAAAAGGCAACAATATCATGAAGGAAAAGCTAAGAGTGCAATTTTTCTCCTTTGGGTTCCAGCACAGGAAATTTGTTAATTTTTACCTGGAACTCCGGTCTCATCTCAGAAGCCCTCCACCAGATTCCTTTTTAACCTGAATCTGAGCATAGGTTTCAGTTTGCCAAATGGTGCTACTCAGCGCCTTTCTGCAGTGTTCTGACACCCCCCAGTCACTGGGCCCCTGCATGCTTCATTAAAGTCCCTTCCAGATTCCATTCAGTAACTTCTGTGACTGGTTGGAAGGGTACAGTTTCTGTGAGATGAGAAAAGCTGCTCAAAACAGAATGTCTGTACCCTGGGAAAATTCACCTTTTGGGGTTTTTTTGTGCCAGACATCCTGAAAGGCAGGAGAGAGAAGAGAGAGTGTGTTCAACCACAGTGCTGAAAGTTTGTGTCCATGGAGACAAGAGACCCTGCTTGAATGAATATGTCCACATCCTTGGCCTGGAAGCACTGTATTTTTAAAAATCTAGCAAAACTAGTATAAGTGCTGCAGCATTTTGATTACAATGTATTAGAACTTTCTGACAAATGCTATTTTTAGTGAATGATAGTGAAAGAAATCTATGGCTACACAGGTCGTTGGTTATTTGGGAAATCCATTTTATATGGCATATGTGGAAAAGTAACATCCTGGGCTATTACAACTAATAGACTGCTTCTGCTACGTCCATTTCAAATCACAGAAGGTTCAAAGTATAATTGGAGATCTAAATGTCATACTTCTATTTCCATTTCAGGATTTTCATTTATAGAATCAGAGAATCACAGAATATCTCAAGTTGAAAGATACCCAAAAGGATCACCAAGTCCAACTCCCTTCTCCTTGCAGGACTACCTAAAACTAAACAACAAGACTAAAAACATCCTCCAGATGCTCCTTACCTCTGACAGGCCTGATGGTGTGACTGCTTCCCTGGGGAGCCTGTTCCTGTGACCGACCACCTTCTCAGTGAGGAACCTTTTCCTAATGTCCAAGCTGAACATCACTAATGTAGCTTCATTCCATTTACACCAGTCCTATCACTAGTCACTGGTTTCAGGATTACTTCAGTTTCAGGATTACCCTGTCCTAAGTGGAGAATCCAGCACTTGCTCTTGTAATATTTCATAGAGTTGGTGACTGCTCAGCTCTTCAGTATCCAGATCTCTCTGCAGGGCCTCTTTACCCTCAAGGGAATCCACAGATCCTCCTAGTTTAGTATCATGGGCCAAATTGCTTAATTTTGGTTCCTGTATTTGATTCCGCCATATAGATGATTTATAAGAATGTTGAAGATCACTGGCTGTAAAAATGAGCCCCAAGGAACCCCAGTGGTGACCAGTCACCAGCCTGATGTAATCCCATTTACTGTAACTTTTTGAGCCAGTTGCTCACCCAAAGGCCTATGGACTTATCTAGCTGTGTGCTGGACATTTTATCCTGAAGGTGAAGTCCTGAGGCCTGAACAACAGCCCCTGACTGAGGCCTGAAAAACGGACCTTGAGACCAAGTTGACCTCTAGATGAACCTTCCAACCAAAGGTTATATTGGTATCTGCTCACTTTGTTAGAGTTATTAGCACATTATCATGTGCTGATAGCACTTTGAGAATTATTAGCACATGATATATATATCCTCTCGTTAGAGAAAGATGTGAATGATTTACCTTTCTGTCTTTAGAAACTGGACAAGGCCAGATATTTTTTGCCCTTCCTGTATTTCCCTATCTTTCCTTCTTCCTTTCTTCCTCTGCTTAAAATTTTAACTCACTGCTGCTGCAGGCTGTTCAAAGATTGCTGTTGCCACACATTGTTCAGAAAGGTTTAATCTGTAGGCTGTTCAGAAATGTTTAAATTGTTGCTGCTAGAGGCTGCTGAACCTATCCTACGGTTTAAATTGCTGCAGCCTATATAAATAAAGCTTTCTAATTGATCGCTTAGTGTTTTTTGCCTTAATTTATCCCAAGGCTGTCCCAAACGTTGACTACCTCAGAGTAGGTGGTCCAGGACATCCCTCTCAGGACCTGATAATTGTCTCTCAGAATGACCTTCTCCATAACTTTACCAGGCACTGAAGTGAGACTGGCAGGCCTGTAATTACCAGGGTCTTTCTTCTTACCCTTCTTGATAATTGGAACGACGTTGCCATCTTCCACTTGACCTGGAACCTTTCCAGACTCCCAAGACCATTGAAAAATAATGCAAGGTCCTGTGATGATTTTGGCCAGCTCCTTCAGCACCTTGGGACAAATCCCGTCAGGCCCCATAGATTTATGCTCATCCATCTGGAGCAGCCACCCTTGAACCAGTTCAAGCTTGTCTCTGGGCTCATCATCCCCTCAGTCGCGGTCTTCCAACACAGGGCTCCTGGGGTCCCAGGGCCCATCCTCTGGCAAGAGATGATCAGGATGCCAAAAGGAACATCTCTGGAGACTTGGCTGTCCTGTCAGCTAGCCTTGTTTCCTACCTCATGATGCAAGAGGAACAGAAGTGGACTTACAGCCACAGAAAATGCCCCATCAGGGCAGAAAGCATAGTCCAGACACTCTATCTAGCAGTGAGAGAGGGGGTGTTTTTTACAGAGAGCAGACAATCCTGGCCACTAGCTGTGGTTTGTCATGATCTTGTCCCACTACCTCAATACCCACAATGGCTGCGTTTTGGAACCCTACACCTTACGTTTAGTGTCCCTATATGGACCTATTTTCACCCTGTACTGCCATCTGCATCCACAGTTTACTGGAGCAGAAAATTCCAGAAGCTTATAGTTAGCTACATAAATAAGCACTTGTCTCTGTATTAAGCTGATCAACTAATCACAGTAAGTGTCAGTTCCTGCTATAATAATGTCTCATCATTAATCACTGAAACACTAGTCTGCATTTGAAAGACTGTGCTAACCTAGAGGATTTTCCACTGTCTCAGTGGGAGCTGTAACATGTTACTGACAGCAGCACTTGGTTTTAAAAAGCAACTTCAGAAATCCACTGATGCTCCATTCAACAGAAGCAAATATTCCATCCACCAAGAGGTGTGACTGTGGAACGATAATTACAGTATCCATGGTCATTGCATTTCAGCATCTTCCCTCAGATAGCTAGAAGTAAGTAAGTAATGATTTTTATTTGCAAGTCCATCCTGGAACCGGGCCACTGGATGTATCCACTGGAAACCCCTTGTGCTTTTAAGTTGTGTTTAAGGAGGCAGAGAAAACTGATCACGCAAGTTGTTATGGCGGGGGTGGGAAAGAGAAACACAGACGATGTGAAACTGCCGAGCAAAACTTATAAAATGGACCAAGTGTTCCCTGTTCGCTCTCCAATGTAACTAATTGTTGGCACAGGCTGCCAGACAAAAGATGTCACAGTATAACCTTCCCAGCAACCTTCCCTTTGGGGGTGATTCTGTAGCTTGTTGATCCCGTCTGTGCCAAGGCTCCTTTTTCTTCATTCTTGTTGACACTGTCCCGTTGGCCTTGTCTTACCACACTCAGCCCCTGTTTGCATTGTAACCAGCTTTTGGCCGAAGCAAGCTTGTGACATTCCAAGGTCATGAGCAAGGAAGAACCCCAAATTGTTTTCACAATAAAAAACAAAGGCAATTATTATGGTCTGTGCCTCTTGGGGCCCTGAGGACTTAAAAAAAAAAAAAGAAAAAAAATTGGTTATCTTGACCACCCTCACTTGTGGCTTTCACTGACACACTGCCCACAGATGGCCTAGGAGCTAATATGTTTAGTATGGACTGCTATGAAGAAAATTAACTCCATCCTTGATGGTGCCAAATGGTTGTGGTGCCTGGTTCTGGTAGATGTTTTCTGCTTTTGATGGAGGTTTTGCCTCCCATGACAGCTGTAGCTTCCAAGTGAATTTTGGGGAGAGTTTAACCATATATTGTTGTCGTTGAGCAATCCCTGAGTGCTTGGAAAAGAAAATCTCAGAGCTCAAAGTTTCTAGAGCTGCTCTGAACACTCTCCTTGATACAACCTACAGAAAATCACTGCTTTCTCTTAAATGAAGTTCATCTGGTTATGTGGTCCCCCTCATATTTCAAACTCTGCCAGTTGTGTGATGACTGACTCAGGCTCTCAAGCAGAGCATGGACACTAATCCCCACTGGGTTTGGGGTACTTATTATTCTGCTTAGTGCTTTGACAAAGCATGTGCATTGAAACAAAGAAAATAGGCAAAATCAGAAAGATAAATATATAGAACTTTTGTGACTCAAAATAGTGTGAGAAAACTCTAGAAGGACTGCTTAGAGCAGAAAAACATATTCCAAAATACAGATGTGTTCACTTGCTGCTTTTTTTTTTTTCCACACTGACTCCTCATGAACTATCTTTGATGATCTGGGAAATTCTTTGATTTCTCACCAGTTAATGTGAAAGAATTGTATTACAAGTATATCAGGATGTTTTGTTACTGAAGTAAGCATGCAGGTAAGTCCTTCCTGCCAGCCAATTATTTTTCACTTTGCCTGGGTCAGAGCTCTGCCTGCACATCCTTGTGGCTGGCTGCCATTTGACTTCATTGTTCAGAGTCAGCCTCATAAAGCTCACCCAGCAGTGGCAGGGTGCCACCAGTTTTCTTAATCTCTTACGTTTCGGTTTCCACATATGGAGGCTGAACAAGAGTCTCAGTAAGGTATGGTGACGCTGTGCAGCCTGCAGAGGAAATGAAAGCAAAGGTTCTGGGAGAGATAGAAGAGCCACGGGTGGGTGTGCTTATCAGAGTTGCAAAGTAATACGCTGCCAAGGAGATGTGTTTGTGTATCTACAAGCTTGTTTTTATATGCATTATTGCAGTATTGTGCACACACATATATGTGAATAGCTGTAAATATCTTCATGAGTGTGAAGATAGGTTCATACATAAACACATTTTAGCCTTTCTTAAATGTGGAGGTCACAGAATAAATCTCAAAAGGCTTTGTGTGGTTTTTCTTTCTATAAAAAATATAGATACCTACTGAGAAAGCTCCATTAAATCCAAGTAAACATACAGTGGATTTTCCTTTTACTGTCAAATGCGTCAGCAGCAGAACACTTGAACTAACACAGGATTTACCGTTTCAAATTAAGTCCAGGAGGCAGCCTGTAAGTGGAGGTTGAGACTTAAGCCTCTGTGGCATAAGCCCCAGGCTTTTGTCACATTTAAATTTAACCTTTCTCTTTGCTTCCAGACTTCCACTTGGTGATTCTCACCTCTTTCCAATAGATAATTCAGCCGGAGAATAAAAAGCTCAGTACCTGTAAAATCCTCAGAGATTTGCAAATTGGGATCTTAGCTGATTCAAACCTTGTCCCTTTTTTCTTCTTTGATGTCTGATTTAACTTTCCTTCTGTTCTCCTCTTTCTTCTCTAACCTGTCCATCTTCCCTAATTTCTTCCATATATTTGTCTCAGTCCAAATTTGTTACCAGATGCACATCTTGGGCTTTGAGTGTCAGATAAGCTAAAAGACTCTTGAGAAAAGGGAGTGGTACATGAACAGACAACACCTCTGTAGTAGTCATGCTGCAGACTCGTTTACCTGCAATCTCTTTCCTGGGAGACATCTGCAGGGACCTAGCTCCCTGATGCTCTGTCCACCTCTCTTATCACTTAGGATGTGCATCCTGGAGGCCCTTTGTAAAATGCTCTGAAGAAACTTACAAGCTTCTAGATTATTTTCGCTGGTGAATCTGGCGTGTGAATCAGCATGGCTCTACTACCACCAAAGGGGATATTCTCATGAAGGTCTAAGGAACCTGGTGTTTAAAGGAGGCATGAGTGAGTGTATGTCCACCACTCTATGTACCCTTTGCTGTGTATGTTCCTCCAAAACGCATTCAGGTTCATGAGGCATGCATATGAAGGTGGTGGTTATTAAAAAAAAATCCCTTTGCTGGAGTGGTTGAGATATATTCAGATGTTACCAATAGCTCGGCATCACGAACCACCTCCACATTTATCTCTAACATTACCTTAAGCAGCTTGTGTAAGGGGGCATAATTGACTGCATGAGAAGTAGAATAAAAACTTTTGCCACAGTTGAGTAATATGAGACTCCACCTATATAGATAACCCTTGCAACAGGCACGTAGCAATTTAAAGGGATACTGGATTACTTCTGGTTGCTCATAAAAGCAAAGAAACAGGTTTCCCACCTAGTTGTATGATCCTTCTGGAGGTCATCATCCTCCTCTTGACTCACTGAAGTGTGGTCCCCATAAACAGAATGTGCAAGTTCTTCTAGAAGTATGAAAATTCGCCTGTGTGGCAACCTTGTCTTTCTGATTTGATTAGGGTTAAAGCAACTTCTGAATTTGGAAGGGATTCTTCTTCTCACATTAGGCTGACAGGACTAACAGAGCAGTATTTCTGGTTTTCTTTTTTTTTTCCTTTTGGCTTTCCACCATCTCATACAGCACATTCAGCTTCCTGGAGACAGATGAAAATGTTGCATTGCTAATTCCCTGCTCCGACTCATTTTTCTCTCTCCACTTTCTGTGGCACATTGCTGGTTTTCTATCAGGAACTACTGATGCTAATCAAGCCATTTCTTGCAGATCAGACTAATCATCTCTAAGCCTAATTCACATCTGCTTATTTGTAAATATTTTCTGCAAGGAGAGGACAGTGCAGAGAGCACTACAGCACCAAAGCATTCCTGGTCTTACTGAGGATCATGCCCACAAACCCAAAACCACATTAGTCAATCACGTTTTTGTTTCCACAATCTCCGAGTGTTTGAGTTGCTCCCCTTCACTCTTCTGTGGTAGGAAATAATACAACCACTGGGGAACAATTCTGTGCCGAGAAGTGAGGAGTGACCTTGCAGCAGAAGAGGCCCCGAGGGCAGACTCTGTGTTGGCACTGCCTGATGACCTGCCATAACTAGTGTTCTCCTTGACAGAGAGTCCTGCCAGTGCCTGAATCCCTATTCCCTCTGAACTCCACCATTCATGTATACTTCTGGGTTTTTTCTGTCCTGGCAGGAAACGGAATACTCTCTGACAATAGAATACTGAGAGCTTACTGCAGAAAATATAAATAAATGCCTCCCTTAGCTTTACAGTCCTATATCTGGCTTGGCACCAAGGAAGGCAATGGCTTTGTCCAGGGATCTCTACAGCTTGCATCAGGCCACAAAATAACTGTGTCACAAAACCAGAAAAAAAAAAGTAAGTGACAGAGACTGATTCTACCTGAGCCATATGAAGAATTCTTTTGTAATCCTTTTCCTCACCAAGCTGGTTTTGGGTGTGTCAGTCAGAGGAAAGCTTCTCACTAGAAACTAGCATTTTTTCAGTCATTTTTTTTAGATCAAATGGGAAATACTCTTTGGCTGCATCTTGTGAGAGTTACAGAACTGATCACAGAAAGGTGATGCCCAGTTCATAATGCTGAGCAGATTTCTCAGGGCACGGGAAAATGTCTGTTCTATTTGCATCAGTGAACTGATATCATGACCAATAGCTTCTGCAGATGCCCCACAGGTGGCTCAGGTCTTGCTCTCAGAGTGTCCACATGAGTACAGATCTCTTCTCAGTTGTGATATTTCAAAAGTATCTGGATGCTGCCTCACAACAAGGTGTCCACTGCCAAAGCTCTCCTGGATGCCAGGCAGCTTGCTCAGAGTTAGCCTGAGAGTGGCTTCCCGGTCTCTGACCACAGCTCAGCGGTCATATACATGGACTGTCTTCCTTGATTACGTGAGGACCCAGGCTCAAGGGGGCATGAGAGGTCCTTGGAACTCCACAGAAGTAGTCCCATGAAGGGAAATGGCAGTAACCACCACCACCACCACCTGCTGGAGTTCCACAGACACATAGGCTTTTGCACATTATGTCTTCTGTTTCCCTCTTTCCACTGGGTTCTGTCCAACTTCCTTGTGACATCTGGGTGTCAGAAAAGTGACATGCCATGCCACAGCTATGTGGCTTGATGCCATTTGTGTAGATACCTTTCTCTCGTTGCATTGGGGTGACTAGAGATGATTTGCTTTTCTGGCCTGGAACTAGAGTTAAAAAAGAAATGTATTTTCTGTCTGCACTGCAAAAAGTGGCTCACCTGTTAATTCCAGCTTCTGGAAGGTAACCTTGTATTCTCAAGGCCAGATCAATTTCTGAGTGGGATCTCCCCCATTTGCAGTTCTTTGCTTCCAGGAACTTGCTTTCAGCTTCAGCCATTGGGATAATGCAAGTAAGCATGATGAAAGTCACCATAAGGAAATACTTAGCTGAGCAGCATTAGTAAGGCCCAAAGAACAGTATTCTGACTCAGGAATAGAAACTGAAACTAATGTAAGGCTAATAAAGACACACCAGGCTCCCAGGAAACGATACACAAATCCAGAAACACCCATGGCTGCTGTCAGTGGCAGAGGTAAGTACATTTATGTGAAAGGCAGTCCTGTTTCTCCATATTCATGTGTAGATGTTTACTGTAGTTGTATCTAAAGGACTGGAGCGTAGACATAAATGTGTTTTGTTGACACATGAGAATACACAGGAGACAGATGTGGATTTGTGTTTTATGTCTTTGAATACCTTACCATACCTAGAGTCTTAGGTCCAGCTTCAGAATATTAACATAATTTTGTTAACCTTGGTATGGCAGGAAGAATTCAAAATCCCAAAGAATTTCTACTGTGGAAAGAGATCTCGAAGGCAATTAAGAATGGAGCAATTTAGTTAGCTTATCTATTAATCTATTTTATTTTTGTTGTAATAAAGAACTAGAATATTCTTCTTAAAGAATCAGGGCAATAAAGCTGTGCAAGGAGTTGATCATGTCTCTGTTGATGTGGAAAACTATTTTATTCCTGTTAAAATGTAATTTCACTCCGTATAATCAGTAGTTTCTCATCTTAAAGAGCTAAGCTGCAGAAAAATGTCTTTCGTATCTTAATTCTAAGTAAATTTTAAAAGAAATCTTTATTATATTATGTATAATACATAAAAACTAAAACTAAAATTAATTATTTTTGTTTCATATTCACTTAAAAATTAAAAAATGAAATTAATTATTTTATCAAATAAAATGATGGTTCCTAGATCCTTAAGTTTTCTATTGGTGGATTTTTACAAAATAAATAAGTATCCTTGGTCACCTGCAGTTGTTTTCCTCTAGACCCTCAGCTGGGAAGGGATGAATAATTCATGGGGTCAAAGTTGCTTGCCCCCATGGGAGACAAAATGTGTATAATCAGGCAGGTTTGTGTTGCCACCCTGTATATATTTGTTATTCAGAAATCACCCTCCTTTCTGTACAGGTATTTTTTCCTTGGCACTGATATTTTTTTAGTTTTTGGAAAAGTTACAGGTTAAGTAAAGACGGGAAGTTGGTTGTCAAAATATTTCTGTCTAGTTTGCCAAAATTATGAGTACCAATGGGAAAATGGCTTAAGTTTTGCCTGTCTCATAGAAGTGGTTTGGAAGATCTAAAGGGCTAAGAGATTTGATTCTGCTCTTTGATTAGTCAGGGAAAAACAGATGCAGTACTGTCGAAATCAGGGAATTTAAACTTGAGTGTTTACATAATCAACCATAATGTGCTAAACTGAGCAAGGGTTCATGTACAACATAGCTTAAACAACCATCAGGTTCAACTTCCAGGAAGGAATCCACACCTCCTGCATCCCAGAGTGCCTATCCTGCTGTGCAATGCTTACTTATTAAGCCCTTTTAGAGAAAAGAGATTTGGCAGGGAGTGTATAGACTGAAAGGGGTCTGGACAGAAAGTGTAGAGGAAATTTTGTTTTCTGACCTGCTATCCTCAGTGACTCACAAATCTTTTCTATGCAGATCCCTCATCCAGAGAGAACAACCAAGGGTAAGAGATGTAGCTCTATCACTGACTGCTGCCTGAGCTCTGTGGCCATTTCCAGAGACAGCCTTGTGCCTTGTTTTGTTCTTACTATCCCTTTCCTCAATCTTCCTTTCCAGTTGCCTTACTGCTTTGACTGGTGCTGATCTCTGAGTGATGATGGGGTTTCTTACCCATCCAACAGTTCTCAAGGAGGTGCTGGGGGTGTTCTGAAGTCTTCATCAAATTCCAGATTTAGATCGCTAAATTGCAACATTCTTCAAGCTGTTCGTTTCTGATGGGAAAAGCTGGGAGTGGGAGGCCTGGCTGATATTGAGAGTAGGCAATGCACAGTGAGACCGAACATCATTGAAGTGTTGGGCTCACAGTACTGCTGGTACTCTTATTCAGGTGGAAGATACAGCCAAGAGACTTCCAAAGAAATTTTTCACCCAGCCAACATCAACGGGTGGTGTACCTGCTGTATGAAATCAGGTGGAGAACAGGTTCCCTCTGGAGGAACTGGTGCTCAAACAATCGTGAACAACATGCTGAAGTCAACTTCTTGGAAAATCATTTCAGTGACAGGCCACAAGTTCCTTGCTCCATCACCTGGTTCCTTTCAACTAGTCCCTGTGGCAATTGCTCCAGAAGGATTCTGGAATTCCTGAGGTCACACCCTAATGTGACCTTGGAAATACATGCAGCCAAGCTGTTCAGGCACCACGATATCCGTAACCGACAAGGTCTCCGCAACCTGGTAATGAATGGAGTCACCATACGTATCATGAGTCTTGAAGGTAACCCAGCTACTCTTTGCCTAAGTGTGGATTGAAAGTTCTGGGACTACGTGTGCTCTTAGTTTGTAATAGAGGTGATGACTGGCTTTGGGGAGGACTACTGAGTACAAAAATGTCGCTCTCTTCTGCCTTATTTCTTCCCCAGTCCTATACAGCAGCAGGACCAGCATGGTCATTTCCTCTTGCCAAATCTGAGCATGGAGAATTAGAGGTTTCTCTAGCCATCCACACCTCCTTATTGCGCAGCGAAAAATCATGGGTGTAAGACAGAATCTGTCCCTCCTAGAATACACATGCAGATCAGCTTGCCAGCTGCATCAAGTAATTGGTTTCCCTTGGTAGCTGGAGAAGAGAAGGAAACTGTTTAAAGGAGACTTTCAGATGATGCATTGCAGAAGACGTGTGTTGCACATGTGCCTTTTTGTGCCTATATCTTGCTTGCCTGGTGATGTTTGGCTGTAAAAATAGTCCAGAGAAGCAGCTCACAAAAAGCAGTGTATATTTGAAGAGATGAACCTCACTCACCTGTGAGTTCAGGATACTTACCAGGATACTTACCACTGGAGTGTGGAGCTACAAAACCCACTAGGTCAAATGTAATCTTAAAGGACATTGCTTATCTTGGGGATATTGTCTCTGGGATTATACCACCAGAGCATTGACAGAAGCTCTGCCCACCCTCTCAACACTATGATCAATACAAAAGTGCTAAATATTAGAGAGTTCACTCCAGGTTTTCCCTGATCATTGGGGTGAGTCAGAGAGATTCATGATTGAAGGAACTTGTCTGACCAAAGCTGTGTTCTCAAGCACAAGGCTGCCAAAAGGAGAGCCTGATCAGCTCTGACTGCATGTGCCACTTCCCTTTTCACTCCTGCCACTCACTGATTCCTTCTCTCTTGGCAAATGTGCTCTGGCTTTATGCCAGAGTGTACTATTTGCGATAAGGGTTGCCCAAGCCACCACAATGATCAATTTCTCTCTCTGGCAATTCTTTTTTGGACATATTGCTATCCATAGAGTTTTGATTCCCCTTTCCACTAACTTATTTGTGTAGTTATTTGTGTACCCCTTGTATGAAGATCTTTGTCCTTTACTGTATTCTTACTGAGAAAGAAGTGACTCACTGACAAGTTAATGAAGAAAGAGCTGGGCATCCTTTCATCAAGAATGACTGGGTATCTCTCTTCTTAGATTACAGTTACTGCTGGAGAAATTTCGTTGCATATCAACCTGGAGAAGACAATTATTGGCCCCAGAACATCGCTCTATACTTCTTTGTGAACTGCACAGAACTCTTTCACATCTTTTTGGTTAGTAGACACGTGAAAAAAACACCAAGAGTGAAAATAAATGCAAAAGATCCAAGGAAAAGTAGGTTTGGGTGACCCCAGCAATGATGTTAGCAGAAATGATAGTAGGAAAAATAAGCATGAGCTTCATGCTGCATAAGCTGAGGGCCAAGGAGGCAAGAGATTGCCAAAGGACTATGCTGCTAAATTGTGCCTTTGTGGCCAGGAGCAGAGAAGAGATTTAGCAGTACCCTCAGACTTTAACTAAGGAAAGGGTACATTATTTCACCCCTTTGCATGAATCAGCTACCAGTTCATTAGCTTGCAGCTTACCTGAGCTATTTGACCCCAAAAACTTCTTCAGCTCTGTAATAATGACTCAAGTATTCTCTTTCTGCCTCTCAGGACAGGCCCACAGATTTTAGTTAAGTTCTGAGCAAGTTCAAAAGCTCAGATGGGTGGATTTACCTTCAGGATCAGAGTTTACACCTAAGAGTATCATACGACCAAAGCCTGCTTTCCCTATTTCTTGCAATCCATGCAACTGCAGAAGTTATTTGTATGGCCTAATATCCTACTCCATCAGAAAGAGGAGGTAGTCTACTGAACAGGAGAGAAGACCAGGTCTGGACCTACCGTGGGGCTCAGCCACCCTTTGTGGAGCAAGCCAGTTCTTGCTTGAACTGGTCCCCCTGTGCAAAATGGATGGCAGGAGGTGGAGGAAGGGATGCACAAAACTGCTGGCAGGAACTTAGAGTCACAGACACAGAACTAACCTCTTTATAGGATGCTATAAATGCCTTGTTTCATTTCTGGCTGAGGAAAAGGTACACATTACACTTCATTTCAGTTCCATCCACCCCAAACATTCCATAGGACTTTTCGTACCTCAAGACCTGACCTTTCCATTTCTTGTCTGAGTAAGACATTCAGGTGACAGGATACACAGTCAGTAGCAATATCCAGTCAATCAGCTGATCTAACAAAATACTTTATGCAATGTAATGCTTTAGGAGACATTTTCCCCTTGGCTTTCAGCCTTTCTGAGTCTCCTAATGCCTGAGATGATTAAATAATTTAGCAGCTTACGCACAATCAAGTGCATGGTGCGATGCTTGCCGGGAGCTGAGCAGAGCTGTCTGCTAAATGCTCATGAGTGCTGACAAACTGCAGCTGACTCAGCACGGTTCCCTGTGCAGCAGTACAAGGGGAATCTGCCCTTCAGGTCTTGGTTTTAAAGAGCCAGCTAACAAATTACCTGTCCCAAGGAGGCAACCTTGATGATTACTGCAGAGTCCTGCTGGCTAGGAAGCCTGGTGGCAGTCAGGCACTTGCTCAACTTCTCTGCTGTCTCAGCTAAACACAAGCCACCCCTCAAATGAAGGTGAATAGGGCCCCTCATCAACAGTTCTAACTACCAGCCCTCTGCAGAAGGAATGGGAGTCTCTGTGTGCTCAGCCCTTTTGAACATCTTGCCTCGTTTTACTAATTACGCAGAGGTGTAATGAGGTGAGTGAGTTCCAGGCATGTGCTCCAGAGAAATACACACTGTTGCACCAAGCCCTGGCCTCCCTGACAGAAGAAAGACACTGAGGAACCAGAGGGGATTTGGTGGAGTACCACTGCAAAGGGCAGGGGGCTGGAGCACTTGCCCTACGAGGACAGGCTGAGGGAATGGGCTTTGCTAGACTTATGGAGAAAGTGGCTAAGTGGGATCTAACTGCAGTTTTCCACTACATAAAGGCGGTAAAGACGTAGCCAAACTCTCCTCGACGATGCAGAGAGGAAAAATGAGGTAGCACACACAAGCTGCAATGATGGAAATTCCATCAGGATAGAAGGAAAAAGTCTCCCCTGACCATGGTGCTGTACTGGAACCCAGAGAGGCTGTCACCTCTGTCCCTGGAGACACTGAGAACTTTCCTCTGAGCTGCCAGATCCAGCCTTGGAGTTAGCCATGCTGAAAACATGATGTTGGACTAGAGACCTCTGGGGGGCCTTTCTAACCCGCGAAACATCTACCTTTCCACAGGATCCAGCTCTACTTCCCCTGTGTTCAGCTATGCAAGTTGCCATCTTATAAATGCTTCTGTTTCCAAATGGTCTATATCTAGGAGTGGCATACATGGTGCAGTAAATTATGAGGTGCTACCCTGTTGTCTGGAAAAATGTATCCCGAGGGAGATTATCTAACACACTGAAGGAGGATCAGAGTGATCTCTTGGACTAGATGTTTTATTTTCAAATTCTCCATCATGTTGAAGACACAGCTTAAGCTTTTGTTATCTAAGTTTTAATGGTTTTTTTTTCTTTCTCCTAGGGGCTTCCTCCACTTCTGGCAAACTGAATGCTAACAAGAATCACCACCGTGCTTCCAAGCTCACTTTGTGCATCAATACAAGGCCAGAAAATCCAATCCCTGGCAGTCTTTTCTGCTGCGGCCTTGATTAAGTTTCTTGCTGCCACCAGAGAAGACCCTTATCACTGGCTGGGCATTGCTAAGTATTGGACAGAGCAGAAGGAGCACATGAGAAGCCATTAGGAAGCTTGGATGATGCAGCCAGGCATCCAGGACACAGTGCTCTGGGTCTTTACAGGGATTCCTGAGAGTCCAGTGGGAATGGAGACCATGCCCCATAATCAGGCCTTCCATGTCTGCTGATTCTGCAATCAGATTCTGCAAGTGCCCTCTTGAGAGGCCAGCACGTAACATTTTTCATGCTCTGATCTGCTCCAAAGAAGTAATCAGCCATGCATTCTTGCTTTCAGAATTTCTTATGAAGATCACTTTTATGGCTAGATGTGTATGTTTCAGAAAATATTTCATGCTTTAACAGTATTTATGCAATACTCTAATAATACTGCATTTTAAGGTTTTGTTTATGAGTGTAAACTTTACTTATGACTGTAAAACCAGTGTAATAAAAGGGAAAATGTCAACTCCGTGGAAACTTTCCTTTTCTTGTTCAGCTCATGGGAACACAACCTTCCCTTGTAATACCACACTCTGGAGACACAGCTGTTCATTGCAAACTGGGGGAACAAAGTAAAAAGTTTCCAGCTTTTCCAGCTGGAAACACAGAGTGCAATGGTGAGGTAGGAGGTATTGAAAGCTCTGAGCTCTCTCTACAGGCAGAAGGCAAAAAGAAGATACAGGTGTATTGGGTCTTGCAGCAGTTTTGAATTTAGACTGCAAATAATGTAGAACATCTGAATGAATCATGTGGGGACCTCCATGTGATTCCCAACCTCTTCAAGCAGGACGCCCACTGTGTGATCCCACTGGGGAATGTGCTGATGCTGGGATCTGCAACATGCACAAATGATCATTTGAAGAACAAGGCAGGGACTGGTGGGAACCATGCCTATCTCTTCCAGTTTATTTTGGCCATGCCAAAATCTCCAGATGTTTAGCAGACCATCAAGACAGCCAGAAAAGCTGCAGGCTGAGGAAGCAGCTCCAGTCTCTGCAGTATTAGAGTGCATCTAAGGCTGAGCACATCTGGCTGGGGAGTGTCTCCTATGTTAATCAAATAAAATAACTCCAAGCAATGTATAGCACAGCTAAAGTTTTCTTTCCCCTGTCCAGGGCCTCATACTGGATGTCACATGCCCTCTTTCTGGACATTATGGTGTTTACTCTTTGTTTCCTTACGGAGCAATCAAATCACTTGACCAACGTGTAGTTTAGTTCAGCAGGGTCCATAACCGCTCATGCCCAGGGCTCAGCCCTTTCCCACTCAAGGCAGGAGGACAAACCTTCCATGGTCTGTTTGGAAGCTTGCCAATTCCAAGTCAGCCCAGTGAAGTTTTTCACACCAGTTTTATCTGCCGGAGTGTATTTGCAATCTGCTGTATCCCTGCTGTGCGCCTAGTGGCATGTGAGAGCCTAGAGGTGGGTTTACCACACTGGTAGTCTTTAAAGGCAACTGCAGAAGGCAGCTGGTCTGCTCTCATCTTCTTCTGGCCCTCTGGACTGGTAAAAACATTGTGCCAGCTTGTAGAGTGGGATAGTTCTTAACTGTGATTTAATGACAAGGTTATAGCGTGGAGAGATCAACATCCTCCCTGCCCTGGAACTCAGATGCAACAGCACCAACAGCAACGGAGTTTTAGCTATATCTGTTGAGGGTTTGGAAGCCTGAGAGGAAACATGCCTAAGACAGAAGTGTATGGGAAGTTTAAAAGCCAAAGGCAGCCTTCAAAATACTTGCCACCCTTTGGTGCCTCCCCATCTGCTATGACCTCTGCTCTTGCAGCAACCCACTTCCTCCTTCCCCAGCAGAGGCTCTGCTCCTCATTGCTTGCATTGTCTGATTGAGGGATCTCTTCTCTGCCAAATCCCTTCATGTTTCTTCTGTGAACCAAATCTGACTTCCATCACTGTGAATATTTAATACATACGTGATGAAATAATGACATTTCTGCTCATATGAATGCTAAAGGGTCAGGGCCAGGGAGAGTAGAAAAACGTACTCAAAGAGAATGCTGGACACAAATACATCTAGGCTGAAACCCCCCTGAAGGGACAAGTAGCAAGGGAAGGGACTCCATGACCCTGAAATCCCTTTCTGTCCTGATTTCCAAGTACCAGCATGGGGAGAGGAAGAGAAAGCAAGCGGGGGGAAGATATGCTTGTGTTTGCAAGGGTCTGGAGTGTGTCTTTGCATTGTTTAATGATAATCTGTTTCCTATTATTGGAAAGTCCAAGGACACCGTGTACTGACCTGGAGTAATGCTGTGTGCAGCTGTGGGAATGATGTCAGTGTCCTGCTCTTCAGTGGGCATGTTCTGGGGGCTGTTGAGAGACAGGCTTTGGGAGCCATTTGCAGCATGGAACAACGTCCCTTCAAGCCAACACCCTCATGCAGGGTGTCAGACACCCCCGTGCACCAGGAGATGGCAGCCATTCCCAGTTTTCCACACCAGCAGCCATCCCAGCCCCTTTGTTCTGTGTCTGCTGTCCGAGACCGATTCTCTACAGCACATCTCTGGATGTGCCTGTGCCTTGTTCATTGCTGCAAACCGTGGGGTGTTGATCAAGTGAGACTGGGGTTTTCAGCCAGCACCAAGGCCCCTGCTCTGGCTGTTCCCCATAGTCTGGGGAGGAAATGTCCTCCCAGAAACGACAAGCCTCCATTTCCCACAGCTCAGGCAACTGGGGCCGGAGGTCTTTTTTCCACAGTCCCCTTGAGAGCTTAGCTTTTGCCCAGGTGCATATAAAGGAAAGAGACACCTAGAATAGCACACTCACAATCTCCATAAGGCTGCAAAGATAAGTGGTCCTCAAGAAGATATAAACAGTAGCAAAATGTTCACTATATGCACAGTCTACAAAGCAAGTAAAATATCTTAGGTTAAAAAAGTAATGTTACTGCATAGCAGTCACTCTCCAGGGGGTTACTCTTGGCAGAGACACCTAAAGCATTTCAGGTTGAATTAGTTTAGAAAGCCAAATTAAAGAATATCTTGTAACAAACAATATGAATTGGTATTTGTGAACAGAAAAACTGCAGTTAAAACAAACTCTGTAGCAAAAGAGCTAAATTCCTATAGCTGAATCACATGGATTAACTCTACAGTCTACTCTGAACTTAATCTGATTTATGTTCAGAAGAACCTAAACGTAGGATGTAGTCTTAATGTAGTTCATGATTCTTTGCATTTACTCATTGCATTTTTTCTCCTCCTGTACTATGTCCCCCATTGTCATGTTTCAACAAGTATCTTTAACTCAGTGTTAGTCAGAATTTAAGCAAAAACCAGTATCTCAACTTCTTTTTTAGAAATTGCTAATTTTTCTAATAATTTCACAGAGAAGAACAATGGTGTCGTACAGGCCAACATCGAAAGCTGAAAGACAAAGATTCTTTATACATCTTTGCTTCTCTTCTTGTTTTGTGAAGCATATTGGGTCAGCACTTCTGTGTCCAGCGTGGTCAATTACAAGTCATGAATGGGTACAACACGCTGGCCATCAATGAAAGAAGCATCTCAAACAACTTCAGAGATTTTTGGTAGTATTCCCAAACTACCTGAACAATTCATCTGCCTTGATCTGCTGGGTGACACTGTCAATAACTTCAAAGCTACAAGTAAAAGTATAAAGACAGTTTAATAGTTCCAGGCTGTGTCTGAAGAAATCAGAAAGAAGAGATGACATATCAATCCTCTGTGTCAAATTTACCTCCTTCATCCACATGATACCAAAAAAAGAGACAAAACCAGATGCTAGTTTGTAAGACCTTTATTTATATAAATAATATGCAGCATATGAAACAAATATACAACACCATGCTTGCAAATTAATGCTTCGCAAAGGACTCTCATTGCCATTCTTGGTAGAAATTCCTCAAGCTGAGAGTGCCTCGGGAGCCTGATGTTGTAGGAAGCTTGTGATGCACCTGGTTGTGACCTCTCCTAGCAGGAGGAGGCCTGTAGTACCAGGGCTCTCTGCTGTCCTCCTGCAGCTGGCCTAGCACCAGAGGAGGTGTTTTGAGGAGCTTCCAGCCTTACCCAGAAAGAAGAACAGGACAGAGCAGAGAACTTGCAGCTGTCATGAAGGAAATGACAGAGCACGCCCAGAGTGTGGGACACAGTTAGCCTTGTCAAAGCCTCAAGAGGTTAGATTGGAGAGGACACCCCAGCTGTAATTTAGGTGGTGGGAAGGTGGTGGTGACCAGGCATGTACTACGAACCCGTGTCTTCAGCTTGTAAAGACTGTGTCCACCAGACCAGGAGCTAAGGGGGTCCCCTAGTGGAAACAGAGTGATTGCCAGGCAGGAGGACGGTTTGATTTTCTCCCCTACAGAAGATACCTATGTACAGGCTACAGAGCTTTGCTTATGCTAGGATTTTTTTTTTCTGGCCAGCTCTCAGTACGGTCACCAACTAGACATTGCTGGCCATATTATGGGCAGTAAAAGACCTGGAAAACAGAAGACTGTGGGACTGTAAAGATGTCTCCAGCAGAAGCAGTTGGCTGGGGAGGGAGCATACTGCATGTCTGGTCTAGGGGGAAATGCTCAGAGGATGGAGAGCGCTCCACACAGTGAGAGCTGTGGTGCTCTGCACACAATCCACTCAGACCCGCTGGCTTCACGTGAGGTTTTCAAGCTGAGCTACCTGGGCTGTCAAGGACTCACTTCAACGCTCTCAGCTGAGCTTCCCAACAGCTGGCCAACTTTGCTGTTAATACATAGGCTGTACCACTTCAGTGGTGATGGTTTTCAACTTCCTACCCGCATCCAGAAGGACAAATAAATAATTTCACAAGGAAGGACACAGAGCAACTGAATGTAGTTCAGCTCTAAGAGCCAAGAGATGTGCACCCTGAAGCCCTCATAAAATGTACAGGTCAGTGCAGTGCCAGTGAGAACACAGTCACACAAACAGCTTTGCAGGCTGTCTGCTCCTTCCTGGGCAAGGCTAAACCCAGAGCTCCATTTAGTGGATCACCTGAATTAGCTCTGCAGGGACTGAGGGGGGGGCAAATCACTCTCCGGCAATGTCACTGCAGTCCTGGCTATTCCCAGTCAGCAATGGATAAGGTGTGAGCCTGAGGAAGGTGTCTTCAGAAGATCAGCCTAATTCTCCTCAAAAATAAAAAAGTAAGGATAGCCTTATCTCTAGACACAGGGCTGGAAGGAAGAGAGATGTAAGGAGGGAAGGAAGAGAAAGATCTGTCGTAAGGCAGAGTTGGAAATCAAAGAACAAGTGTTTGTGAGGTCTTCTGATTGCTGATGACTTTCACTTCAAAGTCCCAGAATTTTAAAGGCATCTCGTAAATCATCTACTTCATACAGCGGCTGCAGGACAAAATAGAAATGGTAGGTCAGTTGTCAAGGGAGCAGGAACCTATGGATATGAGGAAGGAACAGCAGGAGATGGGACGTGGGATGAGAGGTGGAAGAAGGGGAAGTGAATGAAAAGAGGAGAGATGAAGAAAGTTGGGGGAAGAGGCATAAGGGATGTGGAAGATGAAGACATGAGTGAACGAAATGGCAGATGGCAGGGATGAGCAGCAAGAGCAGAGAGGAATTGTAGTGAGGAAGGTAGGAACAAGCTGAGGGAAGAGGCACTGGAAGAAGAAGGAGAATTGGCCCTCACCAGGAGGATTCGTCGAAGTTTCCTGGCAAGATGGACAGAATTTTCATGCAGCCCTTCCCAGCCTCTGAATGTCTGTTCGCTGTTCTCCACAAATGTGTTCCAGCAGTAGAAGAAATCTGTGCAAGGTACAGGGGAGTTACAGGGTGCTCAAGAGGAGGACACTGACCTCTCCTAAGATCACTAAATCATCACACTCTGCATCTTTTTCTACCTTCTCCCCCTCTCCTGGGTCTCCCTAACCCCCCTTAGTTCTCCATCGCCTGTTTTTTTGCCTGCACAACTCACCTTTGAAGGTCATGATGGCAATCTGTGCCCCCGCCTTGTGCAGGCGCCTCAGCCCCTCGGGCTCTGCCTTGCGGTCCTCGCAGAAGTAGAGGCGGGCCATGAAGATGCGGAGGGTCAGGTTGGGGTAGGAGCGCAGGAAGCTGGCGATGTGCTGGGCGCAGTCGTAGCAGGGGCTCCAGGAGGTGAACCAGGTGATTCGGTAGCAGCGTCCCGGATCCAGGTCCCAGGCTGCGATGTAGCGCAGGAAGAGCATCTCCACGTGACAGCCCATCTTCGGGGAACGGGCACAGAGAGGGGCAAGGCGTGAGGTGGCGGGGAGGCAGAAGGGTGTAAGAGGGGCAAGGAGGGAAGTGTGGCGTGGGTGGTGTGTGAGGGGAGGAGAAACAAGGTGGGGGTCAGCGCACACGGGGAGAGGGCACGGTAGTACCTAAGGGCTAGAAAAGCACGAGTGGGCACTGATGTGGAGGGATGTACAAACGGGATGAGCGGGACCTGAGGAGGAAGGTAGGTAGACTGGTAAAGCAGCAGGGATTGTGGATGTCTTGCTGGTAACACATTCGGGGATAGCACAAAATATAGGTTTACAAGGAGGCTGCATCCCTCGGTGTGTACCAGCACAGCGTCCAGGTGTGCCTGCCTTGCTGTCACAGCCCCGTTCCCTGCTGCTCCAGGCAAACTGGAGCTGCAGGCACCTCAGAACAGGATGGCAAGGTGTTCCCTGTACCTGGTTGCGCAGGTATCCGAAGTCCAGGGAGCACGATGTAGCACTGTCCCGGCGCTTTACAACATAGCAGAGGTAGGTTTCACGCCGGCCCTTGGCCTTGAGCAGGTTCCTGAAGTTGTAGAGGAAGAGTTTCTTTTCCATGAGGATGCTGCAGGAGAAGACAAGAGAAAATTTACATTAGCCCTACCCTGCAGCCAGCAGTTTACCATGTCTTTGCTGAGGGCTCAGCACCAAAAATATCCTCTTCACATCCAAGTCTCTCAGTACGAGAAGAGTGTCGGTAATTTGCATGAAGTGTTCTAGGGAGAGGATGCAGACGTGACTGTGGGGATGAAGCAGGTGACCTTGCGAGTGGAAACAGTTTGAGAATTAGTAGTGATTAGTCAAACAGCAACTATGGCTGGGTAGAGTGTGAAAATATCTGAAAATATCCAGAACATGGACACCAGTGAGGGAGAAGGATGAAGGCGTCTGAGAAGTCCTGTGAAGATGAGAGGGTCTGGAGTTCAGTCATCAAGAGTTGTTATTTTTGCTATATGAAACTCTGAAAATCCACTGGGGCAAGGGATGGGTCAAATTAGAACCTCTCCAGAGAAGATGGCACTGAATGTCTTCCAAGCACTGCCTAAAAGAAGAGCAGAGTTGAAAGTGTGCAGGACTAGGGAAAGATGCCATCCACTGGCTGATGGAATATCTAATGGGTAGGCATGCTGACAGCTCTCCAGACACAAGCACCATTTCCACAGCAGACAGACATCGGGACTGGCATGGGCCTGCTCCTGTGCCCAGGGATCCTGCTGGGGAGAGGCAGCAGGAGCACAGGGAAGGTGTAAGGTAGTCATGAGCCATATCTAACAGCCTCGCTGCCAAGTGGAGTGACACAAGCAGCTGGGTTCACTGAGGTGAGATACTCACCTCCCCCGCAGCAATGCAAAACAGAAGTGAATAGGCTAAAAATAATGACGTCCTTTGTCATCTTTTCCCACTGTTAGGCTGATGTTCAGCACAAAAATGGGGTAAGTTTAAGACATACTGAGCTGGGTTTTCCGGAAGGTCTCCAGTGAAGTGTAGAAAAGGGGAATTTGGGTTTGTTAGGAATTTAAATCTGAGAGTCTAGGCACATGTATACACCCTTCATCTGTTTGCCAATGTCACCATAAAGCTTGAGCACTGCAGAGAACTTAATGACCAGCTAACAGGCACCTTCTCTACTCCTCCAGGAGCTTCTGTCCCTTGTGCACCCTCGCACATGGCCACTGCACCACAGGTGCTCATTCATACGGTCATGCACATCCTCTTGCCTTTTGTTACCTGGTGATGTGTTTTGAGGTTGTGTAACACTCCCTACTGCTCCTCACCTGCCTCAGACACATCCTCTCTCAGGCACCCTTGCTCCCCTTGTCCCACGGACAGGCAAATGACTCCTTCCTTGCCTGCAGTGCAAAAATACCTGTCCTGCTCACACAGAAAGAGGAAGCCCACACATACTCCGTTATACCACGCTTTATACAGACAGGCTCCTGCAGGAGCACATCACATGGGAGCATGTCTCCTGTTGGATTAAAGTCCACAGAGAAGACTGCACACACTCAAGAAGGTAAAACATCCTCATTAGGTATTTCATTCAGCCCAACAACAGCCTGAGGCAGTTCCTGGAAGTCTGTCCTGTAAGCACTGTTGCAGTCCGGCTCTGCTGGGCTTGCAGGTTGTGTCAGGAGTAGAGCACAAGCTGATCCCACTGCCTTTCATCACCCCTTTCTCCGGCTGTTCATGCTGGATGTGTGTTTCCCATACCACTGGATGTTCTTCATCATCTTTCTCACACTTAGAGCTGACTCACTTCCTACCACCTTAGATTCACCCTGTTTTCCCTGCCTTTGTACAAACACTTGCGAATGAACACCTGTGTATATTCCTAAAACACACACACACACACACATACTGTTCTCCTCAGAAAATTATCAACCAGCGGTTCCCTGCAGGTTTCTAAGTCTTAGATGTGTTATTGCATGGATGTGGAGAAGACTGTCCCCCGTAACAGAGATGCTGGGGAGGGGACACCTGTTCTGTGGTGACAGATCCTCAGATTGTCCAGAAAGGATAGCCCAGAAAATTTCACAGGAAATGAGCAGGTATGATAGGCCAGAGGCTTGTAAAACTCTTACCTGGGGTGTGCCACAACTGCAGAAAACAGAACAGAGGCACTGTGCACAATGCAATTGCTTGCTGAAGAAGCATATAAGCCAGGTGAAAAACAATTACAATTATGTTGATGTTTCACTAAAACCCATATGGAAAAAATGATTTTTATCACATCAAAAACATAAGGGAAAACAGACTTTCCCTTTTTTCTTTTTTTTTTTTTTTTTTTTTTTTGTGAAGTTTTGGGCAAAACCATTGTCTTTCAAAACATTTCTGATTCTTCTTCTAATTGTCCATTTTCTCACCTCAATCCATTTTTCTCTAGTCAATGTTTTTGCCCCGGCAGAGTAGCATGTGGATGCAAATAATAGTGAAGAACAAGAAATGACCCCAAACCACAGAAAAATAAAATTACAATCACTTAGATTATTTTTTGGTTTCAGAACAAATTGAAGACAATTTGAATCATAGAAGACATTTGCTCAACCAGAAATGTTCATTAACATCAGTTCTTTTTCTCCCTTTCCTCTGGAGTTCACTGTCCCAGGGAGGATTTCAGAATATGGCTGGTGCAAACAGAATAATGAATGAACAGATGTTGTGGGGAGCAACTGAGCAGGTGTCTAGTTAGGTATAAACTGCTGGATACACATGCAACTCCTCTGGCTATAGCATAGCTCAAGGGAAAGCAGCAAGGACAAGGGAGCTGTGATTATACCTGGGCACTGAAGAAGCAGCCGGAACAGCGATCTTCTCCTCAAATAAAGATTAATGAAATCAGAATGAAGCCCCCTGAGTGTGTGCATAGTATGCAATCGTGGAGAGTGATTAGTCATAAGAAGCTCACAGACTAATTGCAGTGCAAGTAGAGGATCGAGGTGCTTTAAGCGGCAGAGAGCATCTGACTATTCATCCTTCTGCTATCATCCTTTGTTTCTAGAAAAGAAAAACAATGAAAGGAACAGAGAATAGCCACAAGAAAGAAATGACAGAAAGGGAAAAGAGTACAGGTGGCAGACAGTCAAAGAGAAAGAACAACAGAAACACAGAGATGCAAGTTGCAAGAGCAGGACAGTCAGGGAGTTAGATCAGTGAGTCAGATGGGGAAAAGGAAAGGGATGGTCAACACCAGAGGGAGAGCAAGTTAATTCTGACAGAAAGACTCTCATCTCTCACATGAGCAAGAAACTGGAGGCACTCATTTTACCTGTCCATGACTCCCAGAGTCTCTCTCAGGTGACGGGATTACAGGGTGGTTATCTTGCAGGCTCTGTCTGTGCAGCCCTCTGAGCTGATGTACAGAAATGTGGACTGGCCTGTGTGTCCTCTCCCCATTCACCCCTATCTACTCCTTGCTGGCTTTCATTGGGGTGTGGTTGAGGGAGGAGTTAGAAGGGTCTCCGGAGCTGCAGGAGCTGAAAAGTGTTGAGATGCAAAGGGGCATCAGTTCTGAAAGATGCTCAGCACCCATTGGTCACCACCCCCCACTGCACCCCCCAGGCCCCC
>VZRV01002860.1:200353-227718 GCA_013398115.1 Falcunculus frontatus
CCCCCCGCCTGCAAAATTATTCTGAGATAATATCAATAGCATAACAAGGCAGGAAACATTGTCTAGTGGTTAGAGGGGGGCCTGAGAGCTTGTGTACCACTAGTGTGAATGCGGGCAAAACCACACCATCCCTCTGGGCTTCGCATCACGCAGCTGTGCAGGGAAGGTGGTGAGCTTGCCCTGCTCCACCACAGAGGCAACTCGGTGCAGCACCCTGGAGCCACCCCGCTGGAAGGAGCTCAGGGAACACCAAATTGTTGTCAGGCTTTCCCCGCTCCTCTGTGACCCCCTGAAAGGCCGGGTTGTTGCATGGAGCAACACTGAAGCTGAAGACCAGAGTAAGAGAGACCCAGCTCCAAGGGTTCAATGGGGAGTGCCTGGCCCCACTTTGGCACCTGAACATTGCCACCGGTGTCGGGGCCCTGTCAACACACCAGGAGCAGTGGCAGACCTGCATTGCAAAGCTGTACACAAAGCACCAGAGGGGAGTGACTCTGGGCCTGATCCTGCTGTACCAGGTGGTACTGGCACCGGCACCAAGATCTGCTGCTGGCAGGGTGACTGTCAGGACCCCCGGACTGAGGTCTGTGCTGTCACAGCCAGGCTGGCACTCAGGATGCACACGCTTTGCTCTGCCAGCACCGCTCTGGGCTGCCCAGGCTCTGCTCCTGCCCTGGCACCCATCCCCTCTGCAGGGCCGAAGGACAGCCGAGAGATGGGGCAGTGCCTTGGGCTGGGCAGGGTGCCAAGGAGGCAGCCAGGGCACATTCTGCTCCTTTTCTGCCTCAAGCGGGGCATGGCTGAGAAACAGGGCTTTTGTTTACCTCATGCTAGGGTAGTTCTTCGTTTTTTCTCTGCTTGATTTACTTTCTTTATTAATTTTACTGGTTTTCAGAATGCTAAGGCTTTGTGAAACCAGTATATGCAAAAACGTGCAAAGGAGAGATGAGTTGCCAGAAGAGAGTAGTCTCTCTAGCCCAGCACTTGGAGACGACTTGTTTTTGAGAGCAGAGAGCATGGCATACTTCAGGAAAAGGAGAAGCACTCCTGGAAGACCCAGGCGTGGGCTGTCCTACTCCTGGGGGAAATGCCTGGGTGGGACACATGCTCAGTGAATACACGTTCTGGCACCCACATTGGTCTCGAGAGCTGTGGCAATTATCCTCCTTGAGGATCTGACTCCTAGTGTTTGACCGAAACTATAAGAGACTGAAATCCTTGAGAATCCCTGTCCTACTTAACGAGTCTAAGAGGACACTCTGGCTAATGAAACAGGTGTCCCTTTTCAGCTTTTGCTCTAGTAGCACTTTGTGACAAATCTCCTAGGTCAGACCAACACATCACACTTTAATGCTAGTTTTTTCTTTTAATAATTCAAAGAGGACATTTGTTACACAGGACATCAGAAAAAGAGAAAAGCAAATAAAAAACCCAAAACACTCTGGGAAATCTGCTTCTTAGAGATCACAACTGTTTGTGTTTCATCTGATAAATTAAGGTAACTTCAGCTTTATTCTTGTGCTGGCTCTCAATTTTCATAGCCAAAAGATTGCAGAAAATTTTATATAACATTTTCTGCTTTGAAAGTAGTCAAGAAATATCTCTGTGGTCAGCCTGGTCTTCCCTATGGATTAAATTGGTGCAAAATTATTTTTCAAAGGTTTAACATGTCAAGACTTATAAAATTTTAACTAGATCCTTTCTCCGGTCCTGCCTGTAAGTGGAATTCACTCTTCCATGTTTAAAACATGCTCTTTCCCTTAAAAGTTGAGAGTTTCTTTGCTCTCCACAGAGATAAAAAAGAAAGAATGGGTGAATAAACAGATGAACTATAATTAATGGCAGGGCTCCCAAGTTAAAACACTGCTGTAGGCTTTCTAATGCCCTTCATTTAGACTGGTAACTTCCCTCACACATGCGATGCCACTGCACAGAGAGAGTGGTACAGATTCTCTGCCCCTAGCTCTAATCCCCAAGCAGAAACATGCTGGTGTGGATGTGTTTTAGTGTCTTGTAGCAAGTCTGTGGGACATTTGAAGAGGGACCTTCAGCTCCTAAGCAGTTCTGCCTGAAACAGGAGCTGCACTCTCTTGCCACAGCAAGATTTTGCTCATTAGCAGATGTCACCCCTGCTCTGGTTAAAAAAAGGTGGTTTGGAAAACCATGGAAAGGTTGCTGATCCCTGATCTGGTCGCTTGTCCAGCTTTCTCCCTGGTTTGTAAATTCCCAAATCTTTTACATATGTCAAGCATACGCTGGGAGCTAATATACAAGGAGATATGCTGACCACTTCAGTTTTCTTCCCTTTCTGCTCAATGCAAACCTGTTTGGAGAGGGACCTGGAGATGGGAGAGGAAAATACTGAAGATGGCTCCATCACTGTTACTGATCAAAGCCTGGGTCAGTTAAAAGCTGGTGGGGATGGCTGGAAAGGGTCCCTGTGCTGCTGTGTTTGGAGGGTTATCTAGAGGCACTGCTCCAGCTTTTTGGGATCATGGAAGGATGTCCTAGCCTCCCTTCAGGTTTCTTGTGCTCAGGGCTTTATTTTCTGTTTTGGAATGAGAACAGAGAAATAACAGCTGGATGAAGAGCAGTGGTCAGGTGCAAGGTGGGGGAGAGGAGGAATGCCACCATTACTTTTACGAAAGATTCAGAAAGCAAACTACCAAGAAGTTAGACAGCAAAAATGCAGTGAATAATTAAAATTATCTAGCCCCAAAGCAGAGGAGAGGTTGCTTGTTTAGTCAACAGGAAGTCACATGTTGGTGCACACCATTATAAATATATATTTATTTTTTCCATTCACTCTTTGCTCAGAAATGGCCTTTTGAAACCAGCGCTGCTATCACCAGTTGGTTGGTTTTACACTGAACACAAGAAACGCAGACACCTGCTTCCCCTGGTCTCAAGAGAAAACCTCAAACAGAAAAACTTTCTCTGCTCCACAAGTGCTGATGCACCACAGACCCTGACTTGCACAGAGACCCTGAGCAGGGGAATGGTGGAGCTCCTTGCAGTTAGGCACTGGCAGATAAAGAAGCTGATATGATTATGTATTATAAGCACATAGAACATGTTCACTTAAGTGCTTATTTATTACACCCACATCGCACTGTGTCCATGCCACAAAGATTCGTCACCCCATTTAGAACGACAGACCCAACACAAAGGTAGTGCTCTTGATCAGACACCTCTGCCAGGCACACCACTTCCATTATTCCAGTCCTAGGTGCAAAAAACCGCTCCACACTAAATGTAGAGCAGCTTGCTGTCTAGGACATGGGGCAGAGAGCCTTGTCCCTGGAGCTGCCAACTCACCCTGTGACGCAGCTGTGGATGCCATGCCTAGGGAGAAGGTTTCAGCTGTTGCACTACAAAGCAGTGATTTTTGCGGAATATGCAGAACCACAGAGATATATAAAAGCTGTGAGGATGTGTGTGAGGTCTGCCTGGGCTGGACTTCACCAGAGACGGATGGTGTAGTGGTGGGGTTTGCAAATGCAAAGCTAAAGCACTGTGGGGTGAGTGTCACGGAGGCTGCATCTAAATTAGGCAGGAGCAGGGATCCCAGGTTATGAGAGGGAAGGGGGAAGGAAAAAAGGCAGGAGTTCAGGGTGTGTGGGAGTGCCACTGGGAGGGTGAGTTTACAAAACTTGCACTGCTGCATGCTGCAGGATTGTCAATGATGCCACTGATGCAGAATTGAGGGCATCTGGTTGCTGGGTGCACACAGAGGTTGTATGTTATTGTGTGTTTTACTAATAATTCAGCTTTCCAGGCTTGCACTGTAAAATCTTTACCTGGAGACTTGACCTGAAGTTTATTTTTGTTCCACTGTTGAGCTTGTTTTGGTGCTAGGGGACGAGGCAAATTAGGGTGAAACTATTGAATTGAGTATACATTTTTCAACCGCAGCTCTGTGAGTGCTTCTCATTCTTGCCCTGCAGCTCTCTGCCAGCCTGGGCTGGGGCTCCTTTATAGGGGCTGTTATAGGAACTAATAATCCTTAATTCTGCCCCTGTGACCCCACAATTATTTTCTCTCCCTGCCTGTATTATTATCCTCCATCCTGTCTCTAGGCCACAGCACTTCCAGCCCTTGCTGCCACAGACTGACACCTGCTGGGATCACCAGCAGGGAGGCAGGAAAGGGGCTGGATTGGGTTGAGGAGTTTGAGACTTAGTGAATGGCTTCCCCATCACGAATGCAGGTAAGAAATGTGACCAAAATCCACATACTTATGCTAAATGTCCTTTAGTGTGTTCTCTGGCTTGAGGCCGTGACATGGTTGGGAGCTTATCTCATTTACGTTAAGAGAAACAGACTCTGTGATGAAAGCAGACTGTGCCTTCCCCATGTTGAGAGCTGGAGGGTAAAGTACCCACCAGAGCTGCTTGCACCCCACAGCTGCTTGCACCCCGCAGCTGCTTCCCATAGCAGTGCCTGCAGCTCCAGCCTCCAGCACGCCCTGCCCGTCTCACTTGGCTCCTGACTCTGCGCTGCACTGGAGAACACCCTCCGAGTGCTCAGGGAGCTGCAGGCTCTGTTCCAGGGTTACTCCATTCTCCTACAGCTCAGCCCCCTGGTCTGGGCACCCCACGCCCTGCTTCAGATCACCTCTTCCCCCTCCTCAATGGAAGCCACTGGCTCCATATCTCTGCAATCATCTGCTAGCCCCAGGGAGAAGCTCGGTTTTGCACTGAAGTTTTTCACAATGAGACTCACCTTCTAGCTGTGGTTATGGTTTTGCAAACCAGTATTGCCTGTGATTAGCTGGTGTTTGTGCAGTGCTGCAGCTCGTGCTACTCAGTGCAAAAAGAGCTTGGCCCCCTACCACCTGGGGCCTGGGACCCCAAACCTGATTTTAACTTCCCTCTTGTCTTTGGAGAAGTATTTTGTTGGAGAGACTGAAACAGAAGTCTTGGGAGTTCACTAAAAAATAGTGTGTTGCATGTTGCTTGGCTATCAGTCGTGTGCTGACTACCTTACAGTTGTACAGATTTCCTTGGCTGGAAGTCCTCATGAGCATCTCTTGGTCTTGCATTCACATACACAGCCAGGTAATTTCCTTTTGCCCAGTCTGTGCTCAACATGGGGACACCTGGTCCACTCCTCTCTTCTATGATTTCTGTGCAGGTACAGGTAAAGCACAGGCAAATTTACTAAAAGGTTGCTAGCTTGGTCCTGTTCCAATCTGGAAAACTGAGAAAAAGGCCAGAAAAGCTTTTAGATCGGAAAAGCAAAAATCTACTGTGAAGCAGTGCCCCTGGGGACTTCCAGGGAACAGAAACAGCAAAGAAGCTTGCAGAGACTACAAAGAGTTCAGATGTTTTTCCTGAGCTAAACCAATGAGAGACTACAAAGAGAGCAGCTGATGGACAATGGAGCCAAGAGAGATGGTGTGTGATGGCAGTGCTGGGCTCAAGCAGAGCTGATGAGAAAATCGCTGGTCACCACAGCACAGAGAGTCTCAGGAGCAGCTACACTCACACTGCACCATGCAGAAAAGAAACGCTTTTGAAGGTGCCAAGAAGGCAGCGAAGGCCAAGACCCACCTGGCCCTCCGCTGGCACTGCCAAGAAGCCCTGGTCAGCTGCGGCTGTGAAAGAAGTCCCAAGGAAAGCCAAGAAACTGGCAGCCAGCATGGCCAAGAAATAGCTACAGAATATGAAAACTGACAGACCAAAAGAGGCAAAGATCCAGCTAAGGGCAAAACAGTGAAACCCAAGGCTACCAAACCCAAGGCGGAGAAATTGAAAGTGACCTCAGGGTGAGAAGGTAGTGCACAAGAAGTAGATGCTGTGTGAACATAGAAAAAGTCTGCTGCAGGGACAGACTGCAAATCCTTTAATTGAAGCACTGATTTTTTTGTCATTTGTGCCTTCTTTATTCACCCAAAGGAAGAGAATTGATCTTAATCGATCTCAATAATTTTAATGCCTTGTTTTGCGATAAAACTTGTGCTTTGTATTAATTAAAACCTTGTTATTTTCTTCAGTTGTCTGCAGCAATATTGTAGGGGAGACAGAGTTTGCTCAGAGATGCACAGCAAAAAGAACAGAGGCAGCAGATGAAAGACGTAATAAAGAAATTTCTGATCTGACATCAGAAAACTATTCTCCATCTTAAGCCTGGTGCAGTATTAGAACAAATTGTGGATTCTCCATCGCCTGCTGAATTTTTCAAAATTCACTTGGACAAGGGTCTGAGCAATCTGATTAGCTTTGAAGTTAGCTCTGAGTGCTAACTTTCAATGTAAGTTTATCTGGGATCCTACCCGGGAACATACACTATCTCAATCTCCACATTTATTTTAAAAAAAGCACAGCTTCACCTATTTATATTCAGCTTGACTTTATATTTAAGCAGGTGAGATCTGACATGACTTATTAGTTAGGCACATTGAATTACATATGCTTCTCTATTACAAATTTTGCTATTTTGTGACCAGCTGTATTTGTACGGAAATCACAATCTTAGTAAAATGCCCCAAATAGCATTCCGATAGATTATTTATTCATTGAATGAATTTAATGTTTTTCACCACCTCACTTTTTAAAATACACTTCAGCATACTAGCAACAAGTACATGCTGTTTACATTTTAACTGATATAATTTGTATTATTGAACATGTTTTTATTTGAAAAAATAATTTACGCTAATAGAAAATGTTGACAGTTAAATACCTTTGTGGTATTTCCCACACATTTTTTAATAACTTTTTTTAATGGACTAAAATGCAGCTCTCTATTTTGTGGGAGTTTATTCCAACTTGCTGCATTACAGGGGTTAAGGATGGCAGGGAATAGAGAGAAAAAAGCAATATGCTAAAGATCAGAGAACAGGAGCTGGAGAGATTCAGAACTGGAATTCAGATTTCCTGTGCCCCAGTCAAGGGGCTGTTCACAACTGGACAAATGTACAATGCAAAACTATGTCAGACCATGTGGTGCCAGGGGTCAGGATCGTGTACCTTCAATACATCTGGAAAAAAACCACCCAAACAATTAAAAAAAAAAATTAAGGTAAAATATGTTTGGTTTCAACACAGCTATTTGTCCAGCAGAAGTGCTCTTTTTTTTTGGGTGGGTGGCAAGGACCAGTCCCCTCTGTGAAGGACAAGCCCACACAGCAGCCAGCAGTACTTCCTTGAAGCGTCCTTCCAAGCTGAGATGCCCGATGTCAACACACTTTGTTCATGCTGCGGGTTCTTGTGGACAAGATTCAGGCAATGTGGAGCTTCTAGGTGACATGGCAGCTGCTTCCAACAGCCCTCCCGTGCTTGTCAGCTCCATCACCCACCAGTGAGGCACAGCTTCAAAGTGGGAGCAGACATTGGAGCACTGGCTCGAAACAGCAGCCTTCAAACTGGTCACACTGATCAGAACTGGGGACCTGTGCCAGCAAAAGGAGCAGGAACAGCCATTGTGTGGGAAGGGACTGCTGGGCATCTAACTCCCGCTCCAGGTCAGGAGAGGTTATGAAAATCAGCCACAAATGCAGAATCATGCTTCTAAAAACGGGGCTCCCTCAGCTTTCTTCGTGGCTGCATGAGCAGCACACCTAGCTGGAGCTGTATTTAAAACCACTTCCCTGACTCGCAAGAGAAGGCGCTGTCCAGATACCATGGCAGTTCAGGTTGGAAAGGCAGGGGAGATAAATCTGTGTATGGGATAAGTGCCAATGAAGTGTGGGCAGACTCTAGTACTGTGAGGAAAAGGAAGAATAAGCTGAATTACGAAAAGTTGATGGCATGTATTGTGCTTGGCTCACACAGCCAGGGGAAAGTGCCAGCACAGGAACACTGCAAAGGCTAAGAGCTCACGAGACAGAGCAGTCTGGACTGTGGAGGTGGGAGCAGTATCTCCAGCCACTGGGGCTGAGGCTTTATCCATTACAGCAGTACGAGATCAGGACACCACAGCTTCAGCCAGGAAGGGGCGTTGATTCCAGAGGAGAGTGTTGTGCAATAACCTGCATTGTGTGGTTTAGTCCTGAAGATCTATGGGGCAGTCTCAGAGGCAGCTTAATGGGTAATTTGGCCCACGGCCACTTTTGTTCTAGAAAAACCATCTAAATGCAGACCTGACTGCTTGTACATGAAGACACTGCTCAGAGTCCCCCATGTCTTAGTGCTCCATCTTTTCAACCAAAATATGATGTACAGTCGGCGCCTGATGAAACTATGCCAAAGTCATAAAATCAATAAAAAATAAATTTTCCTAATCCTTTTGACCTAGATGTGTAATTTTTAATGTAGTCTTTCAGTTATTCCCATTATTGAGTTAAATGGCTGTAGTGAACAAATTCTTCTCTGATTATGTGATATCTACTACAGCTTTTCTCTTATTTCAGTCATCTTACCATTTTATTTGGAGATGTTAATTCTCCACCAGAAAGTCATGACACACGCACAGTGAAAAGATGTGTCCTCAGCACAAATTTCATGGGCTGGGAGGAGTTATCCCTGTGTTCAGAAGCTACCAATTATCAGGAAAAACCAAAACAGCTATCCATGGTTAAAAAAAACCCCAAAAACTGGAGAAAATGTTACGTTTCTCTAGAAAAAAAAATGAGTTCCCAGGAAGACCTGTGATTCATGAGTGAAAGGAGGGTGACAGCAGAGGACTTGGCTAGCAGGGAGTAAAAAGTTCCAAATGATAGATTTGATGTGGAATCAAGTCTCCCCACAAATCTGGAAGAAACGCAGCAAGAGACAAATAAACCCAAACACATGAGAGTTGCCAAGAATAACAAGAAATAAATTTTCTTTTAATATGGATTATATAGACTCTAGCATTAAAACACTGTTCTCCTGGACAGGAGCACCTCTTCCTGTCCCTGCTGAAAGCAAGCAACAGAAAGACTTCTAACCACTTCCCAACCTGTATGAAAGTGAAATTTCTATATGCTGTACAGTAGCTATGTTACCCAGTTATGTACCTATAGCGATGTATATTCACCTCTAAATACAGAGTGGAGACTTGACCTAGTCCAGTTTCCAAGCTCTCACATCTCATCTCCATCCTACCTTCCTCCACACAGGCAATTCTCACAGGTATCCCAGCATGGTAGCCAGGGGCTGCCAGTGGCTTGAATGTCTTTGAGATCAAGCTCTCAGTACCCTCCTCTCTACAGAAACATGCACCCTCCTTCATTCCTAATCACATGAGCCTGGAGTACTCGAGAGGAGCATCATCTTGAGTAGGGGTGCAATGATCCTACATGTAGGATGAAATTCTAGTCACCATGTAGTTTGGAATTCTTTCTCCTGTATACTGGATTAATATAGAGAGGTTTAGCCCATCTAGGGCTAATTTTGACCTCATATGGAATCTTTCTGCACAGGGTGTCTTCCCTACACAGAGGACGTAACCACCTTCTCACATTAATTGTTTTGCTCTTTTTCTGAGACATCTGCCTCTGTGCAGAAAACTGTCCCTGACATTGTGTGACCCTGGCTCTGTGCAGCAGGGCAGTGCTCCTGCAAGGCTCAATGGTCTCTGTTCAGCAGAAGAGTTTATTATGTGAGGGGAGTAAATGCTAAATCTAACAAACTGGCTTTCAGTTACTTGGGAACAACACAGAGATCCTAGAAACAGGGTCTTGCTGATCCTCTGCTGCAGTGCTCCAGCGCCCCACAGAACCATACCACTAAGAGTCACATGAAGTGCTTAATACAATTCAGACTGCTCTTCCCCACTTACCCTACCCAGTCTCATCATGAAAACTGCCCATATACCTGGAAATGTTCTCCCTATATCTAGGAAAAAAAGTTCTTGAGCAGACCAGACATCCAGGGCTACCACGGTGAATTCTTCTGCCCAGCCTGGCCTGTATAAGCGCTTATACCTGCAGACAGACACGTTCTTCCCTATCAGCACCTGGCTCTGTGCAGGTCAGCACAGTCAAAGATTCTGCAGGAAAATCCCAGGTTCCAGACAAACAGGGATCCCAGATAGTGGTTCTGCTCCCACATCCGATTCCAATTTGCGATTCCTTTCTGTTTTGTGCAGGAGCTTCCAGGTCAGGAGGTAGGAACTCAGCTGGAGATATTGAAAGCAGGCACAGCAACTGGAGAGTGTGGAGGTAGCCAGACCAAGACAAAATACCCGGACAAGACAATTTGTTGCAGGTTCTCAGTAACGTCAGGCCACACAGGTTCTTCATGGGCTTTCTTGGGCTTAGGAATGGAGGCAGCCATAATTACTGCTCCCTGGAACTTGCCTGGAATGGGCATCAAGAGATGTCTTCAGTGGGAAGGGAGGGACAAGAACAGAGGAGAGGAGGAATAGAAGAGGCAGCACTCTGATCCAACATAATCTTCTTGAGAAAAATATAATGCCATATTAAATCCAGAATTCTTCCTTTTGGTAGAAGATGTGTGTGAGGAAGGCAATGGGCTTGAGACAAAGAACTTCCCAGAGGTAGTTATAAATGATCTGTTGCCATCCAGGGACAATGAGGTTTGCCTTGGGTTCAGGACAGCTCATCTCCCAGTTCTGTCACTTCCCTGAGGCCAGCATACACAAGGAGGAGACTGTGCTATCACACAACAGTGGCTCAGGAGAATCGGAGAGGCTCAGGCTGACCAACCACATCCGAGCTCACACTGATGCCAGGCAAGAAATCTAGGGCAGGAGTCCTAGGGCTTAAAGGTGAGATGAGATGCAGCTTAGGGCATCTGTGCCATTGGAGAGGACTACATCCTGTCCCCATTTCTATCTCTCTTCCGGGGCAAAGCAAGAGAAAGTGCAGCACATTTATAAAGACCTCTGGGAAACAAGAAGCTCATGGCTTGCCAGGCAGAGTGTGAGAGAAAAGAGGGAAGAATCCCATATCCTCAGCAACAGATTATAAAGATGACAACAGCTACCATGACAGAGTAGCAGAGAGGATGCTCTGTGCACTGCAGCACCTGAAGAAGAGGATGTAGGGGAGGCGTAGAAGCAAGGAAATGGTGGGGAAATCACAAACAAGAAGCACTTGTCTTGGACTGTAGGTAGTGGATGATGACTTCTCTCTCTTCCTTTTCCTCTCCTCCTGTGGGTAGCTCACAGAGCATCAGGCCCGCGCTGTTGCTCCAGGAGCTGTCTGCAAGGGAGAGGCAGGGGCTGTCCAGATCGGCGGAGACGTCGAGGAGGCAGGCCAGCCAGCTGGCGGCAGATCTCATCTGAAGACAAGCAGACACACACAGGCTGACAGATAATCAAAGCTTCCTTCAAATTCTTCACCAGCAGAATAGTTAGAGGTACATCCTTCACTGCATCTACAGAAACTGCTGAAACTGCTGAATCCTCAAATACATGAGGCAAGCAAAGCAAGTATTTAGGTTTTTATGAATTTCCTTCTGGCTTTATGCATGTACATTACATATTAAAGCCACTTGTATTTTGCCGCAACATAGATTGCAAAAAAATCTAGACTGGATATTGCTTCTATTAATGAACAGAAATACTGAGATTTACTCTTTGACCTCAAAGGAGTACAACTTTGAGTAAGGGTGTGTCTGGGACTACTAGACCATGATTAAGATCGAGGAATAGGGAGCTATCCTATTACTTGGTAGTACAACATCTACTTCCCAGGTTTTTTATCATGTCATGTGTATTAGGTCCAAGACTGCATTGCTTTAGAACTCTTTCAAAGTCCAGGGAAACTACTGCATGTGGATTAGGGTCTAAGCCATCTAGTTAGCTTGGAGATGCTAACAGATGGCTGCAGCTATCCTTCTAGGCTAGCCTGTGATGCCACTCACCTTGCATGACCTCGTTCTCCTTGCAGACAATGCGAGAGCACACCTCCTTGTTTATTATGTACATGCGACGCACGCTGCAGGATCACCGGGATCAGCAGCAGAAGGCACAGGGACACAAAGAAACAAAAAAGTGGTTCAGGGAATAAATATATATATTCACCAATGAACAGGCAAATCCTAAGTTTTTATGGTTACTTAGCCTAGAATAAGGCTGCTTAATAGCAAAGTAATCTTTGTAAAGGCTTCATGAAATCTTAGAATCATGGAAAGGACAGGGTTGGAAGGGACCTTAAAGATCACCTAGTTCCAAACTCACTTCCATGGGCAGGCGTGCCACCCACTGGATCAGGTTGCTCAAGGCCCCACATTGAACCTTGCCTTGAACACTACCAAAGATGGGGCATTGACAACTTCCCTGGGCAAGCTGTGCTAGTGCCTCACCACCCTCCAAGTAAAGAATTTCTTCCTGACATCTAAATCTCTCCTCTTTCAGTTTATAACTATTCCCCCTTGTCTTATCACTATTTGCCCATGTAAAAAGTTGCTCTCCCTCTGTTTCATAAGCCTGCTTTAGGTACTGGAGGCTGCAATTGTTCTCCCTGGAGTCTTCTCTAAACTGAACGATCCCAGCTCTCTCAGCCTGTGTTTGCAGGAGAGGTGCTCCACATCTCTGATCATTTTCATGGCCCTGTAAATGACCAAATACCTTAAATATGGATTAGAATACAGGGCACATTACAGCTCCTTAGTACTGCACAGACTACAGTCATTGTGCTGTTTTAAATAATCACCCTAAAAGGATGCTCTGAGGATGGGACTCATCTCACCGACTGGTTCTCGGAGAAAACCTCCAGTCTTCTAAGGGAACAATTGCTGAACCGGACATACAATTTCTGGGCAGTTTGTAGGGCTTTTCTTGGGGACTGCTGGTTTCTTACCTTGTAACACAGAGGTAGCTGATACACTGCTTTACTGGCTTGTGAACAGAGTACAGGCGAGTGCAAGGGAACTTTTCCTCACGACAGTCTGGGAACACACACACAAACACAGAGGTGCAATCCAGCATCATGGCCAAGTGCACTCATTCTGGCACAGATATAACTCAGTCACTAGGTACAGTCCTTCAGGCTTCTAGGGAAGGACCCCAGCCTCTGTTCACTCTCATGTGAGAGATGGGGGTGGTTTAGAGAAGAGGAGGATAGTGCAGACGTTTCTGATCCCCTTGCTTCATAAGACAAAAGGAAGGGAAAGCTGAGTGAAATGCAAGCCAAGACCACCCAGAATACAGGAGGCACATGTTGTAAAGGGGACAGACACATATAAACAAAATGTAAATTTTAGTTGCATATTTAAGACATGTTTCTAATGGATGTGCAATGATCACATTTCAGGACATATATCTAGTTCCTTTCTTTTCTGAACAATCAACCCTGTAGCTAACTACAATGGATTTTCTTGCACTTTGTTCTGAAGTGCCAGGTCTTGGCCACTGACACAATATGGACCCATTGTATCTGGTCTGCTGATCTGCCAGCTCCTCCCTTTCCAGGCATGCCACCCAGGAGAAGGCTTCGGCTTCCACTACCATCATTCTACAGCACTTCTAACTAAAGGAACAATTGAAAGCAGTTTTCCAGGAGACAAAGTTCCGTGCCCAGCCAGAACCTGCCTGGAGAGGTAATTGCGTGGTAATAGGGTGAAAGTGGGTCTGGGAAGGGGTGCAGGCAGCAGACTTAAAACACACCTGATGAAGCCGTTGTCGTTTCGCTGTCAGACTGAACTGGAAGACAGAGGATAGCAAAGTTAATTAGTTACCATGATTCCTTCCTAGACATCAGCTTAATCAAAACAGATACCTGGAAAACTCTTTCAAGAGCCCTCCACTGTAACTTCTAATGTGGGAAAAGATTTCATTGTTATTGACGTGAAGCCATAAGCTACAAATCCAATATGAGTCTAGTGCCAGCTACGCAGTCAACAACGCGAAAAATTTATCTAAGCTTTCCCAAAAAGCAGTACCACTACTGTTCAAAATTACACTGTAAGGACATTCTGACCTAAAAGGTCAGGTAAATTTCTTTAGCTACTGTAATTACCATTCATCTAGACAAGAGGTGAAGAAGTTTCTGGCTGCCCTTCATAAGGAACAGTGACACCTTTAAGAAACAGCATCCCAAGACCACTGGTTCTTTAACGTCCATGACAAGAGGTCAAAAAGATGTTGGTTTGTTGTTCCCTCTGATAAAGTAACCCATCTATACCACAGAAAACTAGTACATTTTATAATTTACCCAGTAACAAACTGGAAAGGAATTCAGAGAACTGACTGCCAGGTGCAAGTTCTTACCAGCAATTACAGAGGACTTTTACTTCTGTTCAGGTGCCCTAGTGTCAGTCAGAAGCATAGACAAAACATGCGTGTTAAAGAGAATGAATCTTTTGGATGTGGGGCTTAGGGACAGTCAGAGAAGGCAGGATTCCGGGTGTGCAAAGGACTGTATGAGGAGAAGGAAGCAGGGTCCACAACATGTGGCTGCAAACTGAGAATAAACTCACCAGGAGGAAGAAGCACAGGTGGTATGACAGCTGCACCTGAACAAGAGAAGATGTGCTGAAAGACCTTAATTTGGCCTTCCAGTCTCTTTCCTCCTGCCTGTTCTGCTGATGGCTCACCAGTCCTGACCAGTAGCCATCTCATATCTGGTTCATAGACAATGCTGATCATGGTGTTGCTCTTATCTGATTTGTCAGAGTAACTGCAGGCTTTCCCTGCAAATACACTGGGTGTGCTAGAGCTGACAGGATGCAGCAGAGAAAAGATGGGTCTCAATGGCACGTCCTTTGCGAAGAGTTTTGCTTGATCCCTCAATAGTAAGCACTTTGAAGCCCAAGTTTGCTGTAAAGGCTTCACTTTTAGTCTTTAAACCTTTAGATGTAGGTCAGTCACCACCAGTTTGGTCTGGACATGAAGTCCTATCTACTGTCCTACAGACTGCCAGGCATCATACACTGAACACAGTTGCTTTCACCTCCCATCCCAACCACGAAGATCATACATCTTGTATACAGTACTGTGCTTCCACTTTGCTCTTCCAGTGTTGTCTCACGGCAGTCTGACCCACAACAAATACTGCAGCCAGTGGATGAGCAGAATCAGGGTAGAGGACAAACTATGGAGCTGATGTTCTAGAGAATAAGACACCACTCTGAAATGAATTCCCCTACACACAGAGCACACTCCCCAGAAACAGCCATGCATAGCTGCCTCTCTTTGAACCATAGCGTTAACCACATGTGTTCTTCCTCTCCCTGCCCTGCTTGGTCTTCATCACCTCAGAGGGAAGTGTTTGAGAGACTGCTCCAGCAGAGAGAGAAACCATCCCCAAAGCCAGTGGTGCCACATTTGAAATTAGAGTGGGGTTGGAGAAACTGGGCAGGCTCCTTCTTGAGCCTCTCTTTTCCTTCATTGCCCATTGTTGCAATTGCCTACACTCCCATCAGCTGTGTCCTCTTCCTGAGGCCATCTCCAATTCCTAAGGAGACACCCTGCATGCTCTAAGTGCTCATCTTCCAAGTCCTCCATCTACCCTTCCCTTCGCAGACATTTTGCTGCCCCCCTGTGACACAGTTGCACGGCAGGGAAGACAGTACTGAAAGAGCAGAATTTCCACTTCCCCACCCCAACAATGCTCAGGGTGTGCTTTACTACTTTCAGGGGTTTTTTGGCACTGCTGTCTCCTGAGCACTGAAGCACATCTGCTACCTGTCAGCAGTCACACACACACAGCCTGTGTCCCAGTTTGAACCTGTCCAATTTCTCACCCTCATCATTTAGTCTCTTTGTTCTTGCCACCTTTTCTGGAATCCAAGGATGTGTGAGCTTTGAATTTCATGGCTTCCTGCAGTGAAAACATCTTCAGGGAGCCCTGGCACACCAGATGAGATTGGCATTTCCTTGGAGAACAGACCATTAAGTCACCCTAAATTCATCTCCCTGCGTGGAGCACAGAAAGGACTCCCAGACAGCCATAAGTGCTGGAAGAACACTGCAACATGTCAAAAGTGGGAAGAGGAGTTTCTGCGCATAATGGGTAATTTCTGGGTGCGTGTAGGCAAGAGTACTGAAAAGGGAGAAAGAAGCATGAAGATGCCAAGAGATGGGAGCTTACCAGAGCTGCTGTCAGGGGCATCTCCACCTGGAAAAGAGAATGTCCTTGAAAAAGCTTGTCTTTACTTTACGGTCTCTTACACAGCTAGCCAGAGCCAGCTTGATCACCTCTACTACCATCCTAGGCTCATGAGACAGTGGGATCCAACCCAGCAAATACATAATCAAACACAGTACCCCCAACCCACCCGTATCCACTCCCTTTTCTGGTGACTGGGACTGGATTTCTTCATGCACATGTTGTATCATCCCTTAGTGACTTCTGGACGTGTATTTTGTCTTCTCAAATATGGCCACTGTTGGCATCTTGATGGGAAAGAAAGACTTCTGAAACGAAGGTGCTGAGGGCTCTTGCAGCAGTAGGACAGACAGCTGAGGCACTCACTGCAGAGAAGGAGGGAGGCAACTCCAAGACCTAGCTTGACTGCAGAAATTGATCAGTGGATTACCTTCTTTGAAAAGAAAAAAACCCCAAAGCTGGGGTAGTGATGGAGAGGTAAAGCATGAAGCAAAGGATGCTTGGAGGACATGTTTTGGGCTGGCTTCTGAATAGTTTTCTGGGAAATCCCAGATATTACACATCACAGTATCACAGCTGGGAGATGTCTGAAGGCTTAGCCAGGGGCTTCAGGTTTGAAGAAAAGGCAAGGCCTTGTGGTCCTTTTGAGTGCTGAAGCACGATGCAAATGTACACTCATTTTATCTTACCATGTCACAGAAATGGATTTAAGTCCAGAGGGATAAAGCAAACAAAAACAAAACAAAAACAAAGCCAGTAAGATATCCTTTCCCAGTGGCCTCGCTGCTAAAGCACCATGCCACTTGTGCACCATTTTCCCTAGGATTTTTCTGAGCAGCGGTAGACTTCCCCAAGCATCTCATGGCTGAAGACTTAGCAGCTTTTTGGATCTCCCACAACCCTTGACTGTGAACACAACTCCATACCCTTCAGTTAAGTGTTGAGGACCCCTACACTAGAGAATTATTTGTAAAGAGCATGTAACACTTAGCAGGTTGTCTTGGAGAGCTTGTTTAATCTTCACTGAAAGGTAAGCTCACAATGTCAGAAGCAAGGAAACAAAGAACAGTATTTTCTAACAAACAGGCTGTAACTCCACAGGACTACTGGGTCACATTAGCAATCTTCAGCACATCAACATGCCTGTAACACTTACCAGCTACACTTTCCGGTTCTTGTCCATTGACCATCCATGGAAACCAGTCTGCAAGAGAAGAAGAGAGAAGCGTGAAGAAAGACAGATTTTTATAGTTTGCAGGCTTTGTGGAATTTTAATGTTTATCTATCTAGGAGACACCACTGCCCTCTGCTGAAGGGAGAAATGCTCTCCTCTCAGTCTCAGCCTCCACTGCTGGCTTCGTTTGCTGTTTAAAAGGTTGTGGATACAGTGGGTCCTGATCTCATCCCTGCTGCTTCCACAGCTAGGCACAGGAACAAGTTAGTAAACACCTCCAGATCTGCTACCAGACTTTGCCCTTCTGAAACCTCTTTTGATGCATTTTGAAAAAAAAAGTCCATGTGGCCTTCCTGCTCTGGAGGCTGAGCAAAATCCCTATCTCTATTTTATAAAAGAGGAAACTGAGTAATGGAAATTATTCACTTGGGGTCACAGATTGAGTCATTGGTACAGTAAAAAGCAGACTGCAGGTTTTGTAGCTCCTTAGGCAAATCATCCAGCCTGGGTATGGAGCACAGAGCAGATAATCTTTCTTCTCTCAGCCCTCGGGTGAACTGGAGAAGGGGAATGATGAAGGCTTGGCTGTGCATGCTACGTGGAAGAGAAGAAATTGAAGCTGGGCTAGACTGTTTGTTTGTTCAAATATAAAGGGTGACAGAGCTGCTTCCTTACAGCAGCCAGGAATAGGAAAATATTTCCTGCTAGCCACAGACGAGGGAAATGTCTGCATAACTGGGGTGGGATGAAGGAAGGAGTTGGCAGGAAAAAGCCAGTGATCTGGGGCACTGCAGGGATGTGTGCAGCCCAAAAGTCAAGTACATCCCACTACGTCTTGTGAACTCAGGCTGTAGCTTTCTGCTCTTAATGGGAGCACTGTGTGGGTAAAAACTATTAGCTCTGGAGTTTTTGTCATAGTTCTTCCACATTCCAAGGGCAGTTACTTGCAGGCTGCAGAGGGTCTCTTGGGACCCTACATAATCCTGCTCTACAGCATTACCGGAGTTGCTGGACCCTGATATTCTGTTCCCCACCCAGCTGCCAGCAAGGGCTCAGCTGCTGGCGATTAACCCAGGGAGAGCCAGACATGTATAATAACTTAAGTACCCAGTTTAATACAGCCCAAAACTTTCCCTGGTCTGGCTAATCTCTTAATTGTAACAAGTAGAGAAGAAAACAGTGTTGAGCACTTTCTTGTTTGTTCCTGATGCAAAAGGAAGGATGCAAATTCTGAAACCACTGCAGAAGCCAGCAATGCTGGATTTGAAGAGACATGTAGAAAAGACAGGGAGACTCCTCCCTCTTTTCTAACACTGAAAAGTCAGCTATCATGAATTTTGTTTTCCCCTAGGGGTGGAATACAAAACCAGTCCAATTCTAAAACAAAAGGACATAAGTGAAGTGAAATATCTGCATACCAGGCAAGGACACAAAATGGGTGATTTTCTTATCCCATCTTCAATCACTTAAATTTATATTTACTATGGTACCCAGTAAATAAGCCTTATAAACAGTTGGACTTTCTTATCCAAGTTGCATTAAATTCATCCTTGAGGTCTAGAACTGCAACCCTAACTCACCAAATCTGTAGCTTATCCAAAATCAAAAGAAACAATGAGAGACCAGCTAGTGACTCCTGTTATTTTCCGAGTTAAACAAACAAACAAACCCAAAGAAATAAAACAAAATGCACAAAAGCAAGAAATATTCCTTTCAGGCTTCCTTCATGCATAATAAAAACCAAAGCCTATTTTTTTCCTCTTTCAAATTGTAGTCCACCTATAAGGTCATGTCTTAGACGCTTTACCTCCCTGCTTCACAGTCATAAACATGACATTGTCTATTGTGCACCTTTACAGGAAAAAGTGCTATTTAGAGCAGAATCAGGCTTCAGCATGAGGGGAGGACCAAAGAGGGTATTGGAATAACCTGATTTGAATGTGATAGGTAATCATCTCTCTCCTCCACACAGTCTTTCTTGGACAAAGCTTTGTCCATTCCTGAAATTAATCTTCTTTCACTATCTGTCCTGAGTCTTCTGACTATAATGTCTGATGCTGCCTTCTATGTTGTTGTTGTGCTTTTTTTTTAAAGAACAAATTTGATCTGAATTTTTGCCGAAGTATCTCCAAGTGAACAAAGTCATGGAGCGACAAAACAGAAAAACAACAACCACCACCACCAAAAGCAGAGAATGGTCTAAACTACAGAGGTGAAGTTTCTCAAAACAGCTGTACAAATACTACAAGACCTCCCAGCAGACGAGTGGCTTGGAATGAGGTCATTCCAGCAGGAGCTGCTAGTGACAGCAAATGTGTCACAACTACGACAGAACAAATTTTGCAGAGCCCTGGGAAGTGCCCTGCAGATCATGCATACACAGGTGGTATAGCAGTAAGCACAAAGCACACCTAACCCTCTCTCTCAACTTGATCTGGATGTTTTGCTTACTATAATGTACCTGCAGTAGAAGCTGTGGACCTGTCTCTTGTGACTCCCAGTTACTTACTGGAGGGTGTCACAGATGGCAAAACATTTCCAGTTTCTAATTTTTTCCTTACAATCCTATATCCACCTTGCCTTTCCTGTTCAGTCCTTCCCCCTTCACTACCCCTCTACATAGCTCTGTCTTTGTCCTTAGGTCATTGCACATTATTCTGTGTAGGAAACTCCATGGGGCCCACATGGGGAAGAAATCCTCCCCCTGGGCATAAGGACTCACCAGCTGGGGACAAGAAGAGTGTTAAGAGACAAAACAGTATACAGGTTCCAGAGGTCTTCATCCCTGTGGAGTGGAGGAGAGAACAGAGGAAAGCTAAGACAGGAACTGGTATACCCTCCCTTATACCTCAGAAACTTTGCTTGTTGTCCCCATTTTCCTCTCAAGACCATTTGGTCTTCCCAGCCTCCCTCCTGTTTCCCTCCTCATGTTGCCAGTTTTCCGGGTATTTCTGAAACATTCTGGACTGAACTTGTAACACCACCTGCTTTGTTCCTCTTTCCATCGCCCTTCTCCAGTCCCCATCTCTTTTCCCATCCAGGTGGCTAAGCCCTGCTCCACACACACCCTCAGCATGCAAAGAAAAGTTTCCCCCACGTTATCTCCCTCCATTCTCTTCTACTTTTCAGTTATTTCGAGGAGCACTGAGAGAAAAGACAGGGTCCCCATCACTTACTGCAGCCCTCAGCTTCCACTCCCTTCAGCAGCAGACGCTCTGTCTTTCCCCTTCGGCGCCCCCCCACTTTGGCTATTGGGTAAATCACATGCAGCCACACCCAGAACACGTTCTCCTTTTGGTTGTCTTCAAAATACAATTTCTGGGAAAAGGAGGAAAAAAAAAAAGAAAAAAACCCCAAGAAGCCAGCGAGATTGAGGGATATGGTATCATCATGCATGTGGAATGAGGGGGGGGGGGAGCGAGGAGCAGCCCACACCCTCATTCCAGAGTTTATTGTCCTCCGAAGGGGCTCCTCCCATTCCCCCAGGATGGCCCAGCACCAGGGATGGATTCTTGGGTCTGCATTGCACACTAGTGTCCCGTTTCGTCCTGCCTTTCTATGCAGCCCGGCTTCTCCTCAGGCCGCTACCTCCAGCCACGTTTCCCGACTCCGCTGCTGCCTCTCCCCACCCCAGTCCTTCGGTCCTCTTCCCTGTTTCCCTAGCTGCGTGTGGCACAGGGACACAGCGGAGCCCGCATCCCGCTCTCCCGCAGGACCCGCCCGGATGCTGCCCGCGGCTCTCCGCCCTGCGGGACCGAGCAGGGCCGGCGGCAGGGCCGGGGCCGGCGGCCAGACGAGCTGGCAGGAGGACATCGGCGGGCAGCGACAGCGGTGACATCACCCCGCTGGAGCTTCCCGGCGGGATGGAGGGACGGGGCTTCCCGCTGGACCAGGCTCGGGGCGGGCAGGGAGCACGGGGAACGGGAACAGGTACCGGCCACGGGGCCCGACCTGCAGCGCCGCTGCCGTTCTGGCCTGAGAAACGCAGGGAAAATGGGGAAAAAAAAAAAAAAAAAAACCACCACCAAGGTTAAAAAGTAGGAAAATGAGAGAGACACAAACTGAGAAGGAAGACGACGAATGAGACCCGACCTTCACTGCCATCCTCCTGACTCCCCTGTGTCTCCAAGCACGCTGCATTTTATGATCGAGGGAGGTGCAATCTCCTAAATAGCCACTGGAATAGCCACTCTCCCCTAATCCTTCCTCCAACAGCTGCTGGGTCCGAACCCCCCCTGTTGCTTTCACTGACTTTCCTTTACTGCTTCTGTAGCAACTCCACTGGGTTTGAGGAGGCACTGGATGAGCTTCAAGGCACAATCTCAGTCCCGGAGCCAAGGAGAAAGCTAGGAAATTACCCCAGCTCCCTACCTCATACAGCAGTGGAAGACAGAAACCTTGTAGGGGAAAGCTGTGTCCCCTGAGGCTCATCCTGGTAGCTTGGTAACCCTCATTTTTTCTTAACTAATTGCAAACTAAAAAGAAAATCCTATAAAGCCTTATACACGGTTACTAAAGGAAATGCTCACTACGTCCTCACTGCCACACGAGACCCATGTTGCCCGCACGTGACACCACTGAAGCCACCACTTCTTACCTGAGAGTGGCTGAGCATCAGGTGCGGCAGTGCTCAAGAGGAAAACGACTGCTCCTTCTTATTTGTGGGCCTCCCAAGACTCCTGGAGGATGCCCCAGTGGTGGACCATACCAGAAGAGGTGCAGACAGGGTGGGGAAAGCTAAGCATTTCCCTGCTCACCAGAGCAGCCTTCTGAACCCAAACACCATTACTCTGTTTCACTGGAGCAAGACACCACCATTCCCACTTTCATGGACCGCCTAAAACTGAGTCCACTGGGAATGCTCAAGGGGTCATTAAACAACCAAAAGAATGTGATGGAACTTATAACCAAACCCCAGTTTGAGGAATCCTCTCAGATCCTTGGCTTTTTCTGGAAGTCCACATAGCAGTATGTTTGGACAATTTTCCACACACCTTGGTTTGGTTTTTGTTTTTCTCCGTGCCTCTATGCTGTCATTTGAGCCTGATGCTGCTTAACTGGATAACTAAAACATCCAGAAGACCTTGTGTGTTTTAAACACATTTATTTGGAAATTTTCTTTGATGCCAAATGTTTTTGTCTACCAATCTGTTGATGTACCACCATCTCCCACAGAGCACATGATCCACAGCCAGTACCGGGCGAGGTTTCTGCTGATTGCTTTTGAGCTTTAAATTTTTCTTTCAAACTGGAAGACATTCTCCCCCAGCTGCTTGTGGCGGGTAGACGCCTTGTGCTAGCAGAACCCCTCCATTTGGAGAGCTTGGTGCGGATGGGAGCGATGCTGCTGGTGATGGAACTTCTGGCTGGGAAGCCGTTCAGTATTTTACATACCAGACAAGCCGCAGAGAAATAGCTGGAGGTGTCCTGCTGCTCTTGCTCGCGGTGGACACCGGAGGGAGCCGCAGCACACCGGCATGTGAACACGCCTTTTTTCTCTTGCAGGCCAAGCACATTCTCCAAGAGATGTGGCGCTGCGTCTGCAGGGCTTCATCTGGTATGAAGGATCTCCTTTTACCTCTCCTGTTTTTCTGTCTACTGGATCAGCAACTGTTTAACCTGGTTTTTTGTCATAGAAAATAATAGANTTTGTTTCTTCCCCCCCCCCCCCCCCCTTCCCCCTTGACCCATGACAAAGATTGTTGGACACCCTTCATGGCTGGGAGACATGAATAATTAACATCCTTCTGCTCGTTTCCTTCTCACTCGTGTTGCTGTTTCCTGCCTTGCATGCTGCTGTCCTCCATCACAGGGTATCTTGGGGGATATCTACAGCTGATGACTCAAAGTACTCTTTCTTCTAAAAGTTCAGGTATCAGTGCCACAGTATGGTGTGAAGAACTGTGCTGCAGTAAATGGCATGGGTGACTCATAAAGGAAACACTTCCATACATATATTCTCTCAAGCGCTGACCCCAGTGCCTGTAGGTGTTTACCTAAGATCAGAAGCAGCGGCAGTGATTCAGCAAAAACTTACCTTCCTTTCCAGTTGGTACTGATCCCATTATGTTATCTGGGATGCTGTAGTGATGGTAGCATATTCTGGATGAGATACAAAATCAGCCTTCTTGGAAATTAAAAGCTCCTGTTGAATTTCACCCTGGAGACTACTGCGTCTAAACAGACAGTTAAGTGATCCTGGGGCCTGCTGTTTGCCAAGGTCTTGGAGACCTTTACCTGTCCTCTTTGTTTCCCCGGCCTTCACATATCCTCATGGTAACAGGGCATTAAGTTACATCTCAGTGATAAGAAATTAATGAACTTCTGTGAGATCTGTGAATGCATAGTGTCAATAATGCAGCTCTAGTAGTCAAGTGGATTGGGGCTGAAATGAATTTTCTTGGGACCCCACTGCTGATGGACTCCTTTAATATCTGAGGTCTGACACCATCCTGCAGTTATTCCACTGGTGTTGCTGAGGTTATCAGAGGGAAGGGATACGAGTTCAAGGCCTGATCCATCTATCCCCAATTTTAGGAGCTTTACCTCTTCATTACATTGTAGAAAAGTGAACACTGACAAGTACAGGAGCCTAGACACACAATTCGTCTTTTTTACTCATAGTCATGCTTTCTGTTGTCCCATCTACAAAATAAGGAATTCTTCACCCCATTATTTCCAAATCAACAAGGCAGTGCTTAGAGGGCAGGCAGTCTTGCAGTCACAAAATACACTATGGTAGCCTATGAAACTCTAATTAACACTAGCTCAGTTCCTTCAAATCAGTTCAGCATTGTGAAGAACTGAGCACAAGAAGAGGAAATCAGTGAGCTCTTTGCTCTTTGGTTGCTGATTCAGCCGTGTGCTTCAGGCTTCTCATGGCCAAGGTGGTTATGATGAGTGGTCAGGGCCTTCCTTCTCCACTTGTTGTGCTTTGGGGTTTCCTTCTCTGCATTCTTACTGTCACAAACACCCTTCCTTTCTGATCCTTTGTACTGTCTCAGGGTCGATTCTTCCTGGCTGTTTCACCTGTTCCTCCACACTCGCCTTTCTCCAAGGAGTTGAGCTCAGATACAGCTTTTCTCAAGGAACTTTTTCCCAAGCTGTTCTCTCAGGAGCTGCATAAAACTTTAAGCTTAGCAAATAAAAAAATCCCTCCTTCAAGCCCAGTTATGTGCATCCATACAGACACTGGAACACATAGAAACATCATATTTAATTCAACTGGTGCAATTTTACATACAGATGAGGCTGCAGACACAAGTAAAACACCAGCAAGGACATGATGGATTCCCCCTCCCCTTCTTCCACCTCTTCTGGGCATCACAAACCCTGGAGCAAAGCCAGCAGGATTAATCCTCATGTTGCAGCACAGCAATCATGTGCTGCAGCAGTAACCAGAGCTGGCTAAAGAAGTCACTGCTGGGAAGCAGAGCTGTGTCTTACACCTACACAGAAAGGTTCACAGTGCTGCTCTGGCACAGATCAAGTCACAGTTGAGCTTTCCAAACAATACAGTATCTCTCTTACTTGAAGTCCAGCCTCTTGTACCATTTTATTGTCTTTCAGTAGTCCTCCATGGTGGAGCAGATTTTAGTGGGTTTGTCTATTCTAACAGTCTAAAGCCAACAAAACTTTATTAATTATATTTAAAAATAAGATACGCTGCTAGCTTTTAAACATCATTGGTGAAGGGGGCAAAAGTGGCAACTTTAAAAGCCACTTGCTTTAAATTCGGTAACATTTATGAAAGATCTATTGACAAAGCCTTTTTTTAAACTGGCCACATCCAATAATGCAAACTGTTGAAGTCCTTCTCAGTGTTAGCACTGACAGCACTCAGCCTGCTTCCGAAAGGATTTAAGAAGGAAGAACAAGTTGTACTGAGTAGAAGAAATGCAAATGATGTCAGCAGACAGACTGATAAAAGTTTATGTTGTGGGGAAATTAGGAAGCACCACTTCCAGGTTTGCGTCCCTCCATTTTCTACACCTTCACAGGGACTATAAAGTCTGACTTAAATATTCATTTACGTTTTATTCTACAGTTGACATTACAGGAATCTGAACAAAGATTCTGGGCATTACTGCAACCGTATTGATATAAATCACTGTGTTTCTGGTAGGTGCTGCTGACTTCAACTAGGTCACCTGCATTTTCTTGTGACTTTCCCCATGTATAGACACTATTCTAACCTGATGGCAGACAAACCAAGGCAAGCAATGTTTATGAAAATCTGTCCTAATGTGAAATGTGTACATGTAAAGGGTCTGCACTGCTTTAGCTCACCTCAGCTTTAAAGAGATGAAAACAGCAACAAGTGTAGACCATTCTGTATCAACTTCAACAGCACCTTCACAAGATGCCTGTAAAAAGGCAACACTGGTAGCTTAAAAATCTAATTTGGTACCATTCTAATAATTTCTTGCCTCTGTCCATCAATGCCCTGGTAAGTATCTTTCCATGAAAAAAACCTTCAACTATGTACCCATTATGTTATTTTTCTTAGAATAAAAAAACCACTGGTATTTTATTTGAAGGCAGCTGCATAGAATATTTGCATCCAAATCAAAGCCCACTGTGTTTATTTGTTGAAATATCTAAATTTTATTTCATCATATCAATCTAACCTCTTTAGCAAGGCTCCTCTCACTATTTATTGTATACTCTTTGAGTTTTCTTGCCATGCCTACCATCTCAGGTTTCTCTCAAATTTCATTCTTGGGGTTTTTTTTTGCTATGTTTTCTTTTTCCTGCATCTATTCTTCTCTCTCCCCCACCCTTTTCTCCATTTACTCCTCAGTTTCTGTATATGTCTTTTTATTTCTTTCTCTCATTTTTCCTTCCCCCCAGTGCTCAGTCTCCTAGTTTTTCTATCTGAACAAGCTTTTCTGACTCTGGTGTTCTCTCTGTCTCCTTGGTTTCCTTTCAGTTGCCCTCATTGGAATGTTGGCAGAAACATATTTTTCTTTGAAAACAAAGAGACTAAATAAGTAAATGAATAAATAAAATAGCTGGAAGCAGATGGGAGGTCTCAGTTCCAGAAGGGTCTATATTCTGCGAGCCTTTCTCACTTCCTAGCAAAGGAGGAGATAGTTGCACTCCCTGCCCACCCACCCCCAGCCTCACAGGGAGCCAGGCTTCCCCCTCCCCTGGCGTGAGGACCTTGCTGGGAGTGATGGATTGCACTGCAGTGAGGGCTGGGAAGCACTGCAGGGAGAGGAGGGGGAGGGATGAGGAAGGAAGGGAAAGAGGGAGGGAGGGAGGGATGGAGGGAGGAGACACGCTGCCAGCGTCAGGCCAGGAAGGATGTAACGGGGCTGATGAGGAGAGAGGAAGGGGGATTGGAAAACGAGGATGGGGAGGGCATGGCTGGGAGAGCGTGCGTTTCTGCTGGCAGCACGGCTCCGATCACACTGGGAATGATGGAGGCACCAGGCAGCGGGGGCAAGGCTGGCACTGGGTAGCGGGGGAGACGGGCGGGGAAAATGGAAATGACATAGGGAAAGGGAGGAGGAGAGAAAGTCAGAGCTAGAGAAAATAAGGCTTTGGTTGTACAGCAACGACAAAAGGACACAACTCTGGCAATCTGGATTTCTTTGGAGCCGTAACAGAGGAGGCAGAGTAGATGTTGAAACACTCAAAAGGTCAAACAAAGCATGCTGCAAACTGTACTGAAATGGGCTTTCATTGCACTCCGAAGGGTGGTAACAGGATGACCTCTGGGCAGTAGGGAGGTACATCTGTGCTGCCGAAGCTACCGGTGACGGAGCTTGCAGCGTCTGGCTGCAGCAGCTTCATTGCCCTGTGGATTTTGGCAAGAGGGATGCGTCCTTTTGCCTGGGCACTGTGAGGAATGCAGATGACCTCCTCCCCACCGAACCAATTGCAAGTGCTGAAACATCAGTTGTCATTGTTGCCTTTCACGCTTCTCCTCCTCTTTTTTTTTTTTTTAATATACATTTCTCCATCTGTTCCTCATTCATTGCCCAGATTTTTTCCTCCATCTCTCTGTTTCCAGCATTACTTTCATCCCTCCCTTCCTCTCCCTTTCCCGTTTCGCGGACCTCCCCCTGCCCACTCCCAGGCGCAGCGCTGGGAAGGGGCTCGGCGGCCGACCGGCGGCGGGAGCCGGGGGCGCAGGGCTGGGGGAGGATGGGGAGCGGGGCGAGCGTGCTGGCAGCCATGCGAGCCGCCTGCAGGACGCTGTCCCGCCCCTGCAACTTCGCGGAGAGACCCTCCCCC
>VZRV01002862.1:0-25575 GCA_013398115.1 Falcunculus frontatus
CAGACACCTATCTTTCAAACCAGGACACTCTAGAAGTGAATTTCCTTTTACAGTACTGATAGGCCAGTAAAAGTCAGAAAATGAAGATTCCTTTCATTTTTGTCATTGTTACAAAAAGAAGTTGTAGCACTAAATGGTTAGAAAAATACTGAAAGTATTAGAAATACTGCAAGAGTTATTTTCTACTTGGAAATAACTGTTAAAATAAATGTCAGATGAAAAAAATGTCATTTACTGCAGTGCTCCAAGTTGGAAGTATTCCTTCAGCCCATGAAACTCAATTTTGTGTAGTATTTTACAACAGCAATAAATCCAGTAAAATTACTTCCTTTCTCCACATTTCTCATCGACGCTTCCTTTTTCTGTATATTCTCAATACCGATTTCCTCACCATTAGCTCAAAAAGCCTGTTAGAACAAAACTAGCATATATAATTGCTATTACAAAAAATTCAACTGACAGTCGTTTCTTGAAAAAATAAAGAACTCAAGTAAACAACACACACCAAAGGAAACACTTTGCCATACCCAGATTCTCTTTATCACCATCATTCCCTGAAGTCCAAACTGTAGAGCACTGTTAACTGTAATAAAATCACAATATTCCTTCATAGATGACCTTTCATTCACCAACAGGTATTTTAGCTCACAGATTTTAAGACACTGCACAGGTTTTCACTCATTATTCTAAGACAGGAGATGCTGCAGCAAAGTAGGAAAATTAAAACTCTGGTAGACCAATGAACTGAGTGCTGGAATCCACGTTTTAAATTTTCCAGTTATTACAAAAACAATGATGTGATTTTCTGTAGTACTTCACGGTTTAGAGGTTAGGAATACCCAACAGGGTATTTGATGCAATCAGCATGGACTTGTCTTGTAACAGCTGTAAGTTTCAGGATATACCATTTCAACTGCGCTGTATTCACATGAATCCAGATGCTATTCTGCTATTGGCCTATCTTCTTCACATCAGAAAAATCTACCAAGCACTGTTTCTGAAATATGGTCAGTTGTTTTTTCCAGCTTATTAACAGCTTATACCTGTTTCACATTTACAAGAAAAATGTGGACCCAGTTCTCTTTCACTATTTAAAAAAGTTCCTCATTTCAAGAGCAAGTTGTCCACCAGAAGTTTTGTTTCTCATGGGCAAAGAAGCTAATAGTCTATCTATTTACCTTTTTTGCTGACTCTGAGAAAAGAACTCCATTGTTTCCAATAATTCCTACTGGGTAACCAAAAATTCTTGCAAATCCTAAAGGAGAAAGATTAATTTGTAAATTTCCACGCGTATTTATTTTTCCAAAGCATATAAAGGTAACACTTTCTCCTGGTAACAGAAACTGTTACACTCCTGAAGATAAACATCATTAAGAATATCAGTGGGTGAGCAAGAATAAATCCAGCTATAAAACTAGTGGGAACATATATAGAATAATTATATTTCTACTTACCTGTAACTAAAGTATCCCCATACAAGGCTTTGAATTCATCAAATCTACTTCCATCTACAATTCTAGCAATGACCTTAAGAAAAAATGGAAAAGTAACATTAAATACCTAATCCTTCAAGGTTTTAAATTTGTTTAGAAGGAAAGACCATGATAATGTATAACTTAAAATCTTTACATTTATAGAACATCAAGCAGCCCACCATATAAACAGTTTGGATGCCAGGCAAAGCCCATTTAGTTTTTTAAGTGTGATTCATCTGCATGTTTGTAAAAAATGGAATTTCAAGATTAAGAATGTTCTAACCAAATAGTTAAATTACACAGGAACAAAGTTTTCCTGATTAGCTGAATTTCAAAGAAAAACCTCTGCTTATATTAAACATTAATCAATAGCCTCTCATTTGAAAAGAAAAAAACACGTACACTCATGCGTCACTTTCTTAGAGATATGATTATTTTTAGGCTCGCTTGAGTTTGTGACATACAAAAATAATGAAGATCTGATTTGAGGTTTCTCTCTGATGCAAAGGAGCCATTTTTAATAAATACAGATCCACTGCTAGCAAGACATTTGTCAGAAGATATTTATTTCAACTTTAAAAGAACATAAATCGGAACTATTCCAACTTTTGAGAGTGACGTATGAAACTCAATGAAACTGTACATCTCTTTTTCCCCTTAATGCAAAGCAAATCCTAGTAATTTCTGCCAAACATTTTAAGAGAGGTACATATTAAGACTCTTCCTAAAATACATACTTGGTTAGTAGTGAAAAAGGCTCTGAATGTGGGATTTATGCAAAATATGAGAAAGGATGTTGGCTCAGATGAAGGTTCCAAGGCAGATAATTACACTAGAACAGCAGTAGAGTACAATAGTATTTGTATGCAGCTGGGAGAAGGCTCAATTGTTTGGTGTGCTTATACTCCACGAATCTTTAAACAATTCATCTTTCTCAGGATTAACAGAGAAAGAAAGCCATCATATCCCTGGGCAAGTCTATAGAATGCTTTGCAAATGAGGAGTTCCCATTTCTGTCAGTTTTTTCAGAATGTTACCAAACTATCATCCTTGCTCATCCTTAAAAGTATAACCAAGAAGTACTATAATCTCAGCAAGTCACTGTTATCACAATGGATCTGCTGGACAAAAATACAAAGAAATAACTACCCAAATCAGGTATTATCAATTATGACAATATAAAGAGCGATTTCCTGCAACAAAATGGGTGCACATATGTATGGGCATACGGATCTTGCATTAATACTCATACCTCTTTGACATCAAAATTTCTTTTTAGCTGGTCACCAACTATTCCATATATTTCATCAGCTGGAAATAAAGGCTCTTCTGATGGTTCTATAGTCACCTATAACAATTTAACAAAACAATTTACACAACAAAGGAACCATCAGACCACATTATAACTTAAAAATTCAAACAACAATTAATTTGTCACCTTCTTTGAGCACAAACTTCTCTTCAACAACCATATCAAAATGCCTGTACTGGCTTGTCATTTTGTATAAAGATCAAGTTTCCTGTTACCTTTTTTTCTATTCCTGCATTTATCTCCACATGTGCTGTACTTCTTCCACGTTATAAAAAAATCAGGCATGTCCTCCTATTTGCTTACTTTCCCCCCATGCCCTTTAAGGCAGGCAGCATTCTGAAAAACTGGTGAAAATTTTTGTCACACAACTGAATACAACTCCTTGCCTTCCTTGAGCTTCCATTCACCCTCTCATTTCTCCTACTAAAATAAAATAAGGCAATTCCTCTCCCATATGCTATCCATCCCATTTACTACATTGAATTCTTAAATCAATACAATTCATTGACAAGATTCAGGTCTATCCCCTCAGTTTTCAACTTCTCATTAATAATCCCAGAAAATGTCTATTCAAAAAGATGCTTTAGCAGGTGTCTAAGTTTAAGTCCATGGAAATGATCATGTGGGTTTAAAATTAAATTAAGTGTCTTGCAAGACTAGATTAATCTAAAAGTGCAATTCTATGACTCTGAACACTCTTCTAATTACTCCACTCTTGCATTTAATCCCAGTAGTTTTATTTGGAATAATAGAGCAGGAATGTAATTGCAACATAAGAGAAATCTTTAAGGGTGAGAACCATAACTTCCATGTTCAAACATGTAAAATCATAGACAAAATATGTAGTATGTAAAATAAGTGTTATATCAATCAGGCTAAGAAAAGCATTCCTCATTTCAGCAACACAGTGTTTTCAGACTCTATACACTTACATCTACTTTCTTCTGGAGATTCAAACTTCTTACAACTTTCCTTGCCAGATGAAGTGCATGATTGTCATCCAAAGCATAATGATCTGTTACACCAGATTTTCTGTATATAAGTAACAATAGTAATATGAATACTTAGGGGAAAAAAAATAAATCAGGCAATGAAAACTTTAAATTTTAAAGCTGCTAAGACCTTGAAAATATAGATGCAACAATTCAGCTCTCTGTGTTTTATTATTAAATTACTTTAAAAATAAAACCCATGCCTGACCTTTTCTTCAAAACAGTACATTCAAGTTATCAGACATGAAATAAAATAGCAACTGCAGGAAATAAAAAATCTAAATGACATAAAATATAAATATATATTTATATATAAAATATAAATATAAAATACAACAAGCATTGCTCAAATGCAGCAAAAATTCACTTCAATTATAAGAAAAACATGTTTACAAAAATGGCATGAACTGCCCTTCAAAATAATTCTTTATTCACTTCAGCAAATTGAAGTAACAAAGCAGCATTTATTATACAGCAATACATAACTAACTGTGCAGTAATACCTAATTTTGTTTATAATTAATTGCAGAGCTTGAAAGTGCATAGATTTTTATGGTTTGATAACAAGTATTTTTTAAAAATAGCACAAGCTATTTTGGTCTTGCTTGTAGTGAATTCTATGTGGCAGTAAGAAAGATACAATCTGCAAAATGTATTATCTTTCTCAATACAAATTATTCTATTAACACTCAGTATTTAAATCCTCCACATTATGCATGATGCTGCAGTATACTAGACATGTATTTTAAAGCAGTAAATGAAGGAAGCAATCCTAACTAGAGTAACACAATGTAACTGTGACATTCTAACAGCAAAATGATCTGTCAGCACCAGATAACACAGAAATAATTTTAAAAATGTAAATACAGCTTAAGAAAGATCTAAACCCAAAATAAAATAAAATAAAATAAGGGAAGGCTAGGGGAAGGGGAAGGGCAAAGGAAAGTCTAAACTGTGGAAGAAATTAACTCTGGGAAAATATTTATTTAAACCTGCAGTGAAGATCTGCCCCTCCAAGATCCTCTGCTGATACCTGCTCACCTGTTGCTGCTTTAACCTACCACAAGAAAAGGAAAATGAGCTTCACAGTTGACACTTCTCTTGCATTAATAGTTATACTATCTTAGGTACAGCAATAACAGAGATCTTTGCAAATGCTTCTTCATTAATCATATTTCGCTGCTTACTCTCCCTCAGAGCATCAAAATGTGACAACACAGAATCTTGTCAAAGATTTTTTTCTTTGACCTTGCATCCTTACTCTAACATTAATATGTAGTTTTTATTGACGAAGACACTCCCTACTGTTCTAGTTACTGCTGTGTCCATCATTAGTGTGAATATACTTACACATCCTTTATATTCATAAACATGCTTTTTCACAAAATTTTTCTCAGTACTTAACACGGAATTTCAAATGGGATATTTCCATGCATTGTTTCAAGCAAACAATACCCCAGCTGAAAATTAGCATTTTTCAATTTTGCTTTCCCTCAACAAACTTTTCCGTGGATTTTACCTTACTTGTTTTAAATATTAGCCATAGAACAACCATTAGCAGTTTTCTGTTTTCTAAACCTTCCAGTAAACACATAATAATTTAGTAATAACAATTTTATTTAAAAGAGCATATCAGTGGCATGGAACTGTTTGGATCAAGTACAATATGTCCATAAAAGTACCCGGACTGCACAATCCAAAGCCTAAATCTGTGTAATCTTACACCTGAAAGGGTAGTTTAAGAGTGAATGGTCTCCTTCTTAGAACAAGGCAGTATCATTTACTACTGGGGTTAAAAAAACCCCCATTAGACTTCTTGAGGCATTTCCACTCTACAGTAAGTGCTTTGAAAAGGATTCCGTGAAAGCTGGTGAAACCATTATAGAGGTAGAGTATAAGCAAGGGAAGGGAAAACTATCAGCATTTCCAAAACAGATTTCAGTGTCCAAGTTTCATGTCTAAAAACAAAGCAAACTAATTATATAAATATATTCTCACACACATACTTCCAAACTGTCAAGTTTGCAAATTTAAGTATAGATATTTCTTCAACAGTAGGATTTTTGCTTTGAAATTTGAATTATCTATGGAATATGAAGGTGTGGCATACTAATTAATGGAAAGTTTCTGTCAGAGACATAATTAACTTGAGTCTTCATTAAACAGTGAACATAAGAACATACTTTTAAGAGAAGTTAGGAAGATTTCTTCACTGAAAGGGTTATGCAGCATTGGAACAGGCTGTCCAGGGTAGTGGTTGAGCCACTATCCCTGGAGGGATTTAAATGCATATAGATGTGACACTTAAGGGGCATGGTTCAGTGGTGCATTTGGCAGTGTGAGGTTAATGGCCAGACTCAATGATCTTTAGGGTGTATTATAAGTGATTCTACCATTTGATTTTATGATTTTATGATTGTATGAAGTAACTACATAAATCTCTCTTTATGCAACCAGTTAACATACTGTTAACTACTCCAGAACTTGGCATAAAGCTGATTAGCACAAAGATTTACATTAGCAGAGAAGTCCAAAAACTAATTTTAAGGTATTTTACAAAAATAGCTTTTTTATTTTTTCCACTGAGATGAAGTTTTCCTTCTGGAAAAGGTAGGCTCTGTCTGCCACCATGGGATATTGCAAAGATTAACTCCTCTGCTCAAAGCAGGGTCAGCCAGAGAAGGTTGCTAATGACCACATAATGACCATGAGTCTTGAATATCTCAAGGATGGAGATTCCACAAACTCTCTGGACAACTTGGTTTGGCATGACCATCCTTGCAGTAAAGATGTGTTTTCTTAGGACTAAACAGAACTTACTGCTTTTCAGTTTGTGCCTGGCAGCCTCTTGACTTATCACTGGGCACCAATGAGAAGCTTGACTCTGTCAGCTTTACTCTGCCTTGCAAGGTATGGATAGATTTGCCCTAAGATATGTTTTCACCAGATTGAAAGGTCCCATCTCTCTCAGACCCTCCCCATTTTACAGATGCTCCAGTCCCTTCATCATCTTCATGGAATTTCACTGGCTCACTCAAGCTTATTCTGGAGAGCCCAGAGCTGGACCTGCAGCCCAAATGTGTCTTATGAGGGCTGAACACGTGAGAAGGAGTATTTGCTCCATCACCTTTCCAGATACAGCAGTGGAACTGAGCATTCTACAAACTGTAGTTTTAAGTAACAGTTAAAGTTACTTAGAGTTAGTGGTTCATTAGATTCTAACAGACTGCAAGTAAGAGCCTCAAAAAGATATGTGGGCATTTTCAAAGCCTGTTCAAGCTACTTCAGCTAGAAATTACTAAAAGAAATAAACACAAACTTTAGATATAATATGCAATTCCCACAACAGATGAGGCTGATACGTAGGAAAGTCCCCAGTACATAAATACACATGAATTTGAAAACCTTATTCCCTCTTTTTACCAGACTTCTTTTCACCTCTGAGCACAGAAAGTAGCCAATTTTCCCTCGGAAAGGAAGAATCAGAAGTTTCTGAAACAGGAGCCTATAGGTCTACACGACATCCTGAACTACCAAGCAGTACTGCCAAAGATGAGGATAGAGATACTCCACTGGGGGAAGTGCAGAAGAATGGCCCTGAATATTACTGCTACTGTGACACCTGTCCTCTTCTATTGAGATCTGTCTGTTTATGAAGTCATTACTCCTCACCTTTCTATAAAAGGAGGCCAAGAAAACTTCCATTTTAGACAGCATACCTACAATTCAATTTTATCATACACATCTCAAGACTCATTATAAGTGACATCAGGGATTTTTCTGTTTTCACTTCCTCAGGATGTTTTGTTTTAGGCAGATAAGCAGTAACATCCAATCCAATTTTCTTCATATAGGAAAGACGTTTTGGGGAACAGAGCTTACACAATAATGGCTACAATATCTGCTACAGCATGGAATGGCAATTTCTATGGGAGTCTGAAGTAGTTTTGATGCTTACAAGAAGGCAAATGGAATATTTTCAGTGAGAATATGAAAAGCTCTACAGAATAGAAAGGCTGACAGGTAGAGACAATAAAGTTTGATCTGTACGCACAAAGACAAGGATCATTACATCTGCAGGTTGCTAAGAAACAAATTAAATTGGAGGATATCTGTGAAATCTTCCTCCGAAAATGGGGAAAGATTTTAAAACTTTCTAACTTTGCAACATCCTTGCAGTCACTGACTTGCCTAGTCAAGTCTTCCTCTTGAGGCCTGACTTGGGTCGCCCTTTTCCAGATGCTTATCCTGGCAAAACTCTCATGCACTACATCTCAGTGACACACATGTATGATCTGAATTGCTCTGTGATGTTAAATGGTTACCATTCCCAGAGAACAAGAGTCTGGTTCTCTTTTATCATCTTCCAAGCCAGCTTTCTGGGTTGTACCGGGTATTAGATGCCTTACTGAAAACCTTTTGAAAAGGTTTGTGCTTAGACAGCTCAGGTGTTCCTGCAACCAGGGTACTTACTCTTATTTATAGTAATGAACCTACTAACAGTCGGATGTACAAAGTTCATATCTTTCATCACACTAATTTTTTATCTCAAAGAAGAGATGTATGAATCACAAAATGTTACTCACTCAACTAATATTATTCCCAGATAGTATCTTCATTCAGGTGTATGCCACTTTTCAACAAGAAACCCCAAATATCTAAATTACAGTGATAAATTTATAGATAATTGCTTAATTTTGAGGAGGATTTGTCTTTGTTTACCTATAACCAAGCTGAAAAACACTAATACAAGATAAAAAGGAACAGAAACCTAGGTAAGACATTTGAAACAATTACTGTCAATGAAATTCTAACAACCAAATTCTAACGAGCAGTTAATAAATTAGCATTACATGGTTACTATTCATTACTTTATCTGCTTTTCCTGATTACTTTGTTCTTCTTATCAACTTGAAGAGCCTCCACCAAAATAATTAATTACTTCAAACTAAATGCTTTGTTTTATTAGGGTAGACAACAAAGTATCCTTGTACTTTCAGGTGTGTGTCCCACGGCCCTGCTTTCCATACGCCAGTTAGATTCTGAATTTATTTAAGATGTACAAATGTAAGACCCCTTTTTTTCCTTCCCCTTTTTTTTTCCTTTTTTTCTTCTTCTTTTTTTTTTTTTTAACCGCACAAGAATTCAAAAGCCATCTATACACTGAACTTTGAAAAAAGTACAAAGTGACAAATCCACTTTTATCATTAAGATGATGCAGTGGGGAAAAAATTCACTCTAAAGCAAAGGAAAAGAGTGCAATACAAAAATATGCTGTGGAAATGAGAGGAAAGCTATACAAGTAAAAACTAAATCACATTAAAGGATGAGTCCATCATACTTTTAATGAGAGTAACACAATCATGCCTTAGGAACTAGTCAACAAACAAATCTGTCAGTGGCTGTTTCCCCATAGTTTAATGGGACATGCCTCATTTTCCCAATATCTTAAGTGCTGAAGGAAGTGACTTCCAAGAGACTTTGCCTCCTCTGTTACTAGAGGAATCAACGGAGCAGTATCTTCATTAACAATGCTGTTACAAAGCAATTTCTCCATTTCAGCATGCTCAGGTTGGAAGGACTCTTGAGAGACATTCGATTTACATTTGGCTTTGTCGCAGGAAGCACACCTAAAAGTTCCCAAAAGACTGTAACCAAAACAGAGCTATCGTGCTGCCTCTGATGCCTGAAGAGGCTACCTGGAAATAGAGACTAGACAGAAATAAGGGAATAAAGGTGACATTTATTTGAAAGGCCTTCGAAGGTACACCCTGGGGAGCCCAGAGGCTACTGCCAAGATGGATCCCCAGATGGACAATGAGTCACGAGTTCTTCACACTTTTATAGGTTTGGTCCATTTGCATATCAGCATAAATTCACCAGTTAAAACTTAAGCTACTGATGTGAGTTCTCTAAGCTCAGCCCCACTTTCCAAGATGTTGGTTTACACATTTCTGAGCCCAGCATGGCCTAGGTGTCCTTGGAGAGCAAACCTAGAGACTTTGTTATATGTATCTTAACATGAGAGAGAGCAGCAGCAGCAGGCTGTAAGACACTTCAGATTTTTACAGTAGGCAGAATATAAAAGCTAAAATTTAAGGCATCACCTCAGACCAGTTTGTATAATAAATTTGACAAATATTTGACTATTTCAAAAGAGCAAGTTTATCCAGCCATGTTTCATCAAGACCTGAATAGTTGTGATGAATGATGCTCTGTTAGTTCTAGCACTAACATTTATTACTGAAAATTCATTTTTTCTCATAAAGCTTGTGTTAAGTAGAGTAATCTTTGTCAGCAGAAGACTGACATCATTGTATTATTATCTGTATTGGTATAGAACTGAGCCTACACTATAACATACAGTTATTTCTAAAATAATAAACCACATTCAGGCATTCCTTTTGTTGTGCCAAGCTACTGTAATTTTAAAGGTCTCTTATACTGCAGTATTTTGCAGTCACAAATTTCACTATGAGTTCCACAATAAAGCAAGTTTTAATTCACAAAAATTCTTCAGGTCAGTTTCCTTAGAAACAATTTCCTTACAAAGACAGACAGAAAGAAAGACAGAAGGACAAAGGCAGGAAGACAGAGAGACAGAGTACTATGACAAACTCCATCATAAGTGTGTCTCCTTTGTCAGCAAACTGACATAAAAATACAGCAGATCAGTCCTGCTTCAGAAGTTCTTTGATCTTGACTTTGAGATACTGTAGAGATGGTTGTGATTTTTTCAAATTTCACTTCAAACCTAGAGAGTACATAACTGAATATAGAAACAATTTTTATCATTTAAAATGTGCACAGCAATCTAAAAGCAGTACTATAAAAACACCTTAACACGGCCCAGTTTATATATATACACCTCTAATGAACAGAAAAGATTTGATTTACAACAGAAACATTCAGATATACTTAAAAATACAAACTAATCTACAGAATATCTAGAAATATCTTACCAAGAAATGTCTAAATTGTTTAAGGTAAAAAATTATTGCAGCATGATTTGGGGGGAGGGGGAGGAGGGGGGCCATGTCACTAGAAACTTCTGTATCCTTACCAATGGTGGCCCTCCCAGGAATATTGTTCCCTGTTTGCCAACAATAATACTTTCATCAGCCATTGCAGGTACGTATGCTCCTCCTGCTGTACAGGATCCCATGACTACTGCTATCTATTGGGAAAACAAACAGCACAAGTTAATGAACTGTCCAACCCTTAAAAATAGCAAAGGCACAAGATATTATGTATTTTAATACATGTCACTGGACAGCATTGCAATATTATTTTCGCCTAATAGAGCAAACATTTTTGTTTTATCATTTCTTTACAAAATAAGGAATCTTCCATTTTCAACAGTCTTTTGACCCGTGATCTTCAGACCATCCTGCTGAAAAATTCCTATATGAAGTACCATGTGCTACATATGTGGTACGTTTGAAGAGAGACACATTCTACCATGGAATCTGGTTTTACTGATGAACAGTAAAGGTTAAAACCTACGGGTTTCTCCTGGTATTTACGCTTAAGTCAGGACTTCAGTTACTGCTTATTGGCATCATTTCACCAGTGTTAACATCCTTTGAAGGAAATTTCTTCCATCTCATAGTATGCTACTTCAGGTCTTCAAAGGACCAACTAATTAATTTTGCCCTTTTGAGGTATGTTGAGCATCTCATTATAGGCTTCGACATGAATAATCTCTGCTTCATCCTTTTGCCTAATTTTGAGATGAACACCTATCCAGTGAACATTTTCTACCAGTAATATCTTGGCGGATGCTTTCACAAAACTGAACTTGACCTCAGATATGATGAGTACTGTAACTGTAGATGATCATGGAAGTGAAGTTTCTCAATTTCTCCTTCACAGGAGCATCTTCAAAAACCCTTTCAAGGCACTTGTAGAGCAGAAGAAAAGGAGTACTCATATGGAAAAGCCAAACGCTTTCTTTCACAACCACACATATACACACAAAAAACCCCTAGAAAACCCCTGGGGAAACAATATTATTTAATGTTAAGTTTGTTTCAAGATATTTCTAAGGTGACATCAATTAGTGTTCTCTGTTACACTATAATTTAGAAGAAGAAAACAGCACATAGAAAAATAAAACTTCCAAGTCACATTATGCTTATCTAAAGCAGGAGTAGATGAACTATGCCAATCTGCTATCATCAAACCAACCAGCCTTTTCAACAAACAGTTTTCAGTATTGTAAACTACATTCAGAGTCACGTGATTAATCTGCAGTATTTCTGTTGTGCATTTAATAAATAACTCCTGGTAAATTCAAAAATAACATAAGCCTCTAGAAATGGGAGAAACTTGGGGTAAATAAGTTTATTTCATTTTTCCCTCCAGGATTTGTGGTTTTTTCCTATTAATTTCACCATACTCACACTGAAAAAATGTGCCTGCATTTAAACTTTAACTCAGGTGTTAATTTTTTCCAACTGGAATATGTATCTACTGGAAAAAATAAAACCTACCCACCAAATTCCCAAATAATGTCCTACATCCTGACTTAATTTTGTAAATTGCTGCAAAGAAATTCTTGATGTGTTCAACAAAAATCAACAGTCGTGAGTGCACATACACTATCTCATATCTGCTGATCCATCCCCCATCATATCCATGCACCATATGACAGGGAGGGAGCTCGGGAAGCAGCTAATGAGGAGCTAATCACAGCTTTCTGATTCACACCCATACAGGCAACAATGTAATTTAAGCTGTAGTGGGTGTATTATAAATTAGTCACAGGTAAAAGTGGAGGGGGAAAATAAAAGCACTATCAGCAACTAGAAAATAAAAAAGAGGAAAAAAAAGCAAGCATTTTAAGGGCCAAATTACAAAGAACTAATGAGCAGACCTTCAGGCTGGCCACAGCATAGAACATTAGGTAGCAAACTAACAATATCCAGACTCCCATGTCAGAAGAACTGACCAGAGTGGAGATCAGAGAGAGCACAGTTTCCTAATCCCATTTGGTAATGAAACACGCTCTCAGACAGGAAAGATGGTTCTAGCTACCACAATCTGCTAGGACAGGACCACTAACAGATTTACAAGTGTTAACAGTGCCTTTTTGAAATAAAACGAAGGATAGATGCATCTCCCAAACAAAATGCACCCTTATTACATTCTTTAAATAAAGGAAGTACTTCAATAAAACATTTTTCCCAGTCTTCCATAAACATTTAAAGAAAGGAAACATTCACCAGTGTCATACTTAGAAAATTTAACTTTCATCAGTGTCATAACAAACAGAAATGTGTTTGACTAAAAGACAAATCTTTCTTACATTTAGTTTTTATTGTATATGAATACAATTACTCCTAATACAATACCATATGGTAATTGAAAGAAAAATAAATTCAACTTTTTAATGCAACTTTACAAATACATTAAATACGTTTCAAGATATGCTGGAAACATGAGCATGACTGTAAGGTCAGGCATTTTTAGAAAGGTCCTGCCCAACATCAGTAATTTCAGCCGTGCAAGTTGGGTATACATATTCATCTTCAACATGACATCTAAAAATCATTACTCCCATAGCAGATCATGATTGAAGTCTCCAGCAAAAATAAGGTTTTCCAAAACTTCTCCAAAAAAGATAATTCAGCAAAACATCATTCCTTTGACACTTGCTGTTCCACAAACACACTAGGACCAATCTAGACCTATCAGGGAGTCTGCATGATGACCAGCTTACGAACTCTTTTTCTCCTATGTATTTTTGTTCTAACTAAACACCGCTTTTCTCTGGAAATCACTACAATTGGTCCACCTCTACTGTTGGAAAGAACTGCAGAAGGTAAACTATGTCATACTTCCTAAAGAGACTTAGTGTGTTGTTGGAATCTTCAGCCTTGGATTTTTATGGAGACAACGGATTTCAGGATTCTTTGGAAGAGGGAAAGATGACTGAAGATTTGAACTCTGACTGGCTTCCAAAATGTCCCAAAAAGGTATCAAGGTAACACAGGCAGTTTCCTCAAAAATCCTGCAAAGCCAGTCTGTCATGTAAGGAATGGAATACTGTATCCTTGACTGGTGAATCTGCTTCACCCTGGAAGTACTGGCTTCTACTACCTCCTTTCCCCAGAAAACAAACCGTGTCCAATGCCCCAGTGGAGTCTGTTGTGTGAGTGATTGCAATCGTGTCCCTGCAAGTCCCAGGGCAGGAGAATCCCGTGAGGATGGTCTCTCAAGGGTTTTATTCCTGGTGAAAAAGAACACTAGGTAGTGGTATTATGGTGGGATTTGTGTCACAGCACTGCCATGGGCTCTGGCTGTGTGACAGCCCAGCCTCAGACAGCGTGAGGTGAAATAACTGCTATGACCTATCACTTGGGAGAACCTCAGAGTACATTGCAGGTGCCCACAAATTAAACTGTATCTGAGCCCTTTGTCAGGATAGTGACCAGCATTTTCAGGCTTTCAGTGTGTGGTAGAGAACTTATTTTTCTTGAAAATAAATACTGTCATCACAAGTTCCACAGTATGTGTGACCTATTTCTCACTCAGAATAGATTTTGCTGTTCTCACTGTATAGAAAACAGAGGTTGAATAATTTTTCAATGTTCTGCATTCCTCAGCTGTTACTGTTATCAGCTGTAGATTAATCTGTCAGGATTGTACATATCACAGGCCTAAAAGAGAACCTGGATTTATGATCATAACTTCTTTTTTGCTCTGACCACTTGCAGATGCCCATGAAGAATGCAGGTTTCAAACAATGCCTTAATTTCTTTTATTAATTTGTTTTGTTGGAAGGTTTTATATACTTTCCCCAGAAAATGGAAAGAGTTCTGCAGGATCAAATGAGCTTTGCTGTGCCTCAGTGCTAAATGAGGAAGCTCTCTCTTGGGATCAAAGAAAAAAAGACTACTTCTGAGAATTGGTGCTCAGAACTGGTAGTTCTAAGAAGTTCCTCACAATGTGCCTTTTTTGACCTGTTTTAAGGACTGTTGGTGCAGCCTGTCTCCTTCATGTTAAAAAAGATACAGTAAGATCTGGAAAAGAAGATGAACTAGGACCATCAAAGGTGTGGAACACTGTCCAGGAAGAAATGCACAGCTTGAATTTTTTGGTCTGCAAAAAATAAGGCAGGTAAAAGAGGGGCTACAAAACCATACAAAGAGGTGGGAGTTGACTGAATAGACAGCAACTCCATAAGAACTACCTGGTTGTTTGCTTTCCTATAGTGTTCCTTTATCTGCAGGAGATTATCTTCAAGGACCATGGATTTCTCCACCCTCCCTGGCAGCTTCTCACAAGTCCCTGCTAACAATTCCCTTCAAGTCACCTGGCTTTCTCAACTCCATTGGGATCATACATCCTGCCCTCCACTTTCACTGCAGCCATAGCTGCCTGTCAGCAATCCTCAATCATTTTACATTCTTCATGAGTAATAGATCCAGAAGTGCCCCTTCCCTAGCACACCACCTGCATCAAAAAATTGATCCCTATGTACTCCTGAGTGAGCCATGACACAAAACCACTTCTAAATCCAGGAAGCGTGACTAACAGTAATTATATGCATCATTATTGCATTAGAAAATAACCTCATTATTAGGGCAGTTTTATCATAAAGCACATGAGGGTATAAAATGGATTTATAAATATATGCATACCCCTGTTAGTGGAAAGTATGTCTCATTTACTAGCCATCATCAAGGGGGTCCTCACCTTTGCAGTGCTGATGCAGAATAATCAACTGTTCCAAGAGATTTTCTAGTGCTTTCTCAAATGGCCCTACATACCATGTTCCCAAGTCCATCTCCCCTACTCCCAGACAGGAGCAGGTAGGTCAAATCATTAACACAAAGACTAAGAAAGAAGACAGTTTCTTCAAAACTATAATGAATTCCTGTGGACAGTTACTGTGTTTACAGTGTTTCCAAGCCCCAGACTGGGCCATCAGGTTAGCACAACACAGTGCTGTCAGAAACAAAACATGGGTGCAAGCCTTGAAAAGAGGTAATGGCAGCAAGCATAAAAACTATTTAGTACATTTAATTCTTAGTTAAAAGCAAATTACCTGTGGAATTCCTTGTGAGGACATGACTGCTTGATTATAGAAAATACGGCCAAAATGATCTCGATCTGGAAATACTTCTGCTTGACGAGGTAAATTTGCTCCTCCTGAATCAACTAGAAAGAATTAAATTATATTAACATGTTTTGAACACAGCTACATACTTGTTGGTAAAGTATCTGCACGTTACTTAAAATACACAGCACTTACTATCACTAATACTGTATATATTTCTATGAATCTAGGTAAAATAGGACCTTCTTTTTGGAAAATAAAGAAGAAAAACAGTAAAGACACCTCTCCAAAATAACATCCATCGTCATCATTTTTATGGAAAATAAACTCAGGCATGTGTAAAGATGCAACTATATCTCCCTAGACAACCTTCTAAAACTCATCTTGCTGCAAAATATTTACACTAAGAGTGCTTTTAATGTACAATTTAAACTCACCTCTTCTATTGCAATTCTGTCACAAGCTCTAGAAACAGGCAAAGCTAATCACCACTGAGTTCAAAAGGTGCTGCCTGTGTACTTTCATACCTTGATTAAACTTCACAAAAACATTAAACTATCTTTACAAAGATTCATTTATTATGTGCCCTTGCCTCAGGATACACCCTCCAGCTTACAGGTCTCCAACTGCAGGTACCTCTCTGCTCCCAATTAACGAAAATAAAACCTGTCATGAGAAGTATCCAAAGAAGGATAGAAGACTACGAGGAAATGCACAGGGAGGTAAAGCATCTCTGAGAACTCTGGCTCCAGGTAATTAATTTTTACCTACAACCACCAGTCTGTATGCACATTCTCATCTTACATGACTGCAGCCAAAAGAAAATGCCCACATCAGTGATTGACTCAGTGACAAATGGCACCAGGTGTCCATGTGAGAATTAGCACCTACGCAGTTGTTATCACTGATGGAAAAGGCAGTTCTAACAACATGAAAATTACATGGTCAGCACAGTGCTGACTGCCTACAAAGCACTCCCTCTTCTTGCACAGCCCAAATGAACCGGTACAAGCGCAGGTACAGAAATTGCAAAGGTAAAATAACTCACCAGGTATGAATGACAGTGTACATTCAAGGACTATACATCTCAAAGATGGAATAAAACCCCTAAACTTTTCTTTCAAAGGCATAGCTGTGTCCCACAGTTCCTCATTCCGTAAGATCTTAAAACAGTAGAATCACCCACAGTTGCTCACTGATAACCCACTAAAAAAATAAGAGTTCTCTGAACAGACAGAATTTGCTGATAATTCAGACAAAAAAAAATCATAACAGTTGTTTTGCAAACAGCAAAGCTAAGTTTCTTCTGGTTTTTTAACAAGTAAGATAAAATATAGCCCTGCCCTTCCCTCCAGGACTCTTTCTATGGCAATCCCACAAAATCTACACCCACACTGTCCCTATATCCGCCTCACCAACAGTTTCAAGTTCACACTTCTCCTAATCCTTCTATTGGTATTATTCACATGTTTGGCCTATCAGCAGGGTGAGAAACTTCAAACATTCGTGCTGGCCAGGACCTGTATTTATGCTGACTATTTAACTAGTACAAGCATCAAATATATCGATCCAAACTATTATTGACAATTTTGGCACTCTTACTACTTTTATTTCCTTAGTGTGTTTTCTCATACAGATACATCCTCCACCAGAACATACTGGTTTTTTTTAACTGTAATTTGAATTGACTGGATGAGACTACTGCAAAGATTGCTCATCCATGACAGAAAGAAGTGATAGTGTTAACAGCTCCACCTGTATTTTATGAACCCAGCCCTACAGCAGTGCAGTAGATAGTGCTGAGAACCTGTACACACCCTCCAATTAAGATGTGCCGCCCATCTGTAGAGACAACACAATATTAATAAAAATATATTTGAATATGTGTTCTTTAAATACATTCCTGGTAAGTCAGATCTGCAGATACATGAGCTGCCCTTCACACAGGACCTTGGCTATTTCTGCAATGGGACTTACCCAAATAAAGGCAAGGGAGATGATTCTGCATTGCAATTTCTTGAGCACGTAAATGTTTCTTAACAGTGATGGGATAATAGGTACCACCTTTGACAGTTGCATCATTAGCAACAATCAAGCATTCCACCCTAAAAATAAAACAAGTTTGTGAGAGAGAAAAGGATTTCTAATGAGTAAGTATGTATGTTGGTTAAGAGCTGCAACATGCCAAGGACTCCTGAAGCCCTGATGCTCTAAGAGAGCTCTTCTCACTTGCACTCCCTCAAGCGCACATTGTAACAGCAGCCTCAGCACTATAATGTCCTGTCCATTATTTTAGGGCATAAAATAATGCTGTATAGCACCATAATTAATTTCAAGAGTAGTCTTGGAGGTACTTTGAGTAAGCAAAACTAATTTTTAGTTTAAATTGAGTTTAAGAAATTTGAGTTTAAAATACCGCCCTATTTTTTGAAAATTGTTTCCAGATGCACTAATCTCTTTCCTTCACTGTACACCAGAAACTCCATGTGTGTTTTGTTTAGTTAGTGGGATACACTAACTAAAAAAAACCCCAACAAACAAACAAAAAGAAACAAAACCAAAAACCTCACTTTCTCTTAGCTATGACTAAACAAATTGAGATACCAACTTTGATTTTTTGAGTGTCAGAAATGAAGCACTAAAAACGCTAACAGGCTAATACTGGAAACTGAATAAAATTGTACCTTCTTCCTTTTCATATAATTAGTAACGTGGATGACTAGAATCTCTCACCCAGATACTCGTCCAATGCCTGTGATAATGCCTCCTGCAGGTACCTCTTCATTACCATACAACTGGTAACCAGCAAACTGGGAGAACTCCAAGAACGGAGACCTGAATAATGACAAATGAAACAAAATTGTAAAAAATTACTAACTATATGTGCCATTGAATCTCACTTAAAAGGTTAAATTTTTTTAAATTATTTTTTTGAAAGAGATCAGTATTTCAGAGAATGCTTCTGTAAAATTTCAGTGATGTTATTTGCCAGTCTTTATGGAAGCTAAAGAGAAAAGAAGCCTGTTGCAATATTTACCTGCAAAAGACAGCCTGAAATGCTTAAAAAAAAAAAAAAAGGAAGTACCTACCCAGGATCAATAAGCTTGTCAATTCTCTCTCTGGGTAACAGCTTTCCTCTTGATGTGTGAAGCTTACGAGCTTTTTCTCCACCTCCTGTGATACAACAGTAAAATGGCACATTTTCTATGGATGTAGATAAGATAAATCACCAGTGATATTAAAACTTAGAATGGAAATGCTGACGAGTTCCCACGTTTTGAAGTATGAACCTTAATAATAAATTTAATAAATAATAGTTTCCACTTCAAACAGATTTAAGGTATTGATAAAAATGCTTGCTTTTTAGAACCTATTTTATTTTCCCTCTCATTTTTTACAGTTAGTCTTGAGGTAGAGATTTTAATAAATGTAGCTGTCTGAAATTTTCCCACACTGCTTGGCAACAAACACAAGGGGAGAAAACACAAATATATAGAAAGCACAGGAAATACTGATCCCTAGAACTGATTCAGAATAGCCATGCTGTATGCAATCCTGAATGATCCAGCACTATCTGGATTAATTTCCTTAGATCATGCCATAACTGTAAGCAGAATTAATATCACGTTTATATTTGCTTCATTTCAATCCTTCACTAGAGGTCACCCTAAATCATATCTTTTGCTCTCTAGAGCTTTGTGTCATTCAATACTTCAAGATTTGTTGACATGCCTCAGCCTCTTTATAACAACAGCTTATACAAACATTGTCTCTCTGTGTAGACAAATCAGTGATCCACCTCATCACTCTAAAATTGTCTCCCTGTCCAAAATAAAGGAGGTGCTGTTCTGCTAACATTTCTCCTGAGACTCCAGGATTTCTCTGTCAGCTAGGCATCACTGAAACAGAGCTTCTAAGCCTACCTTTGAAGTCCTTTCTCCTACCTCCTTCCTTGATCACTACACACGTAATTTCCTACCTGTTATGCATGCCAGAAAGCCCACAATTTATTTTCAGTTCAGCCAGTTCATTAGGTCTATATATCCAGCCTAAGCCTAAATCTTGTAAAGTCTTTCTGTAGAAGTTTCTTAAGAAACAATCTCTCATATCCACCCACAGAGATACTACTCTCATCCATGTTCTCAACATCCCACATAATAACTACATTTTCTCTGACCTCCAGAGTCTTTCATTTACACTGAGTGATGCTGCAAAAATAATTTCCCTCCTGTGACTTTTGTCATCTTCTTGCACTGCTCCTCTTCACATACCAATCATAAATGCTTTCCTCCCAGGCCCTGTAGCCGTTCTACTGAACATTCTTCTTCCAACATCAAGACACTACCCTGCACTAATCTCCATTCTGTAGACTGAGAAGCAGTGTCCCTGACAACAAAACAAACCTGGAGGCATTTAATTTGAAATCTCTTCTTAATTTCTCCTTTACAACAATGCCTACACCAGTGATGACTGCTGATGTGCAAGGACCAGTCATGGAGATTAAATATATCTCATCTGCTTCTTGTGCTTCCTATCAGAAAACCATCTGTTGTAAAGGGGCATGGAACACTTCATGTTGCACAGCTGGGGATTACTCAGTAGAGTGGAATGTGGGTTCACAAAAACCCTACACACTGAAGGAACAGCTAACATACGAAGCATTCATTACAAAGACCTCAAACAAGAACACATCCTCTGACAGACAGCTTTTACAGTGAAATCTAAAGATGTTGCACATATCCATCAGAAGTATTCAACATAGGCACCTAATTCTTCTCATAAATAATAGGTAAAGCAATTTCAGTCAATGCCACTCAAAGCTGTGTATTGACATCCTGGTAAAGCTTGTTCAGATGAAGGAAAGACAAGCACTATGGTCTTGTCCTGTCATTGTGTAACAGGCAAGAACAGGCAAACAAGCAGCAATGAAGAAGGCCGTGATCATTAGTTCATGAATTGCTGAACAGTCTCTACACCCATGAAAGACAGACACAGTCCACAGGTTTTAACACCTCCTCACGAAACTCTGGACCTCTGTTTCACAGCAAGCAAGAAAAAGCACTGAGCACAAAATCTTAACTGTGCTCTGATCCAAAGTTGTAAAAGAAATTGCATTATATAAGAAACAGTGTGTAAAATGACAAAACCAGTATCATGATAGTCACAAGAAGGTGAGAATTAAATCTGCCCAGCCTCTGGCAGCATAATTAAGCATTTATTAAATGTTTTCCTTTTATTGTCTCCATTAATTATAGTCAACTGCAATTCATTCGGGTAGTCTTACACGTCAAAAAGAAGAAACACAGATTTCAATCTTTTAAACTACTACAGACCTGCTTTCTCTTTGCCAGCACAACTACAGCTAGGAACTTGGGAAAGATCCACCAACAAAAGGAGGGCAAAGGAGAATCCCCATCCTTTATCGGATGCATGGGGAAACACAGTGACAGACAATGAGGAAAAGGCAGAGGTACTTAATACCTTCTTTGATTCAGTCTTTAACTGGATATGCAGCCCACTGAGTTAGAAGATAGGGACAGGGAGCAAACTGAAGCCTTCATAAACCAAGGGGAACTGGTTAGTGACCTGCTACACCACTGTGACACACACAAGTTTATGGGGGCAGATGTGATCCACTCAAGGGAGCATATGTGATCCACTCAACTGAGGGAACTGGTGGAAGAGCTCACAGAGGCACTTTCCATCATTTACCAGCAGTCCTGACTAAACAGGGAGATCCCAGGAGACCAGAAGTTAGTCAGTGTGACACCTATCTACAAGAAGGGCTGGAGAGACAATGCAGGGACCTACAGGCCTGTCAGTCTGACGGTGGTGCCAGCGAAGGACATGGAGCAGGTCATGTTGAGTGCCATTATGCAGCACATACAGGACAACCAGGGTATGAGACCCAGCCAGCAAAGGTTTAGGAAAGGCAGGTTCTGCTTGAACAACCTGATCTCCTTCCATAACTGGATGACTCACTTAGTGGATGAGGGAAAGGCTGTGGATGTTGTCTATGTGAACTTTGGCAAAGCCTTTGACACTGTCTCCCACAGCTTTCTCCTGGAGAAGCTGGCTGTTCATGGCTTGGATGGGTGCACTCTTGGCTGGATAAAGCGTCATGTCTGGACAGCTGGGCCCAGAGAGTGGAGGTGGCTGGAGTTACAGCCAGCTCATGGCTGGTCACTGGTGGCGTTCCCCAAGGCTTGGTTTTGGGGCCTGTCCTGTTTAATAAGTTTAACAACAATGTGGACATGAGGATCAAGTGCACCCTCAGTAAATTCATTGACGACACGAAGCTGTGTGGGAGGGTTGATCTGCTGAAGGACAGGAAGGCTCTGCAGGGGGATCTGGACAGGCTGGATCGATGGCCAAGGCCAACTCTTTGAGGTTCAACAAGGCCAAGTGCCAGGTTTTTATTCTACAATCTAGACTATCATACTTACCTAATCTAATTTTTTCTGCTTGTTCTTGTAGTTCAGTTACCAGTGCTTTCATTCGTTCATAGTTTTCCTAAGTGAGGAAAAAACCAGAATTTTAAATTCAACCAAGAGTGACTTTATTAAAATTTAATAAATAAATATAAGAAGTACAAGACTAATTTCTCTTCCAAATCTAATTTTACCTTACTAAATAATGTCTCTGTATTGTCTATAAAGTAGTAACATTTCTACCTATGTACTGGCTTCTCTCAAGCATCCCAAAGCATTTAATAAAAATGCTTCACAGAAATTCTTATTGTGTTAGGATAGTAAAAGACTAATTCTGCATTTAATAAGCCAAAACAGAACTAGTCACTAGAGCTGAAGTGCTTTTCTCAGATTTTGTCTATTTTTGGCATTGTTTTGTTTGCTTTTTAAATCTAATTTTGTAAAAAATGCAGATTCAAAGTAAGTGCTCTTATGACTTGTACCAAAGGATGAATGACCTAGGTCAAATAGATTTTGGTAAACACTTTTTAGATTCTTATTGTTTAGGTTGAACAAAAAAATAAGACAAAAGTTGTTTTTGTTTTGTCTTGGTTTGGGGGTTTTATTTATTATTTGTTTTTCCTTTTTTTTTTTTTTTTTTAAAGCTGGTCTTCTTGCCATTATACCTCTAGAAAAACAAAGATTCAGATTCTGAATACGAGTGAATCAGTACTGAGCTCACCACTTCTACCAGAATTATCCAAAACTCTGCATGCACATAACAGCAGGTTGGGGTTTTTTCAATTTCTTTGGAATTTAAAGGTTATTAGTCAAGCATAATTTGTTGGAGTTTTTTTTTTTGCAGACACAGCAAGAACTTTACTACCTGTTTGAAAAGTGCAACAGCAATAAAAGAACATGCTGCACAAAAAGATCTTATTTCCTTGTCTAATTCTCATTTATATGACGTTTGAGTCTACTTTAACAGAAAAAACCAGCTGATAACTATGTTCATATACACCTGAAGGTTACACTTAAGGTTTCCTGTAAGAAGAAGCTGAAAATATTGCAGTTGAGTTTGTTCACTTAGCCACTGAAAGGCAAAGATGCAAAGCAGAAAGAAAATAAAAACGTGTACAGAGGCAGCTCACATTTGAACTGCTTTGACTGCATAGTGACTTTCAAAAGAACATGTTTTTCTGCCTTTGTAATTGCTACAAATAGATTAAAAACACTCTCTCGAAAGGCAAAAACGTATCCTGTAATTCCATACTTTTAAAAGCCTGCAGTTGTCACAACACCCAATATTACTCTGTATCAGTGTTCAGCTTGTCTGGCTGGTTCATTTTGCACCATTACACATCAAAAATATTCCCTGTTTCTCCTTGTTCAATCTGTTTCCTTTAAATACACTCAACTTTTGGACACAGTACTGAGCTTAAAAACTCACCTTTAACATGGGAAAAAAAGAAAAAAACAGCCAAAAAGGCAGAGGATATTAACAGAGGAACAGTAATCACAATCATAGGCTTCTTCTTTAGATTTTGATTTACTGTAGCTACTTTAGCTACTCTACATGAAAAACTGTGAAAGGACTTCTCGGATAAACTATAAAAAATACCACACACAAACATCTGAGTTTCTTAAATTCAGTAAATTTCTATCATGGTCTTTCATGCCTTAAACCAGAATACAACACTGTTATACTTTACCAAAGAGAAGCAAAGATGTTTTGAAATAATTTTGAATATGCACAGAAAAGACAGAACCAAATGTGCTACTTCTACCATGTATTTGTGGGCTCTCCATTATTACCATTAAATAAAGACAAAAAGGCCAGTGAACTGACACCAAGTTCTTTCTGGAAACTGCTCCTTGCACCAGCAGGTGTGTAAAATTCTGCGGGTAACATGAGGGTTTCTTCAAATTTTAAAGTAAAATTAAGAGGCAAAACCTACAGACTAATCCTACAGTTACTGCACAAGCTAAATGAATTACTGCTACATCACCAAAGCGGATGTAAGAGCTAGTCCCTGTAATCTTCAAATAGACTTTCATTTTCGAGAATTTAGACTCACTCACTTTTAAATTACCTTTTTGCCTACCTGGTTTGAGAGACAGTTTACATTATAAAGGCCAGCCTGTCTAGTTGAATTCACAGCCAGAAAGGTAAACATTGACCAAAGAAGGCAAGACCTTCATCACGTATCATAATGTCTTCTTGTGTTTGCACTATTATTCGCCGTATTACGTTTTTCCAGATGGTTAAGTGCCTCACAGCAGAGACCTCAGTTCTTTGTGTTTGTAAAGCAGTACTTGCACTTGGAGTGTCGTTCCATAAATTATTTCTACCAAATACTAACACTATTAGCTATTTTACCAAGACTTACTTTTCTTTTGATGTTGAAAGGTACCCAGACACAACAGCAAATCTGGGGACAGCTTAGATGGGTGAACACCTTTATTAAAATACTACCTTTTTTCATACAGAAAATATGAATGTGTATACATATATACACACACTTCACACACACAAGCTCTCTGTACCCATATACATATGGACAAATACTGAAATTTCACAGAAGCTTCAGTCACCTAATTTCTGTCCAAAATTTAGTTTCTGCAAAACAAAGCACAGAACCCAACACAGAACCAATGGACCTGTCTCAGTAAGAATACATGTTGTTGCTTCACGTGCTGTTTGATATTTTTACGTGAACAAATATGAATTTAAGAACAAACGCAGGCCCTCAGATCAGCCTTGATCCACACCTAAAGCCATGCTTTTCTCAGCCTAACTGTAAACACGATTTTTGAATATGATGACGCTAATAATGCCCCAATTAAATGAAATCAATTTATAACAGATGGAAGTACTGCTCTCTTTTCGTAAACTGAACTGGAATTACACCTAGCTCTTCTCCTAGAAAGATGATGTTTTTGGAGGCATGCCCATGGTTCTGTACAGCTATTCCACCTGTTTTCAAGTCGGGAATCAATCTGCAAACACAAGGAAACATCCAACTTCGAAACCATCAGGCTCCATCTTCCACCGCCTACAAACCCCGTTTCCACCTCATTAGCACGGTACCGATCAGCTTGAAATGCAGCAAGAGATGGCATCCTGATTCAAAAGTGCAAAAATACCCGTGACGAGGCAGAGGACTGCACCAACCCCCGTTGTTTTTACACGATACCCGCAGGCTCAGCCCGCAGAAAGGGGCAGGACTGGGCGCTCGGCGAGCGCGGCCAGGGCGGGACGGGCCCCGTGCGCGGGCACGTGCTCGCCACGACCCGCCTGCGCCGCGGCCCCGGCTCC
>VZRV01002862.1:25608-62164 GCA_013398115.1 Falcunculus frontatus
CCCGGGCCCTGCCGCCCGCCCTACCTGGTAGAGCGCGGAGCCCGCGTCGGGGCGCGACCCCACGGCCGCCACCGCCTCCCCGCGGTACCCACGGGCGAGCAGCGGGCGCAGCAGCCCCAGGCAGCGGCCCGGGAGCCGCGGGATGCCCAGCAGCATGGCAGCACCGGGCCGGGCCGGGCCGAGCGGAGCAAGCCGAGCGGAGCAAGCGGAGCCGAGGCGGCAGTCCCAGGCCGCCGCCACCGCCACTCCCCCCGGCGCAACCAATGGGCACAGCGGGGCCGGGCCGGGCGGCGGAGCCCTTGCCCGGTCCCCCGGACAAGCTAACGCTGTAGAACGCCCTTTGGAAGAATTGTGTTGGAACGCCCCACTTTTCAAGCAGGATTACATGCTTGTGCAGACTAGGAAAGCCCTTGCTCTTCTTAGAAACTTGTCATACAGTAAAAAGGGACAGATCCTTCTAAAACCCAAACCTCTTTGGTCGAGTTTCTTCCTTGCTTGAAAGCTTTGATATTCTTCAGCATTCCAGTTTTACTTTCTTTGACGTCAAGGCCCCTGGCTTTAGAGAGAGGTAACACCGGGGAATCCGATACCAAGTAAATTAAGCTCTATTCTAAAACAAAACCAGGGAACAATGTCAACGCCCCTGTAAAACCACACTCAGCCTACCGCTGTACGAGTAGGTCCGTGTGTACCCCAGTGGAGTAGCCCAAACTTCAGCTTTTCCTTAATTCACACTTCAGTTAGCTTAGCGTACCTACAAGTACTTAAAAACTGCAATTGATACTTTAAGAAACACAGGTAATAGAAAATAATTTATTCACATAATTTACATACAGAATAGGACTATTTCCTTGACACAAAAAGCTTGTATGTGATGACACAGGGTGTCAGACAACTCTAAGCAAAGCAGTCCTATGCCACATCTTTGTAAAAATGCTACTCATAAGTATTGAGATTCCAATGATATTTTCTTACATCCTTCATTGTTATAAAACTTTCATACACAAAACAGAACACAACATTGTCTTATTTCTATGCAAATTAAATTTGTTCTTTCAAAAAAAATCCTCTAACAAAGTGCATGTTATTTGCTGCAAGGAAAAAGAAAGCACAGCCCCAATTAACAATGCAGATAAGGCACCATAAATCTTAGTAATGAAGTAGTTGTTTTTTTCCCCCTTGTAACATGAATGCAAGCTAAAATGTATGCAACTACATGTAGAATGATTATCCCCTCAAAACTCACTCAGAAGGTACTCACGGCAATTATTTCATAGACACTCCCCAAGAAATCTATTTTTAGGATCTATGAGTGCAAGTGATATAAACATGCCACACGTATCAGGAAGTAAACACTTGCATACTTAATATCTACAAGATGTACAATACATAGAGTTACATGTATACATTAATCTCTTCCATAATGTTTACAGTAAAACAATATTTAGATAAACATTTCAAGTTAAAAGGATTAGGCAAAGCACAACATACCATCTGAATAGAAACTGTTGTTGGTGTTTCTGGATGGTTTTTTGGGGGGTGAGGTGGGTTGATGAGATGCTTTCAAGTAAGTTACTCTACACTGGGACCACTAGTCCCTTTTCCATCACCTCAGGGAATACTGCTCCTAGCGACATTTCATTGGCAGAGGCCTGCTGACAAACCAATTTGCAGTAACAGTAGCTTTTTTCCGTATTTCTCCTCACTGACAAAATTTTTAAGGTTCCTTCAAAAGCCTTGCCAGTAACTTCTGAAAAGAAAAACATTCTCAAACTTCATCAACTATTTCAAAATTAACTACGTATTTATATTATTTACCTGCCAGTAAATGATTACCCAGTCCAAAGCTGATGATAGGTTTCTTGAGACCATTAACAATACCATTTAAAAATCAGTTTCACCTTAATAATAAATCATTTTGCAAAAGTACCTCCTAGTATTAAGTAACGGGAAAAATTTTAAGACTACTCAAATCTACACACTCGTTGTGCAAGCAGGAGTTTCAGACTAAATATTGAATCTTTCAGTGACCACCTGACTTTGAGAGTGCATAAACCTAATTTACCTCATCAAGACAAACTTCTTGATGAGGTAAGTAAAAGATTAGACTAAAATCTAAAGCTACACCAGGATTTTATAGCAAGTACAGTACAAGCAGACATGCAACCCGAGAAAACCTTTTTAATTCAACTGCTTCAAAGCAGCAAATCCTAAAAACAGTGGCCTTGTATAGTCATGGTTTAAATCCAATCTTTTTGTGCTACTTTGCACAAGGGAAACCGAGGAAGTTAGCAAATATACAAACACCTACATGTAAAAACAAGGAGAAGAAATTGTATCTATAGCTTTGTTTTCCAATTTAGAAGAAAATCAGTATTCATACTAGGAAACATCAATCTCTTCCTCCCAGCGATAAAAAAGGTTGCAAACATTAACTTTGTGTTATCACCTTTTAGTAAACTGTGTTTTTAAGTTTTCAACACATTTTTAAAGAACCAATCCTATTGGACTTTTCAGGTTAGGATCTTTTAAATTACGTGGTTAAAAAAACTCTTACAAAAATATGTAATTTGGAGATTCTAATAAAAATACCTGCAGTACATAATGTATGTATGTATGCATGTATTTACTACACTACTTCCAGTATTTGCATTCTGATCTTCAGAGATTACATTATACCCAAAAGGTTCATTCCTCCCTCTAACGTAACATACTTCGCAAAAAGAAGTAAAGAACTTGAACAGTCAGTACCAAAAAGCTTTAGCATTAAAATGGAAAAGGATGCTTGTTGCAAGATTAAACATTATTTCATTGCACTTTTCTGTAGGATAGTCATGCACTCATTATCAGTGTCTAAACAAGTGAAACCATAAGCCAGCAGTCATTAGTCTCGTCCAATGACACAATTGTAGTGGTTTAGACCATGTCAGCATTTTGAAAGTGCCCAGGTTGCTTCAGAAGGAATCCATTTCACCTTCATGGCATTAATTAACAAGAGTACTGTTATTACTGGCTGACAGTAAGTGTGGCATAATGAATATCAGAACAAATTGTAACTTGTAAAATACTCTTTTCTTGTTGCAGTGTATTTTGTGATCCTAGGTTTTTATAAAACCTATTTGCTATTCTGAATCATCCACTTCCATAAAGATGTCACTGAAAAAGTACTCAGATATTTTGGTTGGCTCTCCTTCCTTCTCTTGATCTTTAACACAGAGAGGTGGCTTCTCAGATGAGTTGTTACTTGGAACCTGATAAAACAAGAAAAGATTGCTCTTAACAGTCTTCATCGGTGTGTATTTGTAAATATTTTCACATATATATGCACTTGAGCTTTTTGTAGAGGTATTTTATTTATGTAGGAAGTTTTGACCAAAGGAAAAAAAAAATCAGAGTTTACTGAAAATGAGAAACAAATAGACATCCATGCAGAGAAAAATCAACTTAGTTCCCTTACAAGTTTCCTACACATCCACAAGTCAGAATTTGTCGACCAGAGCAGATACCACTCTCAAAACGTGAATGCTACAAGCCCATCTACCCACTCCTGAAACAACTAATTCTCTGTTCTTCACACCTCAGAAATGCATGAGTGTTCAAAATTAAACTCATACCGTAACTGCAGCATCAGGAGCTACATGCTCATGTTCCACAGATGATGAAGTGGAGGGAAAGGAATAAGATTCCCTATCATCCTTAGTGGATGGATTTGGCTTCTTTAGATTTCGTTTTGGAGTCACAATTCGAGGCTTTTGGATCTTCCCTCTATTCCCTTTGGTATCTTCTGCAGACTCAGAATTACTTTTTTTGCAAATTAAAGATAAAAATCCCAACGGTTTTCGTCCAGCCCTGTTCAAAACAAATAGAGTCAGGATGTCACAGGACATATGAAAATTCTAAGGAAAAAACCCAAAATGTCATACTGAGAAATACTTTCATATTACTGAATATGCTGGTACAAGAGTTTTTTTGAACAGCCACAGAGATGCTTGACAGTTTTTAACCCTGAGAACAGGAACCTACTATTTGCTGCTAATCCACAGCCCATAACAAGCTACCACGTTTTCAGAGCGTGGTTCCAAGAAGGATGGAGACACACTCCTGAAGAACACACTGAAAATTCTGAGCGTCCTTCATGTAATCAATGAGAAAAGAAACCTGATTCACAAGGATAGGGCTACAGCAGACTATCTGCTGCAGGGTTTTAGCCTCCTTACAGAATCAAAATCAGACCAGGGAGCTTACGGAAGTCAAGGCACTGAAGGATATATGCAAAGCATTAACTTTTCATGTTGTTAAGAGTTTACAAATTAGAAAGCAAGCTTTAAGGCAAGGATTCTGATGTTAATGCATCACTATCTAATTGCTGTGGATGTCCCAAGTACAAGTAGCCAGTATTGGTACTCACAAAAGCATAATGAAAAAGTAAATGGCAGATTAGAAGAGGCCAGCAGAGCATTACAATCAAAATAATTGAGCGCAGGAGCAACAGAGAGCAGGAACTCAAAACATTTAAGCAAACAGTACAGAAAGATATATTTAAAAAATCAAGTCAACAGATAAGTAAGAGGAATATCCTCTGAGCTGCCAAGATTGAAACTCCTTTGGGGAAATTACTTAAGTTAGTCCTAAAAATCCAGTGTGCTCAGTATTGCATCAGTAACACATTTTACTGGCAGGACAAACACCAAAACAAGTGAATGGCTATATATCTCACAACATAAGACTCACCTATGGAAAACAACAATTAAAGTTTCTATCACAGCCAATGGATGTCTGCCTGACAAGAGGCATCTATCAATGTCTAAATAGACACACAATATGATAGTAGTGCCCCCCAGATGATCTACTCGCTGAGTAAAATGATACAAATTTCAAAGCAGACAGTTTGATCCTTTCTAATTTGCAGGAGAGTACAGATACTGTAACTCTTAGCCATGCAGGTCACAAACAATGGTACTGAAAAAATGTCAACACAGAAACAAGATCTTTTCTTACAGAACAAGCCGACAAAACATTATTGCAATTATTGCATACCTGAGTAATGGAGTTTTTGAAGATGATGCCGGGCTTCCCGTATGTTCCAACTGTGCAGATTCATGCACATTCTCCTGCTTTCCTTGTCCACTTATTTCTGCCTTTCTGTTAGAGGTTAATCTAGACATAACCTCCTCTTCCTTTCTGGATGCTGGATTTTCAAGTGGTGCTTTCCCTAAGCTCTCCAAAGTCTCAAGCTGGCTTCTCTCAGCCAGCTGTGACATAGACTCAGACACCAACACAGATGTAAGTACTTTTTCCTTTGCTGAAGACTCTGTTTTTTGAAAAGGATTCCCTGTAAAAGGAATTGAGGGTTAAAGACTTCAGTGATAACACAAGAGCCCAAAAAATGCATGTGATATTAAGATGGCTTGCACCATTACAACAGAAGGGCTGAATTTTTTAGTCTTATTTGTCCATTTTATTTTTATAAGTCACGACTACATATTAAAAGTTCATGGTCTACTTTTAAAGCCTATAAGATCATAGAGATATTATATGGAAAAGCTGGTAGAAGTGTGGTTTTAAATTTTGCAGCACAATCTTCCCCCTCTCATCCTTTACAGCACACTATAGAACTTAGGCTAGTCATCTAGCTGTTTAAGCTTCTAGAACTTCCCTTAAAAGTCTTTTTCAGAGCCAAAATTATAGTTCACCAAGCCCTTCACAGTTTCAGATCACTGAAGATTGCATTGTCAGCAATTCTGCTTTTTCTCTGTTTCTTCAGAGGACGATTAAGCTCCCAAACAATTACATACTTCTTTAGTAGAAATGCAAAACAAAATAAAATAAATTATTTTGGCACAGTGTGGTTAAAATGCCAGATAATACTTTCGATTATTAGTGCTCTTTAACAGGTGGAAGTATTTGCTTAAGAGAAGATAATATGTTTAGACAAAAAACCCTCTCAAATTTCACCAATAAACTGGCTACAGCAACACTTTTAGAACCATTATTAAATTAACAACATTATGTACGGCACACCTAGTTTATAGCAGAAAACACGGAATGGTGGTATTAGTGTAGGAAAATATGGAAAATATGTGTAGGAAAGTATGGAATATATGGAAAATACATTTCTACTTCTATATTAAATGGCCTCAGACAGAACTATTCAGCATGACAACCAGTACTAAGTTGTGATGTGTTTACATTCATTATACTTCAGTTTACAAGTTAAAGTGTACCCACCAGAAGTTATCACTGGCACATCTGTGGATTTAATTGAATAACCCTGTATTTAAAAAAGAAAAAAAAAGAGTTTCTTATTGCTCTCAATACAGAAGAGACGATGAAGTTGATAAACTCATACCACACATGCACAGTTCTAAGAGCAGGACTGATACAGAAGACAGTGCAACATCATTCATCACTTAACTCATTTCCTGAGCAGGCTTTTCAAGGTGTTCTTATGACAAATGACTCAAGACAAGGATACTGAGACAAGAGATCAAAGAAGGAAGATGATTGTTATCCAGCCCTTCCTAGAAAAGCTCTCTGAATCATGTGGGGCATTACCACCCATTCCTACACCAAAGTACACTGTACAATCTTAGTCCACTTACAAAGATCAGTGGTAGTCACTGCCACAAGCTTGGTCTTATTGTAAAAAAGCACAGAAGGAAACTGGAAAGATGGTGGCTTGTTTTCACTGGCAGCTTGCTCTTTTAAACTAGTACCTGCTATGTTAAGAATCGATAGGAACATATCTATCTAACAGCTTCTTCACATAACAGACACAATGCAGATTCGAAACATCATTCAGTGAACCTAGACAGTCTGCCAGTCATCCAATACACATCTAAAGTTTCCCTTCCTGCAATGTCATTGTCTGAAGGGTGATGCAGAATGAACCAAACAAGACATATTACCAGTCTGTCTACTAGGAAGTCGAATTTAAAAAACCTGAGAACCTACAGATTTTCAAAAAACCCTAACACTAAATAAACGAACATCCAAAACCTGCTGTAGATTTCAAAATTAAAAGCAACCGATAGGTGTAGATTTTCCTTTTAAGTCTTGTAGGCAGTACATATTTAAGCAAATGACACCATTAAAAAATAAACATAATTAAAATGCTCTATTATGTATTATGCATCTACCCCATGCATGAAAACTCACCAAATTACGATCTCACCTTGTAAGTGGTTTCCAGGTTATCTTCCACTGCAACAGTAGATGGAGTTTTCTTGGAAGGAGGAAAATCATTCCCTTCAAGCTCAGCAGCCAACCGTTTTTGAGCTGTCTGCAACTTTGGAACAGGGTCTACTAATGCAGTCTCTAGTTGTCCGGTTTCCATACTGCTGTTCAAAGGTGCAGCAACTTCACCAGCTGCAGTTGTCAAGGATCCAATACTGTTTACATATAAAGTCATTACTGTGACTGTACAAGAAGCCAAAATTTACTTTGCATAAGAGTTCTGTATGGAAATTACACATGAATCTATGGTGATACTCTTTCTTGCTTCATGTCAATATTAACTTCAAATGTACCATTTACTACCGATAAACACTTTGTTGTGCTATCTGGAGTTAAGTTTTTCTAGCCATAATTGAATCTAGTTACTTCAGCTCTTCTATTTGAACACCACTTGGTCTTTTTGTACGAAGTAAAAATATGGCAACCTATTAACTGCCCTAGAAAATGCTAAAATACAGTATTATTTATCTGCACAGTTGAACCCCCCCACACTGCATGATCTCAAATGACATACAGACATATATAAGACATACAGAGAAGCAGCAGAGACTAGGAAAATAGGGTAAAGCAGTACAGACAGAATATGCACTCTAACTCTGCCTGCCAGCTATGTTCCACAGGAGTTAGAATTCTTACACTGTGTAGCCAACATTCACTCAAAGACCTATCCTTTTAATAAAGGAATGACACTAGCACCTGATATCACAGGGCAAGGTTCTCCACAATTATGTGGAATTGCATCACATCTCTAGTTATGATCTGAGGAGTTAGATTAGTAGAGGGCTTTTTACTACTTTGCAACTATTCCATTCTTCAGAATGTCTTTTTCCTTTGATTTTTTTTTCTGACTGGAATGTTGCCATAACAATTTTGTTACACTGTGTTGAGAGGTACGCTTTGTAAAAGAAATTCAAACCCTTTCAGATTGCAGTAGACAACCCAGCTATTATTCTTTTGAGTAATTAATTAGTGTTTTCCTCTTGTCTGCCTTTTGAACATAGCACGAACTCAAGAGAATGAGACAAGAATTTATATCTACTGTTTGTCATGTTTTCCAGAAGACCATCTACATGAAAAATCTGGAAGAGCAATTAATAAACAGCTATTCTACAAAACTGTTAAAGGACTGCAAAAATGGAAACATGCTTAGATATTTTCATTTCAATTGTTTTGCATTTTAAGTATCCATGGCAAAATAAGGTGCAAGCTGGACAAATGACTTCTACTAAAAAGGAAGACTCACTCTAAAGGATAAATCAGAATTAAAGTGACACCAAAATCCCAGCTAATTAAAACACTAACTTTAAAACACCTATCGAATTTTCCTCAAATCTGATTAGAGCCCTTTTTACTTTCTTAATTCTCTAACCAGTCTGTCAAAATTACTTCCTCTTGCATTTCTTCTTTTGAGAAGTTCTAATCCGTACTGCACATTCAGAGAATAATCAAGGTACACAAAAAGTGTTTCACTTTGATAAAAAATAAAGCATTTACCTCTCCACTTCAGTCACAGTTGTTTCACTTGCATTTATTGGGCTGATAAGTATTGGGGCTGGTAGTACTGGTTCTGAAGTTTGTTCCAGCATAACAGATGCATCAAACTCTTTTGAGTCAGCTGGGATTTCCACCAATGTTAAAATGAATGTCTGTTCTTCCTCTGGACATCTATGATCATCACTCACTACTATAATTTTTTCAGGGAAATAAAGAAATAACAAAAAACTATTAATTAAATATGAAATTATGCTGTTCTCTTCACGTCCTCCCTACATGGAGCATAGAAATTTTAGGCACTCCTTTCTCCATAGAAAAAGGCACTGGGCATATTCTTGAGACAATAAGCTTCCTGTCTTCTTAGATGAGACACACATCATCATCTCCTGGTGCCTATTCACTGCAGTGGAATCCTGATTACCATTCAGAATGAGGAATATTAAAAATGCCTAGTAACAATGAAGATTTTTAAATGGGCGTTCTAGCATTAAAGAGCAATTTGCAGTTTAATTAAACTTGTGCCATGGTGGTCAAATGGCCTTCTGTCTTTAATTGCAACTGTCAGGTATTAAGAGTTACTTCTTTAAATGGCAGATGTCTGCTGTTTTGAAGGTAAACACAGGATTTTTCCCCTCACTGAGGACTGGCAGAAGAGGCTCTGAGAAGCATAGTCTTGAATTTAATAGATGAAAAATATAAATAATTTAGTCAACAAACAGACATTAACAGATAACTGCCAACTGTCATCCGTTAGAATTTAAGGAACAAACACTTGTAAAGTTTTCAAAAGATGGAAAACAACAATGGTACTCTATTATTTTAGACAGCTCTCAATGATGTAAAGCTGTTATTCCAACCTCAACTTGCTTGGGTTCTTCATCTAATTAAACATGATTTAAGATGCTTCATCCCAAGATTCTTGCAATAACGGAGTCTAAGAAGTATCAGCCCGATCTTTTGCACAAGCTCATGAGTTACACCTTTGGACTGCAGTTTCCATGTAAAGTAAGTATTCCGGGCTTCTGTCACTGTGACTATCCCATATGCTAGACAAGTAGTGGTTCCAAACCAACTGCATTTCAATTTGTTCTAGGGAAAAGCAGACACCACCTTCATAACTTTCATCACACCTGATCAGTTAGGCATTAATCTGTTGACTCAGTACAGCTAAAGAAGGAAGTTTGATCGTCTTACTTACATTTCTCCTCTTCTTCTTTCTCTCCTGCTCCACACTTGCATAGTACAGCCCTCCTACTCACACAACTCTGACAACAGCATTCACTTGATAACTCCATGAGCAACTATAGCTCACTAAGCCAGTGGAAAACTACACAGTTTCTCTCCCTCTGTCATATTCAGTTTTTGATGGGTGAGTCAGAGGTGCATAAAGGGCTCTAAAAACTGCTATATCTACCACAAGGTAAGCAGCAGGAGCTCACAACAGCTCAGGAAAAGAGAACAAGTTTCCCTTCCACTGATATTTAAACTTAATGAAGGCCATTCAAAAAGTTTCCAAGTCTACTTTCTGTTAATAAAATGTAATGACAAGAGGCTAGGGAGGGGAATGTCACAATGCTGTGGAACATTATTTGTGTTAATGGAATAGATTGATTAATCATGTCAATGAAAATTTTAATTTTTTTTCAATGAAGATTTTAGGGTTTTCGTTCTTTTAGTAACTGCAAGATACACAAATGTGGGCTTCCGCTAAGCTTTGAATATTGGGACATTATACCTGAAGTTTCTTCTGTGCTGCTTACGTAATGTTGTTGAGCATCCTGAGTACAGGCTTCAATCTAGAAACATAGTTGAAATAAAACAACTTAATAAATCTGGGAAATAACTGTAGGAAACAGGAAGAAACAAACAATGTCAAATGCTGAAGAGCTAAAAAATCTAATCAGAGTCTAATCTAATCTAGACCATCACTATTGCATGTGTCAGTTTTCACTTCTAGCTGTTCTAGGTTGAAGAGTATTAGCCTGACAAGGACAAGAAACACTGGGGAAATATAAAATTCATATGCAACTCGTTGTCTGTATTGATGGTTTGTCAAAATAAATTTATACTTCCTACAGCACAACTCTGCCAGAGATGACTCACACAATAAATTGTTCAGTGGCACTAAGAAAGCAGACTCCTACAACCCTTAACAAACCACAGAGTGCCAAAGAAGAACACCAAGCTCTGCAGCTCATCTATCCCTTTCCTTTTATGGCTTGTCCCTTTGCCAAAACCAGGAATAATCTACTGCAAGTTGCCTTTTCTCATACTCTCTGCCAGGCCTCTAAGAGCCACATCATTCTTGCACGTTGTTCTAATATGAAATCAGCCTTGACACATCTGTGTCAAACAAGCTTCTGTGCATCAGCTATTCCACCGTAACTACGCACTCACTGATCTCAGACAACACCAGAAACCCTGGGGGAACTGCGAATGAACCTTTCTCTCGTGAAGAAATAAGGTAACTCTCATTTATACTAGAACACAGACACACAGACCACTGAAAAGAAATGGATGTGAAAGACATAGTGCTTGTCCATGACAATATACATGATGATGATATAAATGATTTAGATGTATGTAAAAATATGCACAATTTGTATATGTCACATAATAATATGCACATAAAGCTCTTAATTGATTTTTAAATAAATGAGAAAGAGCATGACAAAGGATGCAGTTTGTTTTAAACAAAGCAAATGAAAGTGACAATGAACATGCTCCATCCAAGCAGTAACATTTTAACTTTGTTCTAATTTAAACAAATATAACAGTTTATAACATAATACACACTAAATGGATACATGAATCCTAGGCAACTTCTTCCTTCAAGACTCCTTAAGAATTCCTCACAATTTTGCTAATGTGTATCACTTATTGCTGAAACGTTCTAAACAGAGTTTACAAAGATTAAGTTTGTCTGAAAGATTCTTTGGATACACCTCTGCAAAAAATCAAGTTTCATTTAGCAGCTGAAGTATCAGGTCTTTAAAATTGGTCAGTACATTTGCACTGAAAACCTCTTTCTTTACAGAATTTCAAAAACTGGACACCTGTGGACTGTAATTAAGTTCTTTACCTGAGTCAAGTTGACTGGACATATACTGTGCTCAAGAAGACAAGGACTTTGCTCAGGAAGTTCATCCACAGTACTTGGATTTGGATAATCCTCTAGTCCAAGGTGTGATTTTTCAGGTTTCGGTGATGCGGTTAGAGGTCTTAAATCTCCTGAATTTCCACAAGCATCTCTTATTTGCTTTTCTGTTCTGCAAGGTATATATCTAGTTAATTTGAAACCAAATGAAGATACCCTGTCCACATGCTAAATTCAGTGTTACAATTTATTTAATATAAAGCATATGTAATTACAGGGAAATGAAACGCCTGTTTAAAAACTACATCATTCTACTACACAGAATGCATAATATTTAAACAGGTCTACATGAAAAATTTCAGAGAAAGGCCTCTGCAACTCCATTAATGGAGACATTTCTACTGAAAGAACAACCAAGCAGGAAGCCTTTTAAGCTCCTTAACATTTCTAAATGAATCAACTCCTTAACATTTCCTTGCACTTTCATGAAAGACAGTTAAGCAGCAAGGTAATTACTAAGTTCTGAAATAGAAACATAAGTTAATGTTCTACCTCCAAAAGCTGTAGCAAGGGAGAAAAACCTAAAATCTAAACTGTACACTATCTGTGAAAATATACACAGTGTCAGTGAGCACACTGCTTCCATTACAGTCGCATAGTACACCTGAACTTCAGCTGCATATTTTAAGAGATGGTAGGAATAAAGTCAGTATTAAGTGATGAGTCTTCCTACCTCTCAGTTTTGTCTACTTGCTTGGTAAATTCCATACTTCCAGTTGCAAAGTCATGAAGAACTGAAGAATCATCTGCAGCTGGTCTGATTGGTTCCAGTTCCACCGTCTGCATTTCTGCAGTACTCCTCAGGGCTGTAGGATCTAAGTTTTATAAGAACAAAAATAATGTCTTTTCAATCTGCAGGTGTATATACATACTCATATTACTTTGTACATGTAACCTTGTATATATTAAAATTTTGTATTATGTTTATATAGACACATATACATAAATGTGCACATGTATACTTGTGTCTTATGTAAGTAAGGCACATATACATATTTCATCTTGCCTTTCAAATCTTGTGCATTTTGCCAGTGATATGAAGATAATTCAGAGTTTGAAGACTACCTTTTCTGCAACTGCTTTAAGAATAGAAAACCACTTCTTTCTATCTCCTCTTCTACTTTTAATGTTAGGAAAAGACAATAATAACAGAAAAAAAGTACACTGTATTGGACTGTATTTCTGTAACTGGCAGTTCAGTAATTTAAGTGCTTTTCAGGTAACTTAATACCTGCAGAAAAAAACTGCTATTCAAATTTCATTTAATTTTATATTGAAAGGTATACTTATGTATAAAACTATACCAAAAATGGGTACCCTGCATTACCCATGTGATGTATCATCTGTGAACATGAATGGAAAGTGAAGACTTTCAGCTTTGTTTCTTTTCATGAATAGATGTGAATCTATCTGAATAATCATTTTCAGAGCCCTAGGATAAGAGACAGGCTTACCAGTTTGAATTCGCTCTAGTTGTTCCACAAGTACATTTGTGTTAAGTAACTCCCGCATTACGTTTTCATTGGAACTCAGTATTCCAGAGGTTGGCTCAGGCTCCAGGTGTCTGTCTCCTGTCAGTCTCATACTAGTCACCACAGGCAAAGAGCTATCACTGCAACTAAAAGGAAAAATGTCATCAATAGAGTTCTTTATTTTTGACAGCTAGTGAAGAGAAGATATAAGGGACATGCGGTAGATCAGACAATGAAGACTTGAAATGCAGGCTGCAACTGGCAGAGAAGACAGAAAGCTATGCGGCAGAATAAAAAAAAATAAAAAATCATCTGCAAATTGAAAGAGACAGGTATGCTGCAAACTAGTATGTTTCCAATGTAAAGGAAGACAAAAAAAAGAATTACTGAAATGTTTAAATAACAGGAGAAGATCAGAAATCTAATACATATCACATGGTGGTAAGTTCTGGTTTAATAATATAATTAAACTGGATGCAAAATGAAGTATCTTCGACTATGATTTTTCAAAGAGTATAATCTCATAGTTTGTTCAAGCAATCAAGTTAAATAGTCTTTCAAATAATACATGATCACTAGCAGATGTTTCTCTGGAAAAGTGTCCGATTAAGCTGTCTTGTAATTCACAAATGCAGAATTATAAAAAGAAAGAAGAAACGTAAGAAGCATGAGATTCATAAGAAATATGATAGAAGAGCAACTGTTTTCCTGCCATCCCTTTGCTCTAAATCTTAGATCTACATCCCATAGCAGCAGTGACACTTAAGCAATTTGTCTTGGTCTGATTAGCTGTAGAGAACTTTAGGAAAAAGACCTTGGTAATTAACAGTGATCCAATACAATGAAGTCTGCATATTTTATTCTCCCCCCGCTTCCCCAGGTGAACTTATTTCATGAGACAAAAACTAGTTGTAGATCCCCAAAATTATATACAAACACCTCATGAAAGCCATAAGAAGGAGACAAGAGGAGTTTCTGCAGATTACATACCAAATTAAATAAACTGAGAAACCTTTACTAAAGCAAGACTCCTTGCAGATCAATAAAAATGACAGACAGAACCTAGCATCAGTAAGCAGTGTCAGAGGATCTCTCTCATGAAAGAAAAGGAAGTAGTAATTTAACCTGGTATCAGTAGCATCCTTCTCTGAATATTCTTCTACACCTATTCTTGTGCCAGTGATTTGATTCTCTACATTGATGTTGTTTCCATCCTCAGAAGGCAGCAACTCCTTGATAGAAGTGTCTGAAGCAAGCAAATACTGACTACAACTTCTGTTTTCTTTGGAGTAGGCGTGAGTTACAAGGCTATCCGCCATGTCCAAGTCATCCTGAGCAGGTGCCATGTGTGTCCATTCTGGTTATAACAATAAACAGAATGGGAAAACTTCATTTAGAACACTCAGGTTTGGCATGTATATACAGCTATATAACTTCAAGCCTCATTTAACACAGTCTGTATCCTCCAAAGACACAGATTCAAATCCCAGACAAATACAGTGCTAAGAGAACACTTTTGGTAGTAAGAACACAAAAACTAACATTCAACCAATGAAAGCAGATAATAAATGCTACACAAAATCTATAAGACCCGGGTAATTTCACGCTGTATCTAGTTAGGGTGAAAAGGCTATGCTTCACATTAAAGGTCTGAAAGATCACTGAAAGTTACAGTCATTTAAGCTTGATCCCTTTCTTTTGTCCAGTTTACGTGACCAGATCAATTCAAACGTGCTTCCTAAAACAGGTCCCAGAAACAACTTTCTAGCACTGATGCAGTTGGCAGTATTCAGTAGGGTGTCTGACTTTTTCCAGTCACCCTGCATTGGCTAGACTCACTATGTGTTACAGTGCAAGAGGACTAAAAGCATAAAGGATTCTTGACCTCCTGCTCTGCAGCAGCATGTGGAAGAGCTTTGCAGCCACTGCTCCATCCCTCCTCAGGTGGACCCAGAAAGCATGGGAGCAAGGCTTTGTCCCATAAATCAGATCATACCTTCAGAGCTTGTTTTTAACTGGAAATTTGGATCACCCATTGCAAGTAAAGTCATAGCAGCTTCAGTGCTTCCATCATTAATTCCTGTGAAGTTGTACACATGCATTAAAAATCACAAGTGCATTTATCAGAAATCCACTTACCCATATTCAAAAAGTATTTACTTTCACAAAAGGTGAAGTACATATTTTTAAAACTGACCTTATTTATGGATCAAAATGCTTGTAGACAAGCAGCCATTCTCATTCAGCAAATTCAAACTACTGTTAAAACACTGAGCAGCAACATGACTGCCTTTAATGGTGTACTGGATACAGGTAGCAAGGTGGTGGCAGCAGGGGGGCCCTGGACAACAGCCAATTCCAGCTGACCCACTGCAGGATACAGCTGAGCCTGTCAGTCAAGATGGTGGCACCTTTGGGATATATATTTTAAGAAAGGGGAAAATGTATATATTGGTAGCAAGTTAACAGGAAATAGATGAGCAAGATTGTTTCATATCTACCTTTGTCCACATCTGGATTCTCATGTATGGTTGTTTCCTTAAACACAAAGAAAAACAGTATCAAAGCTCTACATAAAATGACTCAGTAATTTTTATTTAATGCTTACATGTAAATTCTGTGCTCACAGGTTACCCTGGTTTCAAGGCTAACAATATTCATTTACCTAGTTTTCCCATTGCTGTGCCTCATATCTGTGTGGGACAGGTAGTAGTCTAATAAACTAGTTACATTCAGACATGGCAATAAGAGACTGCTGAAATAGCTTTGTACAAACCATGAAACAAACAAAAGACATTCTTACAGCTGTTGAGGTGCTTACTTTTTCTTCCCTCTGTACTACTGGTTGGATAGATGCACAAGAAAGACTCTCAGCATCAGTAGCCACCTGCACATCTGGGATATTCACAGATATTTCCAGCTGTAAAAATAATTTTACAGGTATTTCAGTTCATCAGACGCAAAAGAAAATCTGTCAAATGCAAATTTTTATAAACCTCACATATTTAACAAATGTTCACCATCTAGAGGGATCCTTTGCAAAAATCATACCTTCTGATTTGAGAAGGAAGCAGAGGTATGAACAGGAGGCAGAACAGGTAGTGCTACCTGTAGCTAAGTGGAAGCATCAGACAATCTAAGGCCTTGTTTCTAATCACTCATTTCTCCACCAAACTAAGTTATGCAGCTGAGATCTTTCATGGTGACTGTTTACCTCAAATGGGTTTTGTTAGTTTTCACTCTTTTTCTGCTTTTTAAGTCTTCAGCAAGGAAAAACAGTTCACACTTATTTCCAAAGCCAGATAGGGAATAGGCCTACAGACACATAGAAACACACCCACTCACCATTTTACCTATTTTTGTTTCTTCTTCAGCACTGTGTTTTCACTGAGAACTTCAGACATTTGAAGCTTTCAGAAATGAGGACTTGAGATTTGACAGAAAGATTATGATATATCCAGGGAAGTTCTCACAAAATACACTGCTCAGTCTGGGCTGCTATCAAAGGCTTGCACTTCTTACAGATACTTTTGGCTGACCTATTTAAATTTTACAACAGCTGGGTCTTCGGGTCCTCTAACAACATCCCTCACTAGTACTCCTGTCTCCTAAGAGTTAAACCAGGCAACCTGGTTGTCATCCCCACACATAATACATATCCCACATCTCTGAAATCAAAGATTCAGGAAAGATTTCCATACAGCAACTTCGCTGCCCATTATTATTCTAGAGACTTCCTGGTGTTTTAGCTGAGCTTTAAATTATTCTGCTGTTTCACCTGGAGAAAGAAACAGCATGATTAATTCAGGAGACAATAAAAAGCAGGATTTCAGTGGGCGAAGAGAGGAAGAGGACTAGCAGTAGTAGTAAGCAAAAAAAAAAATAGAAAAAAGCACTGAACCGAATGGAAAGTAGAGATGACAGAGAAAAAAACCTGAAGAATGTCTAAGCCTTTGAACACAATCCCTTCCAAGGCCTTGAACAGAGCCCACTGTTCCTAAACCTTCACAGTTCCCTGGCACCAAAAAATGTATGCCATTTCCCCTCTGGTGATTGGTCTAAGTAGATACCATACCATGTGTTGCTACGGTGTTACACGCTCAAGTTTAATACAGTCTAAGAGTGCACATGAAATACAGGCCTGCACTCCAGGCGTGTAAGTTTACAACTCTACAAATCATCTGTGAAAGAGTAAAAACATATAGTATTTGAAAAAAACTAACAGAGACATAGATCTGTCTCACTGACAGCATCAGGGACTGGGGCCCATTGATCTGCCCCTGACAGACAGAGCAAGAACATTCTTAAGTGGACTGCATTCCATGGAGAATCCACACTGGAGCATGGACAGGGAAGGAGTAGATTCCACCACACCACCAAACTCTACTGCTGAAACCAAAGCAACAAGGGCTGGAGATTTTTAATGGATATACATTTAAATTTTTTAACCCATCATCTGAGTTCTACATTACAGTAAAAAGAACATGAATCAAGGGAAAGCAGATCTCACAAGAAACCAGGCAAGTACAGCTGTCACCGACCTGAGCTGGCTTTGGTACCCAAAAACTTAACACAGCATGCCATCTCTCCTGAGCAACCATGTAATACATGGAGCCAAGGCATGGCTTAAATAACTAAAAAAACCATTTGATGGACATTTTAAGGTGGGTGGCAAGGCACTGACCAAAGGCATGATAGCCATGTATTTATCAAAGAACAGAGAGAAAAGCTGTGGCTAATAAGGATGTACTTGATAGTGTAAGACCTGGGCATGATACAAATGGCATGAAATAAAGAGTGAAGATTGTAGCGGGCATGACTGGGATGCATATGCTGTCGTTTGGATTTATAACTACAACAGTGTTGGTAACACACCAGTGTTTTTGCTATTCCTGCACAATGTCAAAGCTTTTTCCCTATTCCTTTACCCAGCAAGAAGGCCAGGGGGTAAGTAAGAGGTCAAGAGAGCTGACCTCTTGCTGACCTCTGACACAGCTAGGACAGCTGAGCCAAACTCAACAAAGGGAAATTCTGTATCATACGGTAACATACTCAGCAATAAAAGCTCAGGGAAAGGAGGGAAAAGAGGAGGCCATTTGTGGTTAAGGCATTTGTCTTCCAAAGTTACTCTTACACAGATTGAGGCCCTGCTTTCCAGGAAGTAACCTGACAATGGAAAGTAGCAAACAAATTCCTTATTCTGGTTTTTATTTACACGCCACTTTTCCTTCATGCATGTAACTGTATTTATATCAATAGAGAGATCTTCTGACCCTCCTTCTAATTTCTCCTTGTCCCACAGGAAAAGGGAGTGAGCATGCAGATGTGTGTGTCTGCCTGCTGGTCAGGTCAGCCTGATGGTTAAAAGTTTCTTGGCAAGGGGGGCATGACATACAGAAATATTTCCGTCTTATCCTCCTTTCCTAACATTCAAATATGAAACTGAAGTGCTCCATTTGATCCATCTTGGGCCTCAAAACACATGGATAAGCATTGAGTCTGGGCCTATATTCAATCCCAATAACAAACTGTCGAGTACCCTGCAGACCTATATACACTTTGTAAATGTAATTACATAACCGGATTTTAGGCTGATGCAGTATTAAGTTCAAAACCAAGTGTATGTGCCAAGTAACATCCCTGCTACTCTCAACACCATTCTTAACTTGAACTCAGATAAAACCCGAATACTCAGAGATACAAATAGAACAAAATCTTTTAAAACAATCAGAACAAAATTATATATGCAGAACCCAGCTATACAATACCTCCTCCACGGTTTCCTGTATCTGCACAGGAATTGGTTTTGGAGATCGAAGACCTATAGGAACAAAAACTGGAGCCTTGTTTACTTCCTCTGGTGCAAAGCATTCATCTTCATCATCAAGCTCAAAGTCATCTGCCTCCACATCCTCCTCCTCTTGAGAAGCCCGAAGGGTGACAAAGGTTATCTTTGAACTTCTGGGTTCCTTCCCAGGTTTTCTTCTCTGTGTAGTTTTCAAACTTTTGCCTCTGGTAACACTCAGTGTAGCATCTTGCCTTTGATGCCCCTTGTCATTGCAATCAGCTTCACATTCAGAGGCAGAAAAAGTAGCAGCTCTTGGCTCCAACACATGTTCTGCCAGTGCTGTCTCTTTTGATGATCTCCTGAATTGCTGTCTAAAGTACAGAACAAAAACAATGAAGTCCAAGACATTCCAAAAAGAGGGATACTACAAATCAAAACAAACTCAATTAAAAAAAAGTTATCACTGTGACCAACAATGCAAACTGTTTACTTCTTAATAGTCACAAATAAGCACTTAATAAAAAATTTAATTTCTTCCTGTGTACATAAAGTACTGATTGTAAATGTGTATTAAGCAGTTTCAGAATGCCAGAAATCTTCATAATTAATCTTGAAAGATACAGAATTCTTTGATTAGAAAAGCATGAAATAATTTTAATTTTGAGGGATGTGGAAGTCACACACTTTTAAAGTCATGTTTTAAGACAACTTCCAGTTGTCTTTTGCTACAGCTACACTAGAAGCCCCAAACTATGATACTTTAGTTGATCAGACTATTGTTTACAAACTGAAACTGTTACATGATAACTACTTATCTGCTTTGGTTTTTCAGACAGCACTGTCTTCAAAAATCAGTTAACTACTGTTTCCTTCCTTAAAATCATGAGCACAACCACTTTGAGTATCAAAAGTAATTAAAAACTTCTCCCCTGAAACATCCTCCATGGTAAACTGGTGGGGAGTGGAAGCAAATGGCAGCAGAGGACACGCCTAGTAGAAAGTTTCTCTTTAGGTTAATCTCACAATCCCTGCGCCCCCAAATATGGGTACAAGTACTCCCCTATAAAATCAGGAATTTCTGTTGAAACCATGGGATGGATTGGTGAGAGTGCTGGCTGTGTTCATTTTATGAGAATACGGGCAGGGTAAGGGACATAGGGATATCTGCATGCATCTGTTAAGTTCAGATGGAAGACACGAGAACGGACCTGCTGCATGCACTCACGTAACACATGGCAGAACAATGGCCAATAATTATTAATCAGTTGCATTTACAAACCAAAACAGTTGTTTTACCTTGTGATATTGTCTGAACACTTTTCCTGAGAGGCAGAAAGCTGAGAATCATCATCTTGTTCTACTTGACTCTCACTCTCTGATGATATCCCTGGAGACTGGAGTGTAATGTCCTGCCTGATTCTCTTACAAGATTTTTCCTCAACATTCTCTGCAAAATTGTGTTTCCTTGTAGCTTCTGAGAAGGATCCAGCTTCCAGTATATTACTGGAATTTTGCTGAACAGAGGAGATAAATACAACTATATTAAGTGCCAAACATTTATAACTGGTTTTGGTGACTTAAAGAACTCAGTTTGAGGATCTTGAGAATGTGCCCAGCTGTCATCTCTGATAACTTAGGACATTTTTCCTCATTGTCTTTAATTCTGGGCTCTGTAGCAGAGGTGTCATTAACTGGCATTATCTATGATGCCTGAATTCCCAGTGCTGCTGGTAGTTAATAGACCAAGACCATGCTCAATTTATCAAGAGTACCAACTCTTCAAGAGCTGGAAAGATGAATAATTTTCTAAGATTAACTATTAAATTAAAGAACAATTTGCAGGAACGAAAAATATTTTTTCTGCCTTGGGAACAAACTAGGAAGAAAAAACTATCATACTTTATATAAAGCATTTAAATATTGTTCAACATATACACAGACAAACATCAGCAACCACAGTTCATCAATTATGGATACTTGGCAAAAATAATATGTTAACTAGAAGATTTTAGTCATCCATATAGAAAATAGGGAACACCAGATAAACTTGACTCAGTTATCACAGCATCAGATAAGAGATGGAACTAGTCTGGGCTAAGTTAGGCCTGCTGAGCAAATTTAAGGTCTGAACTTTGTTCATATTCATTTTAAGTATACTAATACAGATTTTAGGTGGTATCTGAAGTTAGTTAACTGCCTTATTTTCCATTGTTCAATGAATAACAAACAGCAAATTATTTTTTTAACAGTGTTAGCATGTATTTATTATAATGCAAACTTCTGACCATATAAACCATAGAACTTAAGACAACAGTGTATATTAAATATTTCCACAGTTTTTAGATTCTAAGTCCATTTATTCAACATAATTTCCAATAATGAATTTAAAAAAAATTCAAATAATCACATTAACCTTTTCCAGCCATACCATATACCGGATTTCTGTGCCAGCTATGGTTCTAAGAACTTAGGCGAAAGGATTGAGGTGTAATTGGTTCAAAATACATGATCAGCACTTACCACTGATACACCTGTTTCGAGTAACACTGAACACTCTTCTTCATTTCTGCTCTTAGTGTTGCCCTCTTCTCTGTTTTCACCTTCTTCTGGATAATCCCTTTTCCTAGTAAGTCTCTTTAGGTCTGGCCTTGGGTTCCAATGCGCTTTCCGTGCTCTCTGTTCACTTTCTTCTCCAGAACCTAATTTATCATTGGACCTATAAAAACATGTTTTGACTTTTACTTCTGAAGAACTACGAAGTACACTCTATAAGCCTGGCTTACTATCAGATATTTAATACTTCCAGCTAGAAATGAACTTGTGTTTTGAATTTTTATTTCTTTAGTTGGTTACATTTAAAAAAACATAAAGGAAGAAAAAAACAATGCAAAAAGGAGGCAATTTGTCTGCAGCAGTGGACCTTCCTGATCACTTTCGGGAAAAATTTTTGGAAGGAAAACAAAGTCAGAGAGAGTAGAAAGTGTCAGCTATACCAACACAGGACTCCAAAATTAAGCAGCCATAGGAACATTATATTCACTAATTCAAGTGCTCAAGGTTCTATTGCTTTCAAAAAAGAGTACAATTCTTACATCCGTTCAAACACATTCAGATCAGAAACACAGAAGTCTTGGCCTTCTAAACTCACCACTTGAGAAAAAGAGACTCAGAGTAATCCAGAAGATTACAGTTTAGTCAACTTCATCGCAGTCCCTGGGAAAGTGATGGAACAAATAACCCTGGAAACTACTTCCAGACACATAAAAACCAACCTAATTTGGAGCAGTCAGCATGGATTTGTAATGGGGAAGTTATGCTTGATCAACTTGATCAACTTTCAATGAAATGACTGGCTTGATAAATGAAGGGAGAGCAGTAAATAGTGTCTGCCTTGACTCCAGTAAGGCTTGTAACACTGTCAAAGTCTGTCTCTTCTAACACGCTCGTAAGGGAGCTGATGAAGTATGGACTGAAAGTGCACTAAAAATTGAGTTGCCAGGTTTGGAGGTTTGTGATCAGTGACACAAAGTCCAGTTGGAGACCAAAAAGCAACAGTGCGCCCTGTGGGTCAACACTGTGTCAAATCCTGTCCAGTATCTCCACAAATGATCCGGATGATGGGGCAGGCTGCTACCTCAGCAAGTTTACACTAAGTTTACACATTAGGCAGATCTGGAAGGAATTGCTGAGACACCCAGAGGTTGTACTGGCCTCCAGAAGGACCTGGAGAGGCTGGAGAAATGGGCTGACTGGAACCTCAGGAAGTTCAGCAAGGGGAGATGCAAAGTCCTGTGTCAGGAGAGGAACAACCCAAGGCACCAGCACACGCTGCAAGCCACCCAGATGGAAAGCAGCTTTGCAGAAAAGAACCCAGCTGTCCTGGTGGTCTCCGAGTTGAACCAGGAAGGTGCTGTGGCTGGACAAACAGCTGATGGTGTCCTGGGCTGCAGCAGCAAAAGCGTTGCCAGCAGGCCGAGGGAGGTGATCCTTGCCCCTCCTGCAGCACTGATGAAGCCACACCTGGAGGACTGACCAGTTCTGGGCTCCCTGGTAGGAGAGACCTGGACACACACACCCTGGAGTCAGCCCCTCAAAGGGTCACACAGATGGTAAAGGGGCGGAAGCACCTCTCCTATGACAAAAGGCTGAAGGAGCAGGAACTGTTCAGCCTGGAGAGAAGGCTCAGGGGGATCTCTTTGACAGTTACACAAAAACCCAAGGGGAGAGTTCAAACAGGACAGAGCCAGGCTCTTTCCAGGGGTGCCCAGTGACAGGACAAGAGACAATGGGCAAATAGTGCAAGACAGGAGGTTCCTTCTGAACACCAGGAAATCCTGTTTCACTGCGAGGGTTATCAAGCACTGGCACAGGCTGCCCCGAGAGACTGTGGAGTCTCTATCCTTGGCAAGTTTCAAAAGCTGTCTGGACACAGTATTGGGCAGCCAGTTCCTTGACTGGGGGGCTGGACCAGAAGACTTCTAGCAGACCCTTCTACCCTCAACCATTCTGTGAGTCTGTGAAAGTCCACCATCATAGAAGACAAGAAGAATGTGAAGTAAGGCCTTTGTCTTGTTAGCACAAAGACTCTGGGATATGATTTCAATGAAATTTATGAAAGAGATTTTAAGCAGAGTTTCAGAGACAGATGTGAACCAGAAGATAATTTCAGAAAACAGCAAAAGTAAATTGATTTGAGACTGCTCTGTATTAGTTAAGACTGAGCAAAAGGTAGCTTATATCATAACCCAAAGCTCTCACATGCAAATGACACAGTCGCATACTGCACACAGATAAAAAGCATCATTACAGCAAGTTACAGGAAAGAAAAAGTGAAGAGACTCAGAATATATCTTACAGAAACATAAAAAGAGCTTGCTGTCTGCTTGCCACTTCTCAATTATAAGGGAATGCAAATGGCACTGCTCAGTCTTTGGCCCACATTCATGGTGCACCTTACCCCAAGAATTTATTACTGAGAAATTCAGACAGCTAAACCCTGATTACTTCATTCTACTCTCACCCATTAAGTACCTTCGAAAAAGGAAAACAGTCTTGAAATAAATCCTGTAATCCTGTTACAAACTCTTATATTACTTAAGAATGCCACCTAGTGATTTTCACAGCACATAGTAGAGAACAACTAGTACAGCTCAAAGCCCATGCTTCCAAAAGCAAGTGCTGTATGAAACAACTGGACAAATGCAAAAAGTTTTTAAAGTACTGTCACGTCTTAACCCCAGCTGATAAATAAGTGTCATGCAGTCAAGTCAGTCCCCAAACCACAGGGAGGAGGAGGATCAGAAAGAAAAGGTAAACCTTGTGGGCTTAGATAAAAACAGTTCATTAATCAAAACAAAGTAAAATATAAAATAATGAAAAGGAGAGGCAGACACACAGACAGAGGGGAATAAAATGCAAGGGAAACAAGTAATGCACAATTGCTCGCTGCTTGCTAACTGATGCCCAGCCCATCCCCAGGCAGTGTTCAGCAGCCCCTGACCAATTCCCTCCATTACTGAATGTGATGTTCCATAGTATGGAATATCCCTTTGGCCAGCTCAGATCAGCTGTCCTGGCTGTGCTCCCTCCCAGCTGCTTGTGCACCTGCATGAGACACTGAAAAGCCCTCAACTCAAGGTCAGCACTGCTCAGCAACAACTAAAATGTCAGTCTGTTATCAATGCTATTCTCATACTGAATCCAAAATGCAGCACTGTACCAGCTACTAAGAAGAAAATAAACTCTATGCCAGCTGAAACCAAAATAAGAGATTTTTTACTTTGTCAACAGGTAACTTTACCTTTCTGTGGTATCCTGAATGCTTCCTATAGCATCTGTAGATAGACATTCTTCTTGCTCTCTGCTGCTGTGGCAATTTGGTGACTTTTTAGAAGAACAAAGCGTTTCTGATGTCATGCTTCTCAAATGTATGTCTAGATTGTCATTCTTGGCTGTATTTCCCACAAGCAACAATACCTCCATGTCATTCTTTGATTTGAGAAAAAAACCAACATAATTAGCACAAAATATATCACTTGTAAAAAAACGTATTGCAGATTATGATCAAGTTGTTAATCTGAGACAAAACTTCATTTAAAAACGTCCAAGTAGTTTATGGCACCATTGCTGCTTCTTGCTCCTCTAGGAAAGCACTTAGCTAGTAAAAACAGAGACTACAACCAATATAGTCCTTCAGGAGCAGCCGCCAAGGAGCTCAGAAGAAACCCAGCAACAGAAATATAGCATGTAGGTAACTGTTCATGTATCATGAATACGGCTGGAATGTCAAAGTTCAAGTGAAGTCTTTAGATGTCTTATCAATGTGTCACTAACAGAACTTTGGAAAACCTTGTAATAGCATGCAAATACTGAACAAGAATTCTTTCGAGTCTGAAATTAATTAATGCATTTAGAACAGCTTACTTAGATGTCTTAAAAACAGCTAGTGTGAACCAAGCATCAGAAAGTATAGTCAGAAATATATAAATAGAATTCTCACTTTTGAGGAGAGGGGGTTTTCAGATTCTTCTGCCACAGGCAGATTCTCTCCTTGATCCATTTCTTCCTCATCTGGGGCAGCAAGGTTTTGTACTACTGGAGACTCTTTTTCGCTATATGTTCTTTCTAGGTTTGGTCTAGTTCTTGGAGACTCAATCTTTACAAACTGTCCTGATTTCAGAGCACTCAGCTTACCTTCCTGGGAGGTAAATTTTTCAGCACTGGTGAATTTAAAGCAAACAAACAAAAACAAAACCAGATAAAACCACATTTGACTTTGGCTGGGAGGGAAAATAAGCACTTCTGTATTAAAGTTTTGAATCAACACTTACACATGAGACTAACAGACTGCTTTGTTTAAGATCAATGAAATTATATTTTTAAATATATTTCTCACTTACGGTTAACTTTGGAGCAGGAATAACAAATGTCTTTGTCAAGACACTTTTAACATAAAAAGCAAGTTGGGTTGCTAACCATACCAACATCAAAATATCGGCAGTCCAACACACACTTAAGATCTTATTTTAACAAGATTAGCAGTAAAATAGAAGAGCACATAGGGGGATCGATGAAAGTCAAGTCTCTGATATTTTGTAAAATTTACATGTAACAGATGTTACAAGTGTGATTGCTACTTAAGCACATACAGACCCAGCAATAAAAAACCTTGGTCAAGAAGAGCTATGAGCTCATACAGATCAAGTATGTACCAGATAAACAATGGCAAGGAGTGCAGCTAAAAAAATGTGCTCTGAAAACACTGGAAGAAGCTGTTTGTAGGCACTGGAAATGAAATACCGTAGAAAGACAGAAGACAAGGAGCAGAGGAATTGACATTTGCAAAAGTGTCTCATCATGCACAGACAAAAGCTTTTCAAATGCAATTTTGCTAAACTCAAACCTCACCTGCTTTGTTCAGACAGTAAGTTTTCAGAAATAGAGGGCACCTGAGGCACCTCTTGCTGTTCCTGTTCCTCTTTGCTCAATACATCTGCTTGACACAATACAGCTTCCTTTTCACCCTTTAATTTACAGTAAAAGAAGCATGAAGAAAAATAGAAGTATGTAAGCTTCGAAAACAGACATATTTTATACACAAAAATAGAAACTATGCTATTTTCCCAATTGGAATAAAGGTAAGAATCATGTTATCATAGGTCAATTTAAATGCAAAAAGGAACAGAAGTCATCATAGTCCTGGGATACCTAGAGTTAAGCTCTTAAATACTACATGCACCCAAGCATTATGGGAAACACATGTCTATTTAACATTCAATCAGCTCCCTAATACATGAAGCACTGTGGAAACAAAATACTGCAGGAAATGGAAAACCTTTGAAAACTGGACACTGCAGAGGGCAGCACAGACACACCCAAGCCACAATAACATAACCTCAACATCCAGAATGCCGAACAAGCTTTACATCTGTATTTGCCACACTGGTTCCACAAAGAAGCCATTCAAACCTATCCTTCACCACTTCAGGCCTGTGACAGTTATATTAGTAAAGAGAAGCATAGACCTGCTCTGGTTCTACAGATTTGCCCAGTACAGAGCAGATGCATGTGCATGGTTTGCAGGCCACAGGTCTAGGGCAGCCAAAGCTGAACCACAAGGAACTATCTCAGCTAGGACTGAGCTGACTGTGGCACTGAAGGGAGAGGAAAGATGAATGCAGGACACGAGCACTTTACATAGGCTAAAGAACAAAACCAGCTATAACCACTCCAACACGAGTCACTCTTGCAAAGTTTAGCTGTACTCCAAATCTAAGGCAAGTCAATGCAGATATCCCTATATCCATGACATGATTCATACACAACCCACAAAATGGTTACAGAGAACGCATCACACTGTAAATGGCCTTTGAGGATTTTCATACCTTTTACAGTCCCTAGTAAAGCGTCTGTGGGGATACAGTGTACACTTTACAAGTGTCAGTGACTTGTATGAGGTAGAGGAGTATCAGGTACTGTAGTGATGAAGCCAGTTAAAGTCTACCAAATTAAAAAAACCTTTTTTTCATAAAAATGGCTGTCCTCTGCCTTCACTTTGAGATATTATACTATATTGGTCAACACAGACTTGATTCATCCAAACAGGAAAAAAGAAATGAGCAAAAAAAGCTAATTTTTATGCATTTTTGTTCTAGAGTTTATATTAAATGTGCATAATTTTTTCCTATCATGCAATCCAATCAAAACTAGATCCTTTGTAAAAAAAATAATTAATACTTCAAGTTGTAGACCTCACTGATTTCATACCTACAATATCTCAACTTACCAGGGTTTGGGAATTTTTTTTTGTCTAATATATTGTCTCAGCTTCAGGCAATGCAACTTCAATGTTTTCATTTAACTTCATAGAACTGAACATGCACTCCGAACCAACTTTGAAGGCAAAGCCTTACTCTTATTAAGGCTTACCATGACAGTATTGTCAAACTCATCTTTTTGCTCTGCTTCAGGCTTTTTCTTCCTCTTACTTTCCGGTATGTGTAACTCCTTCTTTCCAACAGTTCTTACCAAGTTTGGTTTGAACCTCTTGTTCCGTGCCAGCTGGATAGGTGGAAGAGGTGTTTGTTGACTTTCTTCTTGAGTGCTGTTTTTGCTATCAATGGAAAGTTAAGACAGAAAAAATAATCCAAAACTTAATACAAATGCATATTACAAAAACAAACACAGGTCCATTAGTATTAAACACAAAAAACACTTGAGTTTTTAAGACAAATCTTGTAAACGAAAAGTTCTGCTGAGTTTAAGTTACAAATGACAATTTGTTCCAGCAAAAATTTCAAACCAATGGTCTTCTGAATACTTCCACAATAGAATTAACTAACTCACTGAAGGTGTTAACTTACTGACTACTTATTGCTATAAAACCAAAGTAATTTTCACTGATAAGCAAACCAGTATTTCCCCGCTTACATGAAATGAATCCAGTCTTTCAAAAGATGAAACAGTTGTAAAGTGAATGCTCATTAATTTCACACTTAGCATAGAAGCTACTGAAATTTTACTATCACTAGGTGTTGAAGCTATGAGAACAGAAATTTTGTGCAGTATTTTCACTAGACTATGCCAGATGGCAATCCATTGGCACAATGATTTCCTTGTAAAATACTTTCATGTATTGTTACAGTCAAGAATCAAACCTAGCTAAGCCCTTACCCTGCATTAGTAGTTGAGATGTTTTCAGGTAGACAGAACTGCACTTCACCATCCTCTGATCTTGAAAATGTTTTTGGGGACTTACAACTTGGCCTCTCAGAAACCCCCTCAGAGCAAAGTGACTTCTCCTTTCCCAAGGATTCTCGTGGGTTTAAGACTTCACATTTTCCTGATTTCTGAAAAACGTAAACACGAGAATCAGAACAAGTTGTAATAACAAACCAAAAGGAGACTTTATGATGTCTATGAATTTTGGTACTTAATCACTCTCTGAAAAACTCAGGATAGAGTTTTTTGCATTCTCCTATAAAACTCCTCAGTAACTGCTCACTAACGATTTCCTAGTCTTTCCAGGAGAAATACACACTTTTTTAGTTAAGACAAAATAGCTTGAAATCTATATTTCTTCTGTGCCATCTTTTATTAATACTTTTTCTTTCTTCACTGTCAACTCTATAATGCCACCTTGGGTCAGAAAGACATCTGGACACAAAACAAGAGATAAAGTCATCTTTTTCTCCTCACATATGACCAAGTGAAAAGTACGCAAGTTTTAATATAGAAAATCTCAGCTTTTGAAAAAATTATTTCAAAAAGTTATTCATTTCATGTTTTTTTTTAAATCATCAGTATTTCATTTCACAAAGCCAAAAGCTCAAATATAATTAAAGGGAAAAAAAAAAGCCTTACATCTGTGTCAAGAGGAATGCTACATTCACTATCACACTGTGTCAAACTTTCCTTCTTGTTGGTATCTTTCTGTGATGCACCTTTATTACTTACATCCAGCACTTCCTTTCTAGTAGCTGTTGTTCTTAAATTTGGCTTTGGTCTCTGGAATCGACTCCTCAGCAGCTGAACTGATGACACAACAGTTTTCTCCTCTTCCTTCTGAGGATGAGATTCCCTAAAAAAACAAACAAAAGAACAGTCAAAGGCACGGGACAATATGGCATACTTGTACACAGCTCTCAGAGCAATAACAATGTTAGTGACATGAAAAAAGATCCAATAAAAACACAGTGATCATCACCAAAAGCCTGTATGTCTTATAAACAGGTAAGCAAAGGTAAGTTAACTGCAGCTTCCAGCTGAGACCTGGAAGACGAGTTGGGACATTTTAACACGATATATACATTTTACAAATGCCTTAGTCTAATCGTGTTTAAAGCTAACCAGTAGACTTACAGAACACCTGTGGTTGACTATTTCTTTTTGAGAGACACTTTAATCGGAAACCAGACCCTATACTCCAGGATTTATATAAGCACACTGGGATGCACTGTGGAGACCAACATGGAGAAGACAATCACGGGGACAGAGGACTAGAAAAATGCATTTATTTGAAAATTAGGCCAATAGTCCAAAGATCAAATTAACATCCAACAGCATGTAAATTTAATGCTTTCAAGCTCTTGGGGGTTTTGTTAGTTAAAGTCTAGTATTGTCTTGATCAAACATTTCTTTATATATATGAAACTTGTTTGTAATGCTGGAGTTGCATGTAAAATTGTATAGAGACACTGATGGCTTTGAACCATTCCTTCTCTCCATTTAAGTGGAATAACCTACCCTGTATTGGAATCTGAAACCTGTTTCGAGACATCTGACAATCCCTTCTCACTTTCATAGCTTTCTGCTTCTGAGGACTTTTCTTGGAAACACTGTCTTGTATTTAGTGAGTTCATGTCAGAATCTGTAGAAACATCTTCTAACATCACACTGTATGGCTGAGTGTCTTCATGAACTGTTAAATCCTAAAACAAATAAAAGTTCCACTCTGTTAAGATGAAATATTTGCTCAATCTCTCCTTTAGGTGAGCAGAAGGAAAATAAGAAAGTTTTAATATTTCCTACAGAAACACTAAGATTTCTCTTGCTTCTTGTGCATCCAACTAATATCAGTGTCTACTATAAAAGTAAGTAGTTATTTTTCTTCATACTTTATTTTTTAAGTATAAAGTTCATCTTCCAAGACATTTTTTCTTTGCATTTCTCTTTTCAGATCTGGTATCATAATACGACAAAGTGAGATATACTCAATTTTCGTGTATGCTCATTTTGACTAGGGTAGAGTCAGCTTTCTTCACACTGTCAAGTATGGGGCTGTGTTTTGGGTTTGTGCTGCACACAGGGCTCATAATATGGAGATGTTTCAGTTATTGCTGAGCAGGGCTTACACAAAGCCAAGGCCTTTTCTGCTTTTCTTACTGACAAGCTGGAGAAGAAATTGCGGGGGCAGAGAAGCACGGGAGGAGACGCAGTCAGAACAGGAGACCCCAAAAGACCAAAGGGATATTCCACATGACATGCAGCTTAGTATATAAAGTGGGAGGAATGGCTTTTGTCTTCACAAGTAACCATTATGTGTGATGAAGCTCAGCTTTCCTGGAGATGGCTGAACACCTCCCTGTTCATGGGAAGTAGTAAAAGAATTCCCGGTTATGCTCTGCATGTGAGTGTAGCTTCTGCTTTCCCTATTAAACCTTATGTCCAGCACTCAGGGGTTTATCCCAGCCCATTTTCCAGCTTTTACCCTTCCAATTCTGTCCCCAGTGCTGCTGGTGGGGCAGTGAGCAAGCAAGTCGGTACTTTGTTGCTGACTGGCATTAAACCTGACACCATGGAAAACAGAACCCAAGTGAAAAAATAAGGAAATTTAATGACAGTTTAGTTTATTCTGAAATAATAAATAAAGCATGCAAATCCTATCCCTACAACTTACGTGGTATGTACCTAGGTCTTTGTTACTGAGGTTTCTACTAAGGACCCAGCAAAACAGTATGTAAAAGCAACTGCTCAAGAAACTTACACTTTTGAGGCAGGGATCATTGTTTTCATCTTGATGGTGTATCACACCTTTTTCTGCTTCTCCACCTTCAGTTGTCTCCTCTTCAGGATCTTTTTCATCTATCAGTTCTTTTTGCCTCGCAACAGTTCTTCCTAGATTTGGTTTTGGTCTCTGTATTCTACCTCTCTTCAGAGGTGCTGGATTCAACATGCTCTGTTTGCCATCTTCTTTTAAACTGGTTGTTTCATTAGACCTGGAAAAACATATATGATCCATGAAGTACATACTGCATCTGAAAACGGGAGGAGACTTGGAGACGTGATTTTTCCCCCCCCTTTTTTTATCAGTTATTAACATACACTTACCTAAACTGTATTACTAGCTTCTTGAAAGAATAAAATTAGGAGTGTATCTACTAGGGACTGAGAGTTTAAACTTATGTTTGCCCTGTTATCTTCCTCTTTCCACTGGTGACATGACACCACACTAGAGACACCTTCTTCTGGCCCAAAATGGACCTCTTTGTATTCCTATCTAGTCTAGAGGCAGAAGGACCTAATTTAATAAAGAGTTTTAAAAAAATTTGCAAATATTCAGAGTTTTTCTTCAGTGTATTCAAAAAATACATAAATAACTTTGGTATCTTACTAATGTAAAAGTATCAGTAGTGCACTACTAGAACTGTCAGATTTTTTTACGCCTTTTTTCACTGAAAATCAAGTTACAGAGCAGGTTAATGAAAGAAATAACTGTGGAAATATTTTTCTGGCAGATTATCAAACCCAGTTTATCTCCATCCATCCTCTTCAACTATCTCAGTTTAAAAACAAAAGTCTGAGGTTTTGATCTTTTTATTTCTGTTCTTGGTTTAGGTTGTTTGGGAGACTTTTGGGGGGGTATTTGGGGGAAAGTTGGCTTCTTTTAGTTTTCATTTTTTACAATCACTTCTGTAAAACATATTATTCCTTTTACACTACAGTTGCCACTTCTGTAGTGGCACACTGAAGAAAAATGCAACATTTAATAAATATGTGCATTAAATTGCTCACATCTTGGATTTTTTTCTTCCTTTTTTTTGACACCTAACACTCAACTGCACTTTAAGAACACTTATTCTTGTTTAAATACTTAAGCACTGAAATGGATGCATTTTAGTATTAAAAGTGAGTAGCTAAGGCTTGTTTTTGTTTTCAAGGGACTAAGTTTTTGGGTTTTTTTGCATTTACCAGGACTGACTTACAATTTAAAAGCACCACTTTAAAAACAGAAGTGCTTAATTATGTTTCATAAATTAATGAAGATTCCTATTTTGCCCTCAGTTTCTGTCTCACTGCAGAAGTTTCTTCAAAAACTTCTATAATTACCACACTATAAATACTACCCGAAGTGACAGGAATGGTAAATTGCAGGACAGCAGCACTTATCTTCTTATTTTTCTCATACTTACTGAGACATTGTGTCCAGGACTTTGTCATCTTTTTCTGCAGCATCTTCACTGGTAACATCAGATCTATTACCTTGGTCACTATTCTGAACAGAAACAGAACATTATGACATTAAGTGCCTTAGGTTTACAAAGTACAACATCACCTAACTGACCAAGTAACTGTTCATAGGAGGAGACAAAATAGATTGCTTATGGCACACATACAATTACAGGGTATGTTTCACATTCAGACAGGTGCAGTAAAAACTAGATCAAACAAAGTTGTATTTGCTGCAGGACATGAATGATTACTGGTATCTACTCTGTGTGTAACAACCTCTCAGCATAGCTGAGGTTACTAAGCAATACCACACTGTCACTTGAAAGCAGGTTAAGTAAGTGGCTAATTCCTGGTTATATTCAGGAGCAAAAAAGTAAAGAAAAAAACCCAAAAAGATAACATTACTGCTGCACCCATTTTAGCTAACACATTATCTTCAGTTATGTTACTCTATTAAATACCTTCTCAGTTTCCCCCTTAGGCTGTAGATGGGACATTTTATCATTTCCTGCATCTTTTTCAGGCTCTTCTTTCCTTCCAGATGCTCTTGTAACATTAGGTTTAAATCTCTGTCGATATCCTCTCACTATTGTCTTTGCAATGGAAGTTTTTTCAGGTTCTCTGCACAAAGGATCCACAATAGTGACATTTACTCCATAATATCCAATCCTATCTAACATACAATGTCTTGCATAGACTTCTTTACTGGAATTGTGTTGATTTCAGAAACATTTGCCCAAACTTACGCAAGTTGCTTCACACGAGAAACAAGCTTTGTTTAGTATTACACCGTGTGAAAACTCCATTTATCTATGTATTAAAAAGAGATTAATTTATCACACAGGGGAGGAACCTAACTAGACTACATACCGTAGCTGCTTCTGCAAGCGTCAGAAGCAGAGCCATTACCTGATAACTGAGGCTGGGAGGAAAGCAAAGCCATAGTTACCACTTTCCCTCTCTCAAATTACAGGCATTGTTGGTACTTCATAAAGCAATGCTTTCCTCAACTTTCCAGAAAAGAAGTACATACCTCCTACCATAGTACCACCTGGTATCATCAAAAACAAATGCTCAAGTCAATTTTGAGATTTATATTAAAGCTTCACAGTCATTGCTATTTTTTAAGAGAACTATATGGAATAAATTGACAATTATATTCATTTAATTCCAGGAGATTTCAGAAAAGTGATCCCAATACTTACTCAGATGCAGTATCCAAATCCCTGTTCTCTACTTCTCTGGCTTCATTTCTGTTTCTTCCACTGTCCTCTTCTGAGCACTGGAATTGAGACAAGGACTATTACTCTTTGACAAGTGCAGATATCTCAGCAGCAGTTCCCAAAACGTTACTTAGAAGACTGCCACTGGACCACAGTATCCACATTGAGCAAAACCAATACAGCATCAAGAACAACATACTAAGCAACATTCCTCTTTCTGACCTTTTCACCTGCATTTGCAAGGGTTGGAGAGGAAGTTTTGGCCTCTGTTTTGTCTTGTCTTGCTGTCTCCCTCCTTCCAGATGATCTCACTAAATTGGGTTTAGGTCTTTGCAAGCGCCTTCTATCTGCTGACTTTTCAGTTTTCCTTAAGACATAAAAAAAAAGGTGATATACATTCTTACCAACAAGAAAGTCTTTTATGGTTCAAGATGTACTTCAAGAGCACCACAAACTGCATGGGCCAAGACACTGCATGCAGCAAGACAATAAACAGAAAAAAACCCGTTGCATCTTTCTGATATTAAAAGACATGCTACAATGTTATGAAAAGAGCATCAAATAAACCTTAATAACTTTGCTGGCTTTCAGTGGAATCTACTTAAAAATACTTGAAGGAAGCATTTCCTGCTGTTAAATAAATAGGAGTATTTCTTCTCCCAGGGATTCACAATTCAAGTCAGTGTGATTAATTTTATATAAAAACAATATAAATCTGCCCTATACACAATGTTTTGCATCTGCCTCTCCTGTCCCCCCATCCCCTTTCAAAGCTATCTCAGTCATGGAAAAACACACTTCTTTCGAATACCTTGTCCTACTGCCAACATCCACATGTTACTGAAGAATGGGGTACATACATCACTCTCTGTGCCCTTAACCACTGCAATGGAATGTCCTGGGATTCACACACTGACACAGCCCTACATCTTATCAATAATCTTCAGACTGGGAACTACTATATTTTCTTATATTCTCCCTAGAACAGGACAAATAAAGCTTTGACAGTCTTTATCATAAAAGTGAGCAGCCCTTCCAAAAGGGAAAGACATAAGCATGAAAACCAGCTCAGCATTAACTAGTACTCCACCTCTGAATCACCTTCAAAAAACTGTATCATGAAATAAGAAGTCAGTGATCATGCAAAAATGGAAACCTTAGGCACAGACTTCTTTAAACACCATTTCTCAATGTAAGAAATAGTCAACAAAATTAACTTCATAAAGGAGTACACATAAGACAGAGACATCTTAGAATATCTTCTATCTTAGAAGCTTGTGCCAAGTTCCAGAGAGGAATAGTTTCCAAATAGGAAAGAAATACACAACACACATGATGTGTACAGCTAATAAGCTCTGATGGACAACTATGAATGTCAAAGAATTCAGTGAGCCCCTTCTATTAAAAAAAACAAAAATCAAATTTCACAGCCAAGCGTCACCCACAATGTGGTAAAATTTCTTCACTCTCTTGCTCTTGCTGGCTGTAGAAAGACTAGTTTGGTTTTTTTCAAAGTTTAGCTAAGTCTGTTCCTATCTACCATTTAGATCCTAGCTAATGCACTGCTACTCAGTAATCAAAATTTCTACTAAGAACTTCACTGAATATGGAAAACAAATTATCATGATCTCCTGACAGGTTCAACCTGCTATGGTCAATCGAAATTATATCCAAATTAAGTAGATACAGGCTTAGCTCAAGTACCACTGCAAAGTAAAATAATTCTACTTACATGATTTCAGACTGTGAACCACCTTCTGATGCACTCTGCTTTTCATCTGTTTTTTGTGAGTGATGTGTATCTTCGGTCTGAGGAAGAAATGTTGTAGAAAAGAAACAATAAACACAGATTATCTTTTACTGTAATGTAAAGAAAAGCAGAAACAAGATTCCCACAGTGGCTGAGGGTGGAAGCATCTGCTAGAGGTCTTCTAGTCCAACCTCCCTGATCAAGTGTAGTGGGTTAACCTGAGCCAGACGCCAGGCACTCACCAAAGCTGCTCAATCACTCCTCTCTGCAGCTGGACAGAGGAGAGAAAATTTAACACAGGGTTCATGGCTTGAGATAAGGACCAGGAGAGAGATCACTCACTAAATACCATCACAGGCAGAAGAGGGTCAGCTTAGAGATATGAAGTGAATTTACTACTAACAAAACCAGAACAGGATAATGAGAAGTAAAATAACCCCTTAGAAACACCTTCCCCACATCTCTCCCTCCTTCCAGTCTACCTCC